>QXTE01000033.1:4671481-5158023 GCA_003942145.1 Platysternon megacephalum
CTTCACAGCCTAGCAGACAGCTCTTGAGCGAATGGCTTATGCCACCACTGCCACACCAGGGGGCGCGGGGAAGAACTATGGTGAAGGTGGGCCTGGGAAGGTCATTTGATCAGGGCTGAGGGAGTCCCCATTTGTGCCTATGGCCCTGGGTTGCCTTAAACCAGGGATCTCAAATGACCACCAGGGCCACATGAGGACTAGTACATTGGCCCAAGGGCCGCATCACTGACACCCCCTCCCCCGCTACTCCCGGTCCCACCCCCACTCCACCCCTTCCATGAGACCCTGCCCCTACCCCACCTCTTCCCACCCGTGCCCCACCCCCATTCCAACCCCTTCCCCAAAGTCCCCACCCCAACTCCGCCCCCTCCCTGCCCCTATTCCAATCCCTTCCCCAAATCCCTGCCCCGCCTCTTCTCCACCTCCTCCCCTGAGTACGCGGCTCCCCGCTCCTCCCCCCTCCCTCCTAGAAAGCGCTAAGCTTTCTGTTTGGCGGCGGGAAGCACCTGGAGGTAGGCAGAGGAGTGGGGACGCGGCGTGCGGGGGGGTGGTGGCGGGTGAGGGGAGCTTGGCGGCTGCAGGAAATAACTCGGGGGGTGCAGGGAGCTAGGTGGGCCGCAGCAAATAACTTCGCGGGCCGTGTATTTGAGACGCCTGCCTTAAACTGTTCCTGTCTAGACCTGTTTGATAATTGTAACAAAAACCTGTACTTTTCTAATGGACTGAGATAAACTTTCTGAATAGGAAGGCTATGCTGTTACCTCTTTTTAGGGAAGGGTGAAGCCTTGGAGCTTTTAGCAGGTCTCTACATCTCAAGTCTTATAATCTTTCATAGTTTTTTGCTCATTGTCGCCTATTAAATGCATTTAAATGTAAAATGTTCATAAATAAAGCATATTTGTTTTCAAACAAATTGTATAGCATGATATTTTAAAATTAAATTAAACAATGAAAAGAGACTCTCAGAAGTGGAATGTTTCATTTGAAAAAGCACTGTTCCTTTTCATAATTCTGTTGAATTTGAAATTGTGCTTATTTTAAATCAATTGTATCATTGTCAGCATATTCTCCTTCTTATTGAAAATGGAAGTCATCTCATGCTGGAAAATTAATGTTTTGCTTGAGGCGTTACCCTTTACCTAATGTAAATTAGAGAAATTGATTAACACAATGGGTAAAAAAAAGTTGTACCTTCCCCAGTAATATGTTTTTGATAGCTGTTGCTTGATAAATTAGTATATTGTGTGTTTTAAATGAATGTGATTTATTGCTTATGTCTAACGTATGAAGAAACATAAAAAAAATTGTTTGCAGGATCATTGACTTGAACATATCAATGGCACTGTTGGACAATTCTTGCTGAGTGTTAAGATGATTTATGTAAGAGACCGAAGGTTTCCACAGTAATGCATTATAGTCTCAAGCTATCAACTCTTGTTCATGCAGAGACAAAAAAGGCTGAAACACACTTACTTCTGAAAGTCCTCCATTAAGAAATTAGAGATAAGTTGATCCTGTTTATATTCCTGGAAATATCATTGTCAAATGCATCATCCTAACTTTCAGATGGGTATAAAGTAAATTATTGTTTTTCCTCCTCTACTGAGCATGCTGTTTTACATTACTTTCAATTCATAACTATTTCAGTTATGTAACAATGTGTTTAGTAATAGAAGAGGAGACAGCCTGAAGCATCTGTCTTTTAAAAACTGGCATTTTTCCACAGTTCAGATGTAGAAGCCTTACTGTAAATGATAAATTAAGGCACACTCCACAGTGTTAGAAATATCATTAATTTTATTTAAATTGTGCATGCATATGAGAAGACCATATTTTTAAGGATTTATAGCTAATACCATATTTTGTTGAGTGCATGCACGAGTGATGCAGCCATCCAGCACATAAGTTAAACTTACCTGGTCAATGATATCTTCTGCATTCTCATATAGTAACGGTTCTGCTCTTTCCACAGAGGGCTTGTGTTGGATGTTTGGATGTTTGCTGCCTCCTGTGGTCGCTCTGTTTAAAATGTCTTTTGCTTTCATTTGCCTTTCTCAGTTTGCTTTTTAACCATTGATGCAGAACATTTAATACAATCATAAATATGGTTCGCTTTCTAATTTGCAGTCATCATCACCATTGGTAATGTAGGTGTTTTTTTGTTCTGATACCCTCTCGCCCTTAATTGTTATAGTCAGGTCGTACAGCCATTCACATATCACTCCTGTTACAATCAGAGGATACAAGTGTGTGTGTGAGAATGGAAATAAAATGTATTGACCTGGTTTTGCCACATACTAAAATAATTCCTATCAATGACAAGACTCACTGCACTTGAATTTGACTAATAATCCACACAAAACATAGTTTGGTGTTTGTCCATTTGACCTGCAAAAACCTAATTTTTGCCTCCATTCCAGAATTTAGCACAATTAAAATCCATAAAATCGGTGCTGGGTTTGACAAGGCTAATTGGCACAGAAGAGAAATTTAAATGAGAAAGAAGCCAAGTTGAGTTGGTGTTCAGAGCTGAATGCTGATTTAAGCAAAAGTTTGGGTTTAGGTTGGCAGCTGAATCAGGGTTAAGGTTTGGGTTCAATTGTGCCAAAATCTTGCAAGCTATTCTTATGAAATTGCAGGCCAAGATGGCATCAGTATTATGAGATCAGCTAAAACGGCACAAAAATAACTTCTTGTGAGATTTCAGAAACATTAAACTAGAACCATAGAATGCAGACTCCAACTGGTTTGAGGTCTATTCTGAACCCAAAACAATATGTGTAGGTTCAACACGACCCACCTAAAATTCAAGGTGCTTCTGTTCTGAAGTTCCCATTATTGACCATATCAACTTTAAATACTCCCAAACCTGCTTATAATAAATTCGGATGTGATGGAAATCCCCTTTATAATGAAATAGAAGCAAAGCCGTGATCTATTCAATGCATTCCAATGGGGTTTAATGGTGTTCATAAAGAAGTCTCTCCCTGGATGTAATAAAGATTTAGGAACTCTCCCCAGTGCTCAACAGCTGATAAACAACTCCGCCCTCCCATGGCCATAGGGAGAAAAGCAGACCCAGTGCTGAAGTCTCCTTGCAGTTATGTGGTGAGGAGATGAAAAGACAAACTGCTGCTGTTTCTTGTTGGAAAGTTAGGAGGAAGGCAATTTGTTGGCGCTGTTTTGACTAGCAGAATGAAGGAGAGCTATCACCTGGTTACTTGGATATAGTAGAATTGTGCCAATACTACAGTGATCCTGGAAAGAAAATGACTAAGAGGTTTACAATGAAGTTATATGCAAATTGTCATACTAATAATCCCTTATAAATAGGCTTGGCATACTTCAATTATTATTTTTTTATAATTCTGACCAATAATATCAATGTATATTTTAAAGCATTTAAAAAAAATCTATTTAAATTTTTACAGTTCAGGGAAACTATGAAGGATCAGTCAGTAATTGCGACAGATGATGTTGAAATTCAAAAAGTTCAAGTTTTATAACTGTTAAAACATAAATTGTCAACATCATATGTCAAAATGTACAAAGTAAATATCCTTAAATCAAACTCTTAAGTTCTCAAGCAGCATTTTTCTTACTTTGCATATCTGTAAATTTTTATTATCAATTAACGTATTTTTTCATTGGTTTGTGTGTGTATGGTGAATCGTCATTTACTGACATTTACTGATAAGCTAATCCTTCCAAACCTACTTATAAAACAAGGTGAGAGACGATATGAGCTATACCTGTGAACTGCAGCCGGCAACAAAATGCTCACAGACGAGACAAACTGTAGTGGTGACAAGTTATTCTTGGACTACCTGCATGGATTAATACCCCCCACAACTCTTCCCCACCCCCCAAACAGGACAGTGCTCACATTGGATATAAAATATTAGTTTAGCAAGATAATCCTCATAACTAAATTGCTAAACAACTATCTCACAGTATTTTATAGAACTAGGTTCTTCCTTACTTCTATGAATTAGGCAAACCTATTTTTCTAAAAAAAATAAAAAATAAAAAAACAGTTGATGTAATCTCTTAGCAGATTTTAATACTATACAATTGACAAAACTTTTCATATACAGCCATAGTATTACTGGAATATATTTAATATGGCTTAGTAATTAGTTTCCACATAAATTATATATGACATTTTATTATTTTCTTTACTATTATACTACTGCTATCTTTAGAAGCTTATACAGTATAATTTGACAAAAATGTGTTAGATTATGTGTTATCAAATACACTGTAACTGGTTTGCAACTAATAACCATAGCACGATGCATTTTTATTATTATTGCATTTAATGTGATGAAGAGGAGATAAATGGTAACCTGGTATTTATAATTCTCGATCTACGTATAAATGTGACTGTGTGTGCACTGCAACTAGGATTGTGGGATTTTATGAGACTAGTGTGTCATTTATATTATAGTAAATGAAGTTAAGATGTCATCACTATATACGAATAACCATTTAGTCTTAGCCCTGGTCTACACTACAAATTTATGTCGGTATAACTACGTCGCTCATGGGTGTGGATTTTCCATACCCCTGAGTGACGCAGTTATACTGACCTAACTCCCAGTGAAGACAGCGCTATGTTGATGGGAGGGCTTCTCCTGTCAGCTTAGCTACTGCCTCTTGGGGAGGTGGAGTATCTACGCCAACAGGAGAAGCCCTCCCATCAGCGTAGGTGGCTTCTTCACTACGCGCTACAGCGGCACAACTGCAGCACTGTAAGTGTAGACAAGCCCTTAGTTAAATTGCATTGCAGTTGTTGTCACTGTGTTTGAAGTGATACTACTAGTTAAGCATACATTTGAAACACAGCAAATCAATATCTGTCTAAAGTGAAAGCTCTGTTGTTAAACATATGGACAGATCAAATAGCAAATTTGCTGAATAGCCTGAATATTAATGGAAATTTGGTCAGTATTTGGCTTATGAATATTTGCCTGTCCTGGCTGCTGCTGAGAGGTGACTTCAGCAGGAACCCTGAGTGAAGAAGCACTCCTGATCAAGCAGAGCAAGAAGAAGAGGAGAGCCACACCTTCATACTCTTCCTCCTCTCTCACCAGCAAGGTAGAAGGAGAGATGCTCCTTTGGCTGTTTCTCCTCCTCTTGAAAAAACTGGGAGGGGAGAGCTCCCATTCAGTACTCCCTCTCCCCTGCTACCAGATCTCCAAGAGCCACTCTTCTCCCTTGGGGAGACAGTGGGAGGAGGAAGAGAAACCCCAGCAGTAACTCCTCCCTACACCCAGCAAAGAGGTGAGGGAAAAGATCTCCCGAGGCCCTGAATTGCTGCAGGGGCTGTGGGAAAGAAAATGCAGTTCAGACCCAGCCTCCTCCCAACCACACCCCATGAATCCTTCCCAACAGGCCCAAGCAGCCTAACTGTCAAAAAGACTCATGATAGATGCATGTTAGCCAAATCTCAATGATGGGCTATTTGTGCAGTGTGACGAACACTTGTCAAGAGTATCCATGAAACCTTATTGATGTTACCGCTTTCCTTCCTTCCCCACTCACTCTCTATTGTTGTATTTTTCTTGTATGTTGTGTTATGTGAAATTAGACTGTAAGCTCTTTGTGGCAGGGACCATTTATTTTAGCTGTTCTGTAGTATAATAATTTACTAGTGGCTAGTATACAGTAATGCACAATAACCTTATTATCTATTATTCAGCATATGCATTTCTATACTACTTGAATAAACCTGATTTGTTTTCTTTGTTAATGGCATGTTTCCACTCCATTCATTGAGGTTCTATTTTTGATGCCCACATTTCCTGACTTGGTGGAGTCTCAACATCATAGTATGGAAATACAGGGAGAAATAAGACTTAGAAACTCAATATGCCAATATTCTTCTGTGTACTAGTGAACAAAATCCCTGGGGAGAACCACACCACAAGCTAAGTGATCTAAATGGGCGGGTGAGCAGGTTGTGCTAGTTTTCTAGGTTGAGAATTCCATAGAGTGAGGTCACTCCACCAGACAGGGTTAATACACGTTCCTCATACATACATCATAGTATTGCTGCCAACTCCTCCACTATTCCCTACCTGTTTTCAATTCCTTGGGATTTCTACTTTTGCATATATGAGTTTAACCCTGATGCTTCGTGCTACACCAAGATATCCTCACACAGGGACAGATCCTTAGTTGGTGAAAATGGTCATAGCTCCTTGGACTTTGGTGAAAAACACCCCTTTGGCTATGGCAAGATGCACTGTTCTGTAGAAGCTTACTTTGCTCAGGTTTCCAGCAATACCTGAACAGCTCAGTAGCAACATGTAAAATCTTTGGTTGCAAATCCAGTTTAAAGGTTTTATTTCCATGCTGCAACAGTTCAGAATAACCTCAGGTGGGTTATTGTGATAAGAGCATAAGAGCGGCCATTCTGGGTCAGAGCAATGGTCCATCTAGCCCAGTATCCTGTCTTCTTACAGTGGCAAATACCAGGTGCTTCTTACTCTTCTGCAGACTAAACAAACCCAATGTTTTCAATCTTCCCTCATAGGTCATGTTTTCTAGACCTTTAATCATTTTTGTTGCTCTTCTCTGGGCTTTCTCCAAATTGTCCACATCTTTCCTGAAATGTGGCACCCAGAACTGGACACAATACTCCAGTTGAGGCCTAATCAGTGTGGAGTAGAGCAAAAGAATTACTTCTCGTGTCTTGCTTACAACACTCCTGGTAATACATCCCAGAATGATGTTTGCTATTTTTTTGCAACAGTGTTATATTTAGCTTGTGATCCACTATTATCCCTTTCTGCAGTACTTCTTCCTAGGCAGTCATTTCTCATTTTTTCATGTGTGCAACTGATTGTTCCTTCCTAAGTGGAGTACTTTGCATTTGTCCTTATTGAATTTCATCCTATTTTCTTCAGACCATTTCTCCAGTTTGTCCAGATCATTTTGAATTTTAGTCTTAGCCTCGAAATCACTTGCAACCCCTCCCATCTTGGTATTGTCCATAAACTTTAAGTGTACTCTCTATGCCATTATCTAAATAATTGATGAAGATACTGAACAGAATCGGACAAAGAACTGATCCCTGCGGGACTCCACTCGATATACCCTTCCAGTTTGACTGTGAACCACTAATAACTACTCCATGGGAACAGTTTTCCAAGCAATTTTGCACCCATCTTATCATAGCTTCATCTAGGTTGTATTTCCCCAGTTTGTTTATGAGGTCATGCAAGACAGTATCAAAAACCTTACTAAAGTCAGGGTATACCACATCTACCACTTCCCCCATCCACAAGGCTTGTTACCCTGTAAAAGAAAGCTATCAGGTTGGTTTGACATGATTTGTTCTTGACAAATCCATGCTGACTGTTACTTATCACCTTATTATCTTCTAGGTTTTTGCCAACTGATTGTTTAATTATTTGATCCATTATCTTTCTGGGTATTGAAGTTAAGCTGACTGGTCTGTAATTCCCCAGGTTGTCCTTATTCCCCTTTTTATAGATTGGCACTATATTTTCCCTTTTCCAGTCCTCTGGAATCTCACCCATCTTTCATGACTTTTCAAAGATAATAGCTAATGTATCAGATATCTCCTCGAGTATTCTAGGATGTGTTTCATCAGGCCTGGTGACTTGAAGATATCTAACTTGTCTAAGTAATTTTTAACTTGTTCTTTCACTATTATAACCTCTGATCCTACCTCATTTTCACTGGCATTCATTGTTAGGTGTCCAATTGCTAATAAACTTTTTGGTGAAAAATGAAACAAAAACGTCATTTAGCACTTCTGCCATTTCCACATTTTCTGTTATTGTCTGTCCGTCCCCCCCTCCCCCGCCCACATACACCCATTGAGTAATGGGCCTACCCTGTCCTTGGTTTTCCTCTTGCTTCTAATGTATTTGTAGAATGTTTTCTTGTTACCTTTATATCTCTAGCTAGTTTAATCTCATTTTGTGCCTTGGCCTTTCTAATTTTGTCTTTACAAACTTGTGTTATTTGTTTATATTCATCCTTTGTCATTTGACCTAGTTTCCACTTTTTGTAGGACTTTCTTTGAGTTCCAGATCATTGAAGATCTCCTGGTTAAGCCAGAGTGGTCTCTTGTCATACTTCCTATCTTTGCTACACAGTGGGATAGTTTGCTCTTTTGCCCTTAATAATGTCTCTTAGAAAAACTGCTAACTCTTTTGAACTGTTTTTCCCCTTAGACATGCTTCCTATCAGATCTTACCTACCAACTCCCTGAGTTTGCTAAAATCTGCCTTCTTGAAATCCATTATCTTTATTGTGCTGTTTTCCTTTCTACCATTCCTTAGAATCATGAACTCTATCATTTCATGATCACTTTCACCCAAGATATTAACTGCTTTCACCTCACATCTCTCCTTTCCTATTCATTCCTAATTTAGTCATATCCAACCATAATACTCACTTTCCCCTTCAAAATATATCAGCATGTCCACACTGCCCTTCCTTATTCTCAAATGAGCCTACTTGCTGCAGGAAGATCACAAAACAAATAAAATCAATTATCTACCTTGGTATATTCCTCTAACGTTACCTGTAGCTTTACCTTGCATCAGATTAAATCACATGACTTTAAATAGCAATAACAGTCAGTAAAAGACTAAACAATAACATCATGGAATACATTGTTTAGATATAGCATAAATACATGTATGTGTGAGTTTATAGACTAAGAAAAAAATTTATATTTTATTCTTCAGATATAATTACTTTATATTTCTATAAAATATATTTGAATATTCATACAATGTGCATGCCATTTCTGTATGAATTTGTTTCTTTTGTAGCAGAATGAATGTATGGTTGTTATATAAAACTAAAACCAGTAGCAAAAGAACAGAATTTTTTTTTCAGTATGTAACTCTTGATCTGAGTTTTATGACACATTTTGATCCAATGTTAATTTTATAAATGGCTTTCCTTTTCCACAATTCCCATGAAAAAGGTATGCAGCTAGATGAAGACTCTTGGAAAATTTTAATGGGACCCTTGAAATCTGTTTGAATTCACCTTGAAAAAAAGTCTGTCTAATTGGAGCTGTGCACGTACCAGCAATTGTTATGCCTTTGAGGCAATTTTTATTCCATACATAATGGTTAAACTCTACCATTATAATGTATGAGTATTTAAAATGATCTCTTTGATAAATTGAAATTACTACATAATAATGTATGATGATTGAGTTTTAGTTTTTGTGTGTAGCTATTGTTTTATTTTAATTTTTGTTTGATTTGCAACAATATCTGTATTTTCTTTTTACAGTCTTTTCCTGGTCCAAGTCTTGAAAGTGAAGATTTTAACATACCTCCCATAACTCCTCCATCATTACCTGACCACTCACTGGTGCACCTGAATGAGGTAGAGTCTGGGTACCACTCTCTGTGTCACCCAATGAACCATAACGGCCTGCTTCCATTCCATCCACAAAACATGGACCTACCTGAAATTACAGTGTCCAACATGCTTGGCCAAGATGGGACACTGCTTTCAAATTCACTTTCTGTGGTAAGAATTTTTAGTCTTTGATTTTAGGGCTAGTTTAATTTAGGTTGGTTTTTTTTTAAATGTGGATATCTATATCTGTTTAAAATACTGTCAGTAGGCTATATCCAGGTCTCCCTGAAATCATCACAACTGGTTCTACTCTGTCCCTAGTTTTACTCTGGTTACAGAGGATGAAATCCTGCCCCATTAACTCCAATAGAATTACTGCTGCTTTACAGTGGTGTTATTATGAACAGAATCAGGCCAGTATCATTGACTTCAGATGAAACAGGTTTTAGCCCTGAATGACTGTGTTCTGTGTTTCTTTACCAGGTTCTTTCTATTCTGATTTGTCTGTACAGAGAGATCTACAGAAATGTACTATTTCCTTTCTTGTTTACTGTACTTTAGGAAAACAGCAAATGTCTTTTTTTCACTCTAGGCCAAATCTTGCAGCCTTTTCACAATTCACAGTCCTTGTCCATACAGAGCTCCCATTGAAGTGATTGGGAGAGTTAAGTCTTTGGGCCTGATCCTATCAAATAGTCATTATGGGCCTGGTCCTGAGAAGAATTTTATTTTCAGTCATTTCTGTATTGGTTAAATTGATTACAAGAAGTGCAAAGTTACATAAATATCCTGTTTTTCAAGAGGTATTAAGAATAAGCTGCAAACTTTTTGTATGCCAGCTATACACCAAGTTATGTCCTCATATTTTAGAGCAGAATATGACCCTCAAGGGTATATTGTATGGGAGGGAAAGTTTTTCATACAGGAATATGGATACATTTCTGGGATATTTTTAAAAATTTGCTAGGACTTCTACAAAACTTATGAAATACATTATTCAGCCTCCTTGAAAAAGAAAGAGTTCAATGGTGTGAAAGGATCTAAGAATCAGAAATACCTAAAGAAAGTAGAACTAGCACTTGACACTTTAATAAAGAGTAAAAGCAATGTTTCATTGAATTGATCTCTTTTATGCCAGGGCTATGGTTTGGAAACTAAGCATTCTTTTAAGCACTGATGTTCCACATTAGTCTTTTGCAAAGAACTATGAAGAAAGGCCTTGAGAGTCTGTAGATTGTCATAGTGAATTATTGGATCAAGGGCAAATACAAAAAAGCTGAATAGTATAACTAAACAATTCTGCTTTGGGGAATTTATGTAGATCAGGACAAAACAGAAGTAAATTAAGGGAAATATGCACTGGTTGGAAGGGAAAAGGCGCTATATTTACTAAATGAATCCTGAATAATGATAGGTAAATTAAACATGATAATCCAGGCATCATTTCTTGGGCTGTGGATGTCTCCTTCCTTTTATGACCCATAATAACCTTCCATCTTGATCAATTTGTTATAGGGCCACAATTTCCTTTGCACAGAATGTAGGTATATTACTGCTTATATCCTTGAAGAGAGATATTCATTATTGTGAAAGTAGGTTGATGAAGTAATTTTAGTTTCAAGTACAGATTCCAAAAGTTACCTGTCCAAAAGTTACCAAGATATTTATGTAAAATTAAAAGTATTATTTTTATCAAAGACATGGACTCGGAATTTGTGTAGTCAAGCAAGGAAAGATTCCTCAGGCTTATGGCAAGTGCATGTTCCTATTAATTGAGAATACAGTACATCCAAATATATTTTTTTGTGTTCCAAGGGTACTGTAGACTCATCTTTGCCTTTTAAAAAAAAGTATTGTATCTGTTGCCACAAAGTCATACTGCAGATTGCTTTGCATTTGAACAACTTTCTCTGGGATGAAAGCCTTTATAACTGTATTTCTGACCTAAGCCTGTCCTTCTGTCTTCTCCAATCCCATGCTCAGCTTCTCCATTTTGCGGCCTTTCCCTTGTTCTCTCACACACAGGGTTTTTGTCTGAATTGTTAGTTATAACCTGAGTGTTGCCCCTAAATCAGGTCCTGTCCACACTCAGTACCCTTTAACTCAAGTGTGGTAGAGCTTTGAACTTAGGGTGACCAGACAGCAAGTGTGAAAAATCGGGACAGGGGGTGGGGGGTAATAGGAGGCTATATAAGAAAAAGACCCAAAAATCGTGACTGTCCCTATAAAATCGGGACATCTGGTCAACCTATTTGAACTGGAGTTGGCTGGCCTGTCATGTGGTATATACTACAACTCCCGTTAGCCCAGTTTGACAGCTAAAACAATCACTGTCTTCAGCTTGAGTGTTATTTTGCACTCTTACTCGTGGGACACTAACTTGAGAGCAGTTAACTCAAGTGTAGATCACTTGAGTTAACTATGCAATGAAGACAGTGATTCCACTGTGTTTTTGGTGTTCCTCAACAACAAGGAAGACAGATGATTTTGTGAAGAGCCAGCATTATTTATTTGCATTTGAAATGGACCCCCCTTATTTATATAACCCAGAAACTTAAAGGTTTCTTTTTCTGCACATCATTCTATCTTTTTGATATTACTCATCACCACCCTTTAAGTTTCATTTTTACTGTTTTGTCTAACACTGTTCTATACCAATAATATATGCCAAAGTGTGCTAGTATATTTCCTGACACTGAAACTCCTTTATCTATTTCTCAAACCTGTCCAAATTCTTGTTACCATATATTCACTAGTATATTACTCTCTCTTGCAAATTTGGACACTAGGCAACTAGTTCCATTTCCCAGGTCACTAATAAATATTTTCAGTAGAATTGTTCTTAACATTGAACCTTTGGGTTGTTCCTCACCTTGACCCATTTATCCTCTTTATTAGAATTTACTGGGTTTTGATCAAATTCAGCTCTGGTGTAAGGTGCAACTGCATTGAATTTGGTCTGTTTACTCTCATCTTTTCTGCTAATCTGTTCTCAAGCTATATCAATATTTTAGCAATGATGCCTACATTTTTATTCTGTATTTGAACTATTGGGTGGTCTGCAATTGGCTGACACCAGCTCAGGTTACACTTTTTTAGCTAACGACTTAGTTAATGCTAAGCTGATGGAAGTAAACAAACAAAGCCGGAAAATACTGGGGGTCCAGATCGTGGCATTTCCCTTTCATCTCAGCTAGCAAGTGTTTGCCATTGTAAAATGAGAATGTACTTGAGTAAGGACTGAGTAAAAGCTAATGCCTTTGGAATTTGGCTCAGTATGATTAGAAGTTATTGTGCACTGTGCACTCAAGAGCACTTTTTCAACAGACTCACACTAAAACTGCTGGTTTACTAAAACATATATAGACCTCACTCAGGAAAAACTCCCATTTGAAAGCCCTTAGAGTGCAGGATTTGACTCAGTATCTGTAAGAGTTTTCATCTGTAGAAGTGCTTAAGCACACAAAATAAGAACCCGGTACCAGCTCAGGGAATTCGCATTAAGGATCAATTTCTTATGGATTTTTTACACTGTGGGAATTCTCTTTCTGAAAAATGTTACAATGCTGGGAGATGGGACTTTCCCATTGCCATTTACAGTATCTGACAGTCAAGTTGGGAATTAGCCTGCTTTGAAGTTTTGAGATTGATTGAAGTCTCTCTCACTCTCTACTGTTCGAAAACATCACTAAAATTTCCCTTTTCCTACATTGTGCTGTCAGTTCATGTTTGCTTCTATATTCTTATCTGGGTCTCTGTTTTCTACCAAAGCGACATGCACACATTCATTTTTTACAGTATCATCAAATGCAGATTTCTCAAGAGATTTCATTTATATAGCTTTTTTAGATATATGGAGCTCAATATTTGTACAGAATTTCTTCTGGTATTGCAAAACTGGATCTGGGTCCTCAAGTCAAAGCCAAGAACTGTGTTATGTACAAGAAGTTTAACATGGACATAACTGAGATATGCCTACATCTCAGATTACTTAGGTATCTGGGTATAATCGGATAATAAAGTTGCACTAATTGTCTTGTAGCATGTTGGTTTGTCTGTGGTGGAAGAGAATAAGGAGCCTTTTCCCATGTACTATAATTGAGGCAGCTCCCTTACAACTAGGTCTGTCTCGGTTCCTGGTGGAGGTCAGCCTCTCTAGACTTCCAGGTGCTGTATAATCTTCCTGAAATGCTCCTTAAAACTGTCAGAAATACCCACTAGAAATTTGCAAATAAAGCTGTCTGCACAGATTTCTCATGAGAGGGCGCATGTACCTGCAAAAATGCCTTTTCAGGTGCTAAAAAGAATTGAAATATTTCTGTATGTTCATTTGCTCAACATAAAGTTATAGACACACCCAGGAGCTGTTGAATGTCCTATGGTTGCTTAAGAGTTTTTCTAGGCAATCAGAATTAAATTTCACAGTGCAGCTTTTACATTAAGAAAACACCAGTATTGTTAGAGTGCTCTTATATGTAACAAGATTTTTTTAACAGTGTGGCTTATAATGCTGTATAGAACATTTACAAGAAAAAATAAAGGGGATTTCAATTTCTCTGAATGCTTCAAATTTCAAGTTTTGAAGTTTAAAGTGGAAGAGATGTTAAAAGGTAATAAAACTGGGGGATTTAGTTCCAGAATGCTCTATTTGTACTGGCAACAAAAGCCAGAATAATGTATATACTTGGGTTTATTGTCATTTTTAGTAGACAGTCAAGGCACACTTTGAATTCAAAGGCTACTGTACAACTGTTTTGACAACCATCACATCAGTAGGTAGTGTGCAGGACATATGAAACTGAAACAGAAATGTTTCTTTAGGTCTATAGGGAGTGCAGTACATCAATGAATTCAGATGTATTAGAGCAGCATGAATTTCTAATATGTTGCTATTATGGAAAAGACCACTGGCATATTGAATAATGTAGCTTTCAAAGGAGAGCAGAAAATGTGATTACAGACAATTTCATTGCTGTTTTTAAAATAAATATTTTCAAAATCTTGAGGTATTTTATTTCATGTTGTGCATAAAATATGTAACAGTGGACTAAAGCTAAAGCTCTTTTAGGACACCAAAGAGCAGATGATGTCAGCTGTAATTATTCAGATGTGGAATAATAGAAGCATTAGTTTAAAATAAAATGGATGTCACAGGGGCCTGTGTCCTTATATAAAAAAAGCAATAAAAAGAAATGATTTTGCCCACTTTGACAGAAGAATAAAGGTAATGAATAATTATTTAACATTATGTCCCAATTCATCAAAGCCTGAGCAAATACATATTTTTTAATGAATTATATTTTTTTAGGTATACAGCCCATGAGAGAATAATATCTTAAACAAAATATGCCACTGTAATGCAGTGTAGGAAATCGGACACCTATTTTATTTTCATTTTCCATATCATGTAGAACGCAGCTACTATTTCTTATTAATAGAGCAATTGCTAATAAATCTGATGTAGGAGATTGTTGTTCTAGCTGGTACATGTTTAAGATACTTTGTTTCACCAGCTTCATACATATTAGTTTAAATTCAGTATTCATGACTAATCTTTTGGTTGACCTAAACGGTTGATTTTTTTGGCACCTTTCAGTGTTAGAGCAAAGCACTGAGTCAAACAGAAATGTTATATTGCTGATGAACAAAACTGATACCTTTCTTTACCATAACAAAACAAAAGATTTTTCCCCTTATTAACCTAAGTGTTGAAATTTGAATCATGCTTGAATAGCACATAGTCCTTTTTTTCCTGCCTTATATTTCATATGACAGTGGTATAAGATACTTTTAGTCTCCAGTGAATACTTCACATTTGTACCTCATTACAAGGCTGGTCTTCACTTTAGATCAAAATTTACTCTTATTCCACACAGACCTGCTGTTACCCAAATGTTATTACTGTGAATTATTGCCATCAGAAATGCCGAATCATAAAAGTAAGGTAATAGAACACCTCATGTTGAAGCAATGAATTTTTATCATCTCAAGCCCTTTCATTCTGGAGGGTGATCTTTTTTACACAGATTTTAAAAGTCTGGGTTTTGCATTGAAATTAGCCTTGACAGGCTGAGGGACATGGCAGTTTGTGTGTGCGTTGTTGGGCAGCATAGCCAAAGGAATGTACACCCAGATCTTCAGCTGTTGTAATTGGTGTAGCTTCATTGTTGACAATGGAGCTATGCTGAATTATGCCACTGTAGGACCTGGTACATAATGTTTAGCTTTCCATTCTCATGTTGCCTCCTCCAATGTTCTGACATTAGAAAGACAGTTTATATGACCTATGAAGAAGAGAAGGTTAAGAGGTGACTTGGTCGGGGTTCTATAAACAGTTATATCCTAGGTAAGGAGAAGATATCTGATAATAGAGAGCTCTTCAGTCAAAGACAGAGTCATAAGCAGATCCTGTGGTTAGAAACTGAAGCTAGATTAAGTGGAAACAAGGCATGTATTTTTAACTGTGAGGGTGATTAACCATTGGAACAACTTTCCTAGGGATGTGTTAGATTCTCCATTGCTTGAAATCTTGAAATAAAGATTGCATAACTTTCTAAAAGCTATTCTCTAGCTCTACCATGAGCTATTAGACCTCATGCAGGAAATTAATGGATGACATTATATAGCCTGTGTTTTACAGGAGTTTAGACTAGGAGATCACAGTGGTTCTTATGATTTTAAAGTCTATGAATAAGCTGCAACCCATAATTGTCTATAACTATTAATCATCCACATTAAAAAAACAGGCTAGATGTTCAAGCATAGGCATGCATAAATGTTTGCAGATAGTTGTTTGAAAATATGATTCAGATGTGGTCAGTGCACTCCTTTCAGGATAACTTCAGACACCATCTTTACAATGCCTGATGCAGCCATTGGATTACTAGCCAATCAGCATATATTTTCAATTTGTTCACCTATCAGGAATGTCAGATTGTTCATACTTGAAGTTCAGTGGTTGAGACTCTTGGAAATAGTATATTTCACAAATTAATTAAAAAAATGGTGTAATATAATTGGTACGGTGACAAATTTCATTTTTGGAGAACAATCTTCCATAGTTATCCTAAAAACAATTGCTAAGATTGGGGGAAATATTTTGGTGAACATTTTTTCATAGCAATCACTCATCAACTAAATTTATTCATGTTTTATTCATTGCACAAGGAGGTGAAACAAAACTTACCATGATAATATTAAATCCTGTCCATCACTAATTAGCTATCACTGCAGATATCAAGAGGTGGGCTATAGACTAGTGGTTCAGTTGCATGGATGGATGGTTAATATATTATGGAGCTAATGCCTGGTGGTAAGTTATATGGCATTTTGTACATGCAGCTCCTTCATAAGTGATTAATGCACAAGCAGCGTCACAGCTGCAAGTGTCAAACAAAACAGAAAAGAGAGTATGCAAATAGAGAAAACATAACTCATGGAAATGTCAGAATTTCTGAGATTTCCAGCAGCAGAGATGCTGACTTTAATCTGCTGCTTTTAACATAGCGTGTAGATGTCGAAAACAGCAAGATAATGAAATGTTTCTGAACACTTGCTCAGGCTTTGGCAAAAACACTGTCGTCATGTTAAGGCCTATTGATGCAGTTGAAATGAAATGTCAGTTTCAAAAATTGTGAAGATGCTTTTATGAGGAGCAAAAGGAGACAGGAGCCTACACTATAGAGTAAAAGGGGAAACTTGTGCATCAAGCAGAAAGGCCTGCCCCCTCGGTTGCTGTCCTGCTTCGTTACTTTTCTTTACTTAAGTGGAATGCATTTGCTTTGCTTTTATTCTACCTGAGAACAACTGAAAAGATATTGAATCTTAAATGGATCAGACTGACCTTACCCTCATCTCATCCCAGGGGATACAGAGCTACATCATATGGAGAATAGCAATCTCAACATGCAATACACTTTATTGATCTTAAGCAGTCATCTGCATTCTGGAATCTATAGTTTGTAGGGCTCCACCTCTATATTGGGGACTGGGGAAGCCGGTATTTGAGAACTCCATGCACAGTACTGGACCTGCACTGTGCACTATGGCTGCACTTTGAATTCCCCTTCTCTAGCTTATCCTCTTTCATCTGTAGTGTAGTAAATATTTAGCAAAACTACAGATTTACCCTGGCAAAAGTGGCCTAGTCTGGACCTGTCGCCTTCCTTCTTTTAAGGGATGTCCTCCTCAAATCATGTAGCTGTGATATTTTTCATTTTTCCATTTATCTCTTTTAAAGGCTTTTACAAAACTTTGCCTGCCACGATTTCTTTTTCAAACAAAATCGTTTGGCCCTCTTTTTACCAAAGCAAAAATAAATGCTACCCGGGAAGCACTGCATGGGGGCAGCCCTACAATAAAAAAAACAAGTGTGCAGGTGTGCTTCAGGAGGAAATGTGCTCAGTAAGGCAGGAGATTTCACTTTCAAAGTGTTTTGGAGGTTCTAACCACCAAACAACAGGAAATAGGTTGTTTGTTATTTTTATCCTTTGATAGTGTTCCTTCTAAATCCAAATGTTAATTTAAACAGAAATCTTTGAGGCAGGTCACCTTCCCTCAAGGTTGGCACTCCCAACTCTAGCCACTCCCCTTTTTCTTTGTAATAACATATAGTCCCCTTCTGAGCCAGGTCTCTTTCTGTGTGTCTCTCTCCCTCCCTCCCTTTTTAATTATTATTATGATGCAAAATGTTCACAAAGAGACCTTGCAAATGCCCTTTTCTCCATCCTTCCTGATTTGGGGATTCCGTAAAGAGAGTGTGTCAAATGCTAGCCTTCACACTGCCTTTAGTCTGATCCTGTATCTCACCCTCATGCTTACCAGTATATGAACCCACCTATATTCCCTCTCACACGTTTGCACTGAAATGCATTCATGAGGACAGATTGGAAACACACTGTCTCCGTCCGTCTCAATATGTAGTCTCTCAGTGTATTGCACAATACTGCTTAGAGTAACTTCCTTGCAGCATCACAGAAATGTTACTTTGCTAATATAACAATGGATGAACTTTTACTGAACTGCAGTTTGTTTACAAAATGGAAAAAAACCTGAATATCATAGCACTGCTGGCTTTAGGAGTACGTGCCTGTGACTGCTGCCCAGGAACCTGTAATCTTTGGGGCCATGTTAGAGAATTATTCCCAATTGCTTATTTGTGGGGGGTGCTAAATTCTAAACAAAGGCAGCCCTATCTGGTGGACCTATCTAATCTAACATATTTGTCAGTATCTCTCTGTGTTTACTTATTATTTCATAGTGCCCAGCAGTTACTAGGTATTTCACAGAAGACCAGAGAGCCTCTGCTCCAGTCTAAACATTAGACATGACCCAACGAAGCGAGGTGATGAATAGTGACGTATAGAAATACAATTATGAGCATCTCATTATTGTTTATTTGTATTGCAGCAGCACCTAGGATCCCCAGTCATGGACCAGAACCCCATTGTGCTAGGTTATGTGCCCCAAAGAACTACTCATTTTAGGCTTGTGCACCTAGTGGCTGTTCAGTGAGGGGCTTTTATATATATTTATATAATAAATATATGGAAGATGGAGATACAAGTGTGAATGTTCCTAACTCACTTATTGTGGGAATCATGGGAGGGGTAGATTTACAAAAAGGATTGAAATGAGGACAGGACGGTGAGCCAGTGCAGAAGGCAGAACACTGATGTGTTATGGTCTTGCTGATCTTTAAAGAAGAGAGGCACAAGATACTGGGGGCAGGGACATGGTCTCCAAAGGACTGTCCTGACCTCCATATGGTGCTGGTAGCAGTGTTAACAGTATACACATACTATTCCCTGAACCCTCTTCAGAAAAGGGAATGGAAAAGACAGGAGGAGGTGAGATCTAGCATATATAGGCCTCTCTTTGTCCCAAGATGGTGCTGGTTGAAGGATCCACACCATATATAACCCATGGTCTGAGCCCAGAACTAAACCACAGGCCTCTGCCACTTGAATTAAATGAATAACTCCACAATTCCAAGTACCAGGCTGCTGTCTTCTATGTGGATCAGTCACTAGAGGAGACACAACAAACTTAGCCAGCATGTTGCACACTCTCCCTGTCCAAGGAAGTTTGGACAAAATCTCTGAGGTCTACAGAAGTTAAAATCCCCATACAGTTTTGCATTGATCCCGCCATGGGTTATCAGCAGAGGTACAACCCCTAACATTTAGCTGCAAAGCATTTTAGTTAAAGGACTAATGTCTTTAGCTGATAGAAGTAGTAGGCTTTATCTTCCATGTGGACTAGAGGTGGATGTGACATGTCATTAGCCACAAGATGATGCAGTCTTCTCTGATGTTTCCTGGAGTAACAGTGAAGTGAGAAGGTGCCAAAGGGCTACCTGACTTTCCTAGGCCTGGCCTGGCCCTATGGTGATGCTGGCAGTGTTAGCACTGTTGTGAAGCTGCATACGCTAAGTCCCTACAGCCCTTGTGCTGCCTGGCCTAGTTTTAGAAATTTGGGATCTGATCTTGCAGCTGCTCCACATAAAGTCAATTGGATTTTTGTGCATGGAAAGCTTAAAGGATGAGGCCCTTGATAAGAATCCAATGTATTTTTATTCAGAGATGGGACTTCTAATAAGCTTAAAAATTACCTTCATTCCCATATAAAGAGTTTTAGAGATTAGCTCAGTAACTAAACTGCAGTTCCTAGCACTTAAATGTAGGATACCACTTTAATGAAGTTTATTACCCTTCTCTCTTCATGAGGTAGCACAAAAAGTGTTCAGAACTGTAGGCTTAGTGCTGATATAGCTATTAGCTGCAGCTTAAGTTGCCTGACCAAAAAAGTACACATTATAAAATAATGATTGGTGAATTTTTTTAAAGTTGGGCTGTTTAGAAAATGCACTAGACAATAGTACTAACAATGCTTTGCTCTTTTATAGCAACTTTCCTCTGACTATGTCAAAGTGCTTCGCAGTCATTAATTAACTAAGACTTCCTATGCCCCTCAAATAACATTACAAATGTTATTTATTTACAGTATCAATTCTTTCAAGGCACTATACAGCAGAATAAAAACAAAGGCATTTTAATAAAATCATAATATAATGCCATTCACTCAAAATACGATCACACAAATGAACAGGCCCAAGTTGAAAAGGGGTGTGAATGAGACAGATTTCTGAAGAGTGATTTTAAGCTATCAGATCTACCATACCAAAAGGGTGATCACAAGCTAATTTCATATGATGATCAATCATTACATTGGGCTGGAGTGAGAGCAAAGGTACCAGGGTAATTAAGGGTCTAAAAAGAAACAAACTTAAAGACTATCCACCACCTAACATACGTCCCTAGTAAAGAACTTGTAGTGGGTATAATATGATCATGATAGCTCAAACCAGTAAGCAGGCATACAACCACATTCTGGACAAGCTGAAAGTGATAGAGCAGCGCTATCAGGAGCCCTGCAAAGATACTTCAGGGGTGGCTTCACCAGTCCTTGAAACGCAGCCAGCTCTAAGGTGAAATACAGTATCACTTTAACGTGACACTACACAAAGACCATTTGATCCAATAGTAACAGTCATGCGTCTGACGAAGTGGGTATTCACCCACGAAAGCTTGTGCTCCAATACATCTGTTAGTCTATAAGGTGCCACAGGACTCTTTGTTGCTTTTTAATAGTAACACTACTCTTATTGATGTTGAGTCAGTACTGAGCTAATGCCTCTGCAAGCTGTTAGGAGTCAGGGGGTTCCAAGAGGTATTGTTTTTGCATCAAGTGGTCAGGAGCTCAATAGTATCTTTCGATACAAAAACAGTATATTTATCGGTCTTGTTTCAGTGTCTGCCCACCCAGCACATACCTCATACCCTCTTGTTCAGCAAAAGCTCATCTTGTGCCCTTCTTCCATGGCCATGCATTTCTGCATGCTCCCTCTTGTGCATGGAAATCCCTTCCTGACCCCCTCTGCCATGCTTCCTACCTCTGCCCCATTAGATTCCCTTTCAATGTCCGCAGTGCCAAGGAAACTGTCCATCATCGAGAGAGTTTGAGCAAAAATGGTTCAGCCATTTGTGATCACATAATATTTTGCAAATAGTACAGTGCAATACCTAGTTTTTCTACAATGTAAAATACACATGTATCATCTCCTGCCATTGCAGGGGCCTCAGGCATTGGTGTCACCTCAGTCTCTCCTTTCTCTGCCTCTGGCACACAATAGTTTGTCTTCTGAGGACTGAAATGCTTTAGCCTAACTAAAGTCATTGGCCTCAATATAGGGATATCAGGTGAAATTCAATGGGCCTTGACATACAGGAGGTCAGACTAGATGATCACCATGGTCCCTTCTGGCTTTAAACTCTATGAAATTATCTTGCACATTACTCTGTGTATGGTAGACAGAGTCCACGAACATTATTTTTATGAAGAGAACACAGTAAGCCATACTTCTTGTGATCATTGTTGTTTAGTATTATTATTTCTTATCTGTATTGCTGTAACACCCAAACATAGAGGAAAACACTATCCATACCCCCAAAGAGCAAATATCCTAAAAAGGCAAAGACAGAAGGATTGGGGGAGTGAAACAATATACAAGAAAAGTGATCTGTGTGGTGAGAGGCACATCTTACTATTTACACATTTTACTATTTACACATTTTCTTTTAGATTTTCTTAACGCAATAAATTCTCCTCACCCACCGTTTTCTTCTGCAATATTCTACATATTAAATATACCAGATATAATAAGACAGTAAATTTGCCAGCATAGATAGGCCACTTAATTTCATAATTACATTAGCTTCATAGTTTACTGCCTTAAAGACTGAAGTGCACCTTTGAAGGTTGTGGTGTTGGTTGAAAACAATGGGTGGGGTTTTCAAAAGCATTCTGGCCTAATTTCGATCCTGTTGAAGACTAATCAGAGTTTTACCATTACTTCAGTGGAAGCAAGCTTAGGCCAATGCTGAGTGCTTTTGAAAAAGCAACTCAATATGTATAGACATGGTTTCTGACAATTTTTTTAAAATACAGGCCTTAAAGAAATAGAACTTATCAAATAAAAAGTTTAGGTCAAGACCCACACTGTACCATTATATCTCTGAAATTATTGTAAGTATAAAAAATGAAAAGGCAAGACAAGATGTTACAAGGCTGTAGAAGAATGATGTGATCTGGTATTTTATTGTGTTATTTGAGAAATAATACATGGTTATGCAATTAAAGACAGTATAGCAAAGTTGCAGCAGAGTTAAAGTGGCCCATGCAACCTGAAATTTTGACTTTGCTGTGCACTGACTGTGTGCTATCTTAATGTTCTGTTAACACATGTTGCTGGAGCCTTAAAAATACAGGATGAATTCCTGCAGGATGAATTCCGTGAACAATACTGAGTTCCTATTTAAAAACAAACAAAAACCTGACCATATACAGGACAGGCAGAGTTATAGGGCCTGAGCCAGAGCCCATTTAAATGAATGGGAGTTGGATCAGACCCTTCAAGCTCTAGAGCTATCCTGTTTTGTATAGATTCTTTGTATACAGGTTTGGCAGATGTGTCTAGGAGAATTAGGAAATCCATAAGTAAAAAGGAATATAATGTATCAATTCAGAAATCTTCCCTTTGCAGATGACCTGATCACTTTCAACAACCATACAAAAGTAATCAGCTTTCCCCAAGTCTATTAGCACATCATCTTTACCCAGATCATATTAGCACATCACCTACCTTGAACAAAATAATTTTCCATGAAGGCTCAGCTGCAGTATATTATTTTTACAAAATCGTTCATGTCCCCATTTTCAACATTCTGATTATTTACAAAGTTAGTGTGAGGATATAAATTATTCTGATATCTAGGGAATGTAACTAGGAGTAGTGGGATAAAAATAAGCACAGGAAAATTAAGGATGAACATCACAACAAAAATCTAATGCTTGTGGAATAGTCTGCTAGGTACTGTTAGAGCTCAGAAATGTATACGCTAGGGAAAAATCCTGCATTGGCTGGGAGATGGAATAGATGATTTAATAGGTCTTTCTATTAGATGTAATTTCTATAACTGGTTGATGCATACAGTTGTGTTCAGGCATTTGGACTCATTTCTTGTGTCTGGCAAACTGTTTCCTATGAAAGGTCATAAATTACAATAAATAGACTTTGCAGATGATGAGCTACATGACACACCTGGAAAGAGTTTCCTGTACTGATATTCAAAACATCCATGCCAAAAGCAGAAATAACAGAGTCCCAGTCCACTACAGTGCTAAGAGGGATACATGGCAAAAACAATATTTACATTGAAAAGAACATTTTTTATTCTAATAATGCTTTTATGGGAGGAAGATACTATAGCAAAACAAATGCCTGACTTGAAGATTGGTAACAACAAAGATATCACCGAGATGGGGGGAAGGGAGAGAAAAGCAAGCAAGCATTTATTAAAATGTTGATGTAGATGTAATTAGATCCATTTTAAGACCAAAAGTTTTATGCAGAAACTGACAGAAGGATACACAATAATTATAGTTTGCTGACAAGCTGAATAGAGTTTCCTTTTTTTATCTTCTGGTTTTAGGAAACCAAACTGTAAATAAATATGCAGCTTGACAGATTGTAATTGCGATCAGCAAGGCATCTTTTCATTTAATCAGATGGTGTTATTAAAATGGGGTTACAATTAAACATTTTATAATGTGACGTAGAACTCTATTAAAATTCTCCAGCAAACAGTAATTTGCATTTGATGCTTGTGCAGCCCATTTCTATTTGCAGAAATGTTATTGGCTGTGACCTTCCCCTGGTTAGGTCTCTGTTTGCTGTTCTCTTCCTGCTTTGATAAATGATATTGAGCATCCACTTTCTTCACCTCACAATGAAACTTTAGATATTAGTATTGCCTATTTATATTAAATTATTTTGACCCTTGCATTGGAATATGCTAGCTAAAAGAGAATGTTTCTACTAGAGGAAATATAGAATTCACCTGATGAAATCACCTGATTTTTATGTTTAACTTACAAATAGTAGGTTTCATCAACCTTAAGCTTGTAGTCAGTTTGCAATTAAATCTGTTTCAAGCAAGACTAATATGACATTTTTAAAAAGCATAAATAGCAGTCTGCAAATTGACTGCAGTATCTAAGGAATTAGTCCATGGAAAGATGAAATGTGGTATTGGATTTGCCATTACCTTTATCTAGATATAAGTACAAATGAAATTATTACAAGAATTCTTTGGGAATAATTTTCAGGAAGACTTTAAAATAAGGCTCTGATTCCAGATTTTTGATTTACACATACATGCCCATTATTCATCCCC
The DNA here is from genome assembly GCA_003942145.1 of Platysternon megacephalum. NCBI lineage: Eukaryota > Metazoa > Chordata > Testudines > Platysternidae > Platysternon > Platysternon megacephalum. The sequence goes on from QXTE01000033.1 coordinate 4,696,144, forward strand.
ATTCTCTTGATATCCTGGATTGGAGAATGAGTTTATTAAATACTATAGGCACAATGAGTCTATTGGGGACAATGTTTTGTTCCAGAATGTGGAGGAAGTAACCAGGGGGACAGCTGTTTTAGACTTTATTCTGGCAAACAAGGAGGAATTGGTAGTGAATCTGAATGTGGAAGCAATTTAGGTAAAGTGATCATGAAAAAAATAGATTTCATGAGTCTAAAGCCTGGTCTACACTGGGGGGGGAGGGGGGGAGGCGGGGATCGATCTAAGATGCGCAACTTCAGCTATGAGAATAGAGTAGCTGAAGTTGACGTATCTTAGATCGACTTAGAATTACTTACTACGCGTCCTCGCGGCGCGGGGTCGATGGCTGCGGCTCCCCCATCGACTTTGCTTCCGCCTCTCGCCGAGCTGGAGTTCAGCAGTCGACGGGAGAGCGATCGGGGATCGATTTATCGCGTCTACACTACACGCGATAAATCGATCCCCGATAGATCGATTGCTACCCGCCGATCCAGCGGGTAGTGTAGACGTACCCTAAGGAAAGGAAGGAGTAGCAGAATAAAGACATGGCTTGTTTAGCCTAACCAAAAGTAGGCAGAGGGGAGATATGATTATTCTCTATAAATACATCAGAGGGATAAATACCAGGGAGGGAGAGGAGTTATTTAAGTTAAGCACCAATGTGGACACAAGAACAAATGATATACACTGGCCATCAACAAGTGTAGGCTTTAAATTAGGCGAAGGTTTCTAACCAACAGAGGAGCAAAGTTCTGGAACACTCTTCCAAGGAAAGCAATGGGGACAAAAAATCTAACTGGCTACAATACTGAGCTTGATGAGTTTCTGTAGGGGATGGTATGACAGGACTGACTATGATGGCATGTGGCCCATCGGCAACTGCCAGTAGCAAAAATCCCCAACTGCTGGAAACGGGGCACTAAATGAGCGGGGCTCTGAGTTACTACTGAGAATGCTTTCCCAGGTATCTGCCAGGTGGGTCTTACCCACATGCTCAGGGTCTAACTGATTGCCATATTTGGGGTTGGGAAGGAATTTTCCCCCGGGTCAGATTGGCAGTGACCCTGGGGGATTTTCGCCTTCCTTTGCAGCATGGGCCACGGGTCACTGATGTAAATGATGAATTCTCTGTAACTTGAAGTCTTTAAAACGTGATTTGAGGACTTCAGTAACTCAGTCAGAGGTTAGGGGTCTATTTCAGGAGTAGGTGGCTGAGGTTCTGTGACCTGCAATGCGCAGGACATCCGACTAGATGATCACGATGGTCCCTTCTGACCTTAAAGTCTATGAGTCTATGAGACTTCAAAAAAGCAGACTTTAACACCTCAGAGAACTGATAGATAAGGTCCCATGGGGGAAAAAAATAAGGGAAAAAGGAGTTCAGGAGAGGTGGCCGTTTCTTAAGGAGACAGTATTAAAGGGCACATCTGCAAAGTATCCAGATGCAAAGGAAAGATAGCAGGAGTAAGAAGAGGGCAGAATGGCTCCATCAGGAGCTCTTTAATTATCTGAAAATCGGAAAAAGAAAGTGGAAACATGGACAAATTGGTAAGGAGGAGTATAAAAGAATAGCACAAGGATATAGGGACAAAACCAGAAAGACTAAGGCACAAAATGATGACATCTAGCAAAGAACATAAAATACGAGGTTCTTTGAATACATTAGAAGTAAGAGAAAGAGTAAGGAAAGTGTAGGAAGGAAGGAGAGTTAAAAATTGATGACATCAAGAAAGCTGAGATGTTTAATGCCTACTTTGCTTCAGTCTTCAATAAAAGATAGATGGTGACCAGATACTCAACATAATTAATATTAACAACAAGAGGGAAGGAATACAAGCCAACAGCAGGAAAGAACAGGTTAAAGAATATTTAGATAAGTTAGATGTATTCAAGTCAGCAGGGCCTGATGACATTCATCCTGGAGTGCTTAAGGAATTAGCTGAAGCAATCTTGGAACCATAAACTCTCAAAAGTCTAGAGCTGGAGAAATCTCAGAAGTCTGGAGAAGGGTAAACATAGTACCTAGCTTTAGAAAGGGTAACAAAGAGGACCTGGGAAATTATAGACCATTCAGCCTAACTTTGAAACCTGGAAAGATACTGGAACGTATTATTAAACAATCAATTTGTAAGTACCTGGAAGATAATAAAGTTATAAGGAATAACTAGCAAGGATTTGTCAAGAACAACACATGCTAAACCAACCTAATTTCCTTTTTAGACAGGGTTACTAGCCTAGTAGATGGGGGGGAAGCAGTAGATGTGATGTATCTTAATTTTAGTAAGGCTTTTGACACAGTCCCACATGACATTCTCATAAGCAAACTACGGAAACGTGGTCTAGATGAAATTACTCTAAAATGGGTGCACACTGGTTGAAAGACCTTACTGAAAGTGTAGCTATCAGTGATTCTCTCTTGAACTGGTAGGGGGTATTTAGTGCGGTCCTGTGTGCGGTCCTGTTCAATATTTTCATTAGTGACTTGGATAATGGAGTGGAGAGTATGCTTATAAAATTTGCAGATGATGCCAAGATGAGAGGGGTTGCAAGCACTTTGGAAGAGAAGATTAGAATTCAAAAGGATTTTGACAAATTGAAGACTTGGCATGAAATCAACAAGAGGAAATTCAATAAAGACAAATGCCAAATACTTCACTTAGAACGGAAAAATCAAATGCACAACCACAAAATGAGGAATAACTGTCTAGGTAGTAGTAGCAGCGGTGAAAAAAATCTGGAGGTTATAGTGGATCACAAACTGAATATGAGTCAACAATGTGATACAGCTGCAAAAAAGGCAATATCTTTGTGATGTATTAACAGGTGTGCTGATTGTAAGACATGGGAAGTAATTGTCCCACTCTATTTAACACTGGTGAAACCTCAGCTGGAGTACTGTGTCCAATTCTTGGTGCCACACTTTAGGAAAGATGTGGACAAACTGGAAAGAGTCCAGAGGAGAGCAACAAAAATGATGAAAGGTTTAGAAAACCTGAGCTATGAGGAAAGGTTTAGAAAACTGAGCATGTTTAATCTTGAGAATAGAAGACTGGGGGGGGGACCTGATAAGTCTTTAAATATGTGAATGGCTGTTAGAAAGAGAACAGTGATCAATTGTTCTTCATGCCACAGAAGGTAGGGCAAGAAGCAAATGGCTTAATCTGCAGCAGATTTAGGTTAGATATTAAGAAATACTTTCTAAGAATAAGGGCAGTTAAGCTGTGGAACAGGTTTCCAAGGGTGGTTGAAGAATCCCCATCTTTGGAGGTTTTTAAAAATTGTTTGGACAAACACCTGTCAGGGATGGTCTAGGTTTATATGGTGCTGCCACAGCACCAGCTAGTTGGACTAGATGAAATTCTCAAGGTTACTTAATTCCCTACATTTCTGTAATGCTACAATAATACTGTTCAGCATTCTGTCTTTTAAGAACATTCAAAATTAGGGCTACTCACAGGTCTCACAGTTGGATAGTGGTGAATATGGTGAAAGTTCCCATCTTTTGAAAACATAAAGCAACAGTCCAAGCCATTATATAGAAACTATATTTTATAACCTAGTCACTTACAGAGAGGTAGCCTACACTAATGGAATGGCGTATAGGAAATGATTGGATTGCATATTATATCTATGATGATACTGAAGAGTTCATTGATCAAAAAACTTCTGTCTCCATATCTTCTGGGATTTTTTTTCCAATGCACAATTTTATGAGAAGGGTAGTTAGTTTGGGAGGAGGCAAGATTTTTAGGGGAGAGGCTTATCACTTCGCAATTAGAAAAAAAAATGACTGCTAGATGATTGTTATACAACACTCTTGTTTTTTGACACTGAGTTATCTTGTAATATTCTCCATAAACATGAAGAAGGGGGGAAAAAGAATAAGGAGGAAAGGGGGGAAGGAAGAAGAGAAGACAATGATTCTTGGTGTTGATGGAGAGTAGGTGCTCTGTGAATACTGCAAAAAAAACCAAAACCTGTTTGGTTTGACATTTTTAATGCATTTGTTTCTGCTTTGTAGTATCCCTCGGCCTCAGAAAAGTTCCTTGGCTCCACCGTCCTCTCATGTAACTGCAACATCTTTCTTTTAACCTTCGCTATCAACCAAGTACAACCATTACCTCAAGTTTCTCTCTTCCAGCTCTGCACTCCGCTCCCATTGTTCTGTTCTCTTCATCCCTTTGGAGTTGTGCAACTTTTTCCTCCTCTTCATGTATATGATCTTTTTTTTTTTTTCTGCGAGAAAGACATCTTTTTAAAGGTAGTTCAGAGAAAGAGGTTTTCAACATCACATAATGTGAACGGTAGTCATCTAGCACCATTTTTTTCAAAGTATTTAGAAATATGGCACACATGGTGATGTAGACAAAAGTAGACTACAAATAGATGCAGAGTACATACCATAGAAAAATAACAGGGGGGCCATATTCTTCTCTCTGTTACCCCTGTGTAACTAAAAGCAGAAATTGTCCCAAAGTTTTCAATTTCAATCAGATTAGTAAAAATAATTTGAAAATGCACATGGGAAGCGGACTAGGTAGGACAGTTAAGCAGAAGAAAAAACCAGGTTTTTTGCAATATGGCTGTGGATTACGTTAATGTCCCACATGAAATGAGTTTAGCAGTCTCAGTTTGGACACCAGTGAACAATGTATAATTACTATCCATGTAGGCTCTTTTCTGATCTAACATTCAAAGAGTGAATTGCTTTTTTGTAAAATGTGTGGTGCCTCAGGATCAATTTGAGGTCATCGGCATCTGGCAAGGAAGTGCTGTAAATGGTTGAGTAAGAAAGTTCTTAGATAATTGTTGGTTCCTTAGCATTTACAGAAACATGCCCAGACATGATAAAGAGAAATCTGAAGTTAAAAGGTACATACAGATTAATGTAAAAGGTTACTCTCCAAGGTTAATATAGCTATTCTAAAAGAAATATAAGAGAGACCTGCATACATTGTTGAAACAATAAAATACTATTAAGGATCATGAAAACATAGCATCTGATTCTCCTCTCACACCTGTATAACTCCATTGACTTCAAGAGAGCTACACCTGGTTTGCAGGGGGGTTAGTGGGAGGAGAATCAGGATCATAAAGTGCCGACTGACAAACACATCTTAGGGTTTTATACTGCCACTAATCACTGTAGTATCTGAGAAGTTTATCTTAACTCTTGTTGTCTCTCTTATTTGTTTGCAAAATAAGAGCCTAATGATGAAACCCTTACTCCTCTTGGTAATCCCACTGGCTCACATGAGTAAGTGCTTATCAAGGTGTGCAAGGGCCCTAAACAATGAGGTGAGAAGTGTACAGTATACTAACCATCCATATTTAGTCAAAAAATGTACATATTTTAATAATACATATCAATGTGCTTCACCTAGCTTTCCTGTATCGGTCTTTGAAGCTGGCATGTTTTTTTTAAGAAATAGCAGTTATATTGAGTATACTTTATCCACTGTTGTGTTTTTGCATTTTAAATTGTGTATACCCTATATTCATATACCACTATGATCAAGCTCAAGTCTGTTTGATTACTTTCAATTTCTGCTATAGAATTTTGTCATTCTTACTGGAAATTTCAAGACATTTTACTCTAGACCTATTTTTCTCTCTTTTTTCCCTTTAGATTTATTTACTACCTTTAGAAGTAGAAAAGTCCAATTTCAATCATGTTTGAAATAACTCATTTTAGACAAGTACGTGCTGCTCTGCTTACAAAACATATATGAGTCGAATATGCAATTACCACAACTCAGTTTCCTGCCACAGAAACATTTCAGCATTATAGCATTACAGAAATAGAATGACATGCATAATGAAAGATTTCAAGATTCACCCAAGGCATTTATTCTCTTCACCTTAATGTTCTCAGCAGTAGCAGAGTATCCATTAAAAGGTACTATGAATTATGGTTGCCTAGCAACTGGAAGGAGCTTGTAACAGCACCAAAGAATGAAATGGCTGGTTGATAAAATGAATTTTCTCTGAGCATTAGCCTGTTGAAACTGCCTTTTCTTGTGGAACATAAAGTGCATTTATTTGTCTCATGCATTTTTTATTAGAAAATTATTTGAGTTGCAGGGACTTGAATCGTTTTGCTACAGGAGATATTTGATTTTAATGTGCTGTACTAAAATAAGTAATAAAAAAGATTTTCTTCAAAGTAAAGACACCAAACAATCCTAGGTAGCTCCTTTTGAAGTCAGAAATAAAATCTTATATAAGGTACATCATTACTGATTTCTAATTAAGAGTGAAATTAGATAGCAGTTAATGTAAATTTAAATTTTGTCTTTGAAAAAAGTTTAAGCACGACATGGTAGCCAATATGAGGGTCAGTGAAAAAAGGAAAAACATGGACTTGTTTTGTAGATTCAACACACGAAAAACTGATTTACATTCCCCCTTTCCATATAATGTAGTAAATTAGTCTCAAGTGAAGGTCAAAAGTCCTTGTACATCTATATCTAATGCTCATTTTCTTCTGTTTATCTTTATGCTCAAAACATGTTCATCACAGGCTTCCATCCAACACTGGAGAAAGATGTATATTTCACTAACTTCTCCGAGGCTTTCTTTCAATGGCAGCTACTAAATTCTGGTGCATACAATATTGATTTATCAGATGTTTTGGATTAAGAACTGTATTCAATCTGTATAAATAGATGGTGTCAGATGCTGCTAAGTATACATTTTTAGATTGTAACATTTTGTAAATATTTCTGTTAGCTGTAGTTAATTAAATTTTACTTTGTACAACTCATACCATGAGATAATAGACAAAAATGTTGAAGTATGTAGCATTGAACCAGAAGCTTTCATGCTTAATAAGACATTATTTTTCAGATTTTAGTCATTTAATTCAAATTAATTTGTGTCTCTTTCCGACCTAACTGGCTAAATGACAACTATATAATATATTTATTTTAATGGTTTTTTATGATTAAATTCTCCTCACTTTACTCACACAAATAGTCCAATTGACTTCCATGGGAATACTGGTGTCAGTAAAACCCATAATCTTGCTCCCATATAGTGAATATAGAGATCATAATAATCTGTTGATGTCATCATGTTTGTTTGTGAATATGACTGGGAATGAATCTACAATCCTCAGTGCAACTCCAGGGTCTGATCTTGCAGTCATTACTGAAGCCAATAAGAGATTTGAGTGTGTATAGATTGCAAGATCAGGCTGTGAATGGCAGTAGATTAGAAGAAGGGTCACTTAGGCCTGGTCTACGCTGGGGGGGATAGATCTAAGTTACGCAACTTCAGCTATGTGAATAATGTAGCTGAAGTCGACGTGCTTAGATCTACTTCCCGCGATGTCTTCACTGCGGTAAGTCGATGGCTGACGCTCCCCCGTTGACTCCGCCTGCGCCTCTCGCCCTGGGGGAGTACTGGAGTCAACAGGAGAGCGCTCGGCGGTCGATTTATCGCGTCTAGACTAGACGCGATAAATCGACCCCCTGCTGGATCACTTGCTGCCCATTGATCCAGCCGGTAATGTAGACAAGCCCTTAGATAGTTGAGTGGAAAAGTCTGTCTTTGCCCAGAAGTGACTATCAAATTCTTGACTGGAACTAGAGTGAGAGTGTGAATCTAGAAGAGAGGATGAGATAAGATTCATATTTAAATGCTGATTATCTGACAAAAAAAGTATAATACAGATATGCTTATCTACTACTAACAATAAAAAAAGTTGAAATGGGCCTTTGCAATTAACATGATCGCAAAAATTGGCAACCTAATATGTAGATATGAGACAAATAGGTTTTAGTTAACTTGACAACGCTGCAAAACTTTCATGGAACATTTTTTTCTTTTGAAGAAAATGTATTAACAGCTGCATAAGCTCACAGTAATCTATTTGGAGTAAAATATAATTCTATACAAGTAAAGATAAACAACAAACTAAACTAAAAAAGCCCAATCATTAAGTGGTGTGTCTTGCCTCTTTAAAGGTGTATGTTGATAATCAAACATTAAAACAGTGAAACACTGCTCATCTTCTACAACGGTGCAAATTGAAATTCCAGCGAGAGCTTGACTGATTTGTTTAACAATGAATTTAATACAGCACAATCCCACTTGAACATAAAGCTATTACACTCACAATAATCCTGTATAGCTGTTGGGAGATCCAAATTAAACTCTCACTGATATTTGCTTAAATCTCATCAATTGCACAGATTTAGAACGTACTGAAGGTGCATGTTTACTGTGATCTTACTGTCTAATAGGTTTCTAATCATTCAAAAAGGTGAATGAAAATACACATTTTCCCCTCAAATGATTCACATACTGTGTATTTTATTGCTACATTCTAATTTAATACCCTATTGTTTATTAACTTTCTGGTATCAACATGACAAAACTGTACTGAATACAGACTAAATGTTCCATTTAAATAGATAAATTAGTATGTTATTAGTATGAAGGTGTTATGAGGAGATTATTCAGTTGAATCCCGTAGATTAGTAATGCTACTTCACAAAGAAGTTTTTTCACATTCATTTACTATGTTACATTGTTTCTGTACCTATAGTAGAACAAATGTTTGTTTCTTTTCTTCATTAGGTTCTAATGACTTATTAACTACAACATAATGTATTACTTTCGGTGTTTTATTACGCTGTTCAATCTCATCTGGAAAGGCATAATTTATAGAATATGGTTTTGTATGAAAAAATTGAAGTTTACCACACTTGAAATTCATAATAGTTTTATAAAATAGAGGATAATGTATCTCATCTTATTTGTAAGTATTCAGTAATTAGGACTAGTTGAGGTGACATATTCATTCTTTCTGGATGGAAGTGTAGGTGGAAGTTTAAATTTGATTAATCAACATCTTCCCCACAAGAATCGGTGCAGTTGTTGACTTAAAAGGAAAAGTGTGTTTATAAAAAAGTAATCACCTGAATAACTTTTGGAAGCCAGAAATCTTGCCAATTTTTAATAGTGATTATTTAAAAATAATCTTAGTTAACGTCCATGGTGCAATCTTTCTATTGTAATAAAAAAAAATGTGCCTACACCCACCTATAACTAATCACTCTTCATGCTATGTAGAAAAAAGGTATAGTTCTAGACTGGAAATTCTTTATTTGTGGTTAGATTCTATTAGTAAGGAATTAGATTTATTAATTTATGACAATCCTTTAGTGGCAATTTACAGTGATGTCAAACTGGAGAACATGGAGTCAGTCCTGTCCACATCTTTGCAGCGCTAGGCAGCACTGAATCAAGCATTCACCTCCTGTTACAAAGCTCCATGCTATTAAGCAGTGAGCAGAATTAAAGCAATGAGGGCTTATTTTATATCATGTCCACACATACATAGCCACGAAGAGTGAATTAGAGTATGAATATAAGTGAGAACCTGGCTGCAGCTTCTTCAACAGAATTGTTGCTCTGCTTGGGCTATAGCAGTTTTCAGAAAAAAAAAAAAAAAAGTTAAGTCAGAGGCATGTCTAAGGCATGTAATGAAAATGGGATGCAACCTGTCCAGACACACTAACAAAACAGTAACATTACTCTGATGTGGATCTGTCAAACCCAGAGCATGTTGTATGAGACCCCTCTATTCCTTACAGTTGCTAGAATAAATAGACCTCCTCAGAAGCATAGTCAATAGTAAGATGCTTGTTTACATGTGCTTTTGTACATCTTTCAGTTAACCCACATGCAATACCTAGTGCTCTGGGATATCACATGGATTTGAGGCTCTCTCTGGGGGGACATTTATCCATATGTAGGGTTTTTTTTTTCCATAAGTGACAGTTATGTATAATAATCTGTATCCAATGAGTAATTTAAATATAGTTGAACACGTTATGAGTAAACATGTTTTTCACCTTGTTGATTTGTTTCACAAGACCAAAATGTTAGAAATCTTCTGAGAATAATGTAAGGGATTTTCACTCTTTTGTGGCATGTAGACTACCTGTCAGTAGAGTGAAAGGCATATCTGACTTTGGTATTTCAACTGTGGCAAACTTCAGCCGGTTGGGCATGTCACAACCAAGAAAGCCATCTTGTGACAGTTCTTCCACTTTGCTGAGACATGCCATGAAATGCTGTAACTGTAACCATAAAATGTTGTGATATACTACTGTTGGCCAGGCAGGGAATGTTGCTGGGTAATATTGAATGTATTAAAACAACCATGAATTGGAGATGAGAAACACATGGAGATTTTTATGCAACACTGTATTTCTTGTACAGACATATGTTGGTTAAGCTGCTTGAACCCCTCTAATTTCAGCCAAAGATTATTTTTTTCTGTTATGATACTCTCAAGTATACTTTCTGTCTATGCCAAGTTCTTTAAAGAATTGCCTATGATGGATTGAGCAGCCAGAATGAGACATATGGTAGATAAAAATGTGTAAATAAAGATCCATACATGGTTGAAGGTGTGGGTTAAACACTGAACATAATGGCCAGAAGCACAGATATGGAACCCTGCCCATGTCAAGATTTGAACAGCTTATCTGCCAAAACAGAAATAAAGTAGCTGTACATTGCATAAGCTTAATGTTTCTTTACATTTCAAGGAACTTTCTAGTTTTGAAAAAGAGCTGGTGCTTTGGCAGTCAAATCAGGGGATTTTCATGCATGCATCTGGTCACAACCATGCAGAATAGGAGAATATTTGAACACAGACAAACATGAATTTATAAATTTACTGATAATGAGAATTGAATTCTGTCTCCAGATATATATGAAAGTCAATTGGAGTCAAATGCACACATCTGAGAGTAGGATTTGGCTCTTTGAATGCTAGCAGAGAAATATTTTTCTTGTGTTTTGATAATTAGAGGTAGGCAACATTGGTGAAAAGTGTCTATTGATAATTAGTGGGGCACTGTTTCCTTGCATGGCTTCCTACCCCTGAAATTTCAAGTTTTTAAGTATGTAAAATCCAAAGAGCTACTTTTATTTGAAAATTCACACTTGTGCATTTTCTGTATATGGGGGTGTGACATAGGGTACAATCCAGACTAATGGGTACCTGTGTCACCCCTTCCCTGTAACCTAGGGTGCCCTTTACAATGCCTTGCTGTTGTAGCTTCTGCTCACAGCCTCCAGCATGTAAGTCACTCCCAGCTATGTCTGTGCGTGCTGCACCCAGCCAGCCACACCTTGGCTCTTACCAGCCTTGGTGACCACAGGGTGACCACAATACACCCCTAGTCCCAGATCTTCCCCCAGAAAAGTATGTCCTGTATTGCCCAGCCCTCTCTTGGACAGTACAAATATATTGAGTCTGTTATTCCTTTAAGGGAATAACATGCACACAACTTGTTATCCCCAATTGGAGTTACTCAGACTCTTCCACTTGGACACACTGGATTAGATAAAGCAGTAAAACAAGTTTATTAGCTACACAGAGAGAGATTTTAAGGCAGAACAAGCTAAAGTGACAAGATGTCCCAATTTTATAAGCACAGTCCCGATATTCAGGGGTCTGTCTTATATAGATGCCTATTATGCCCCACCCGCATTCCAGTTTTTCATACTTCCTACCTGGCCACCCTAGGACAAGCAATGAGGCATAAAAGTCAGAAATGGTTACAAGAAAAATAAAGATAAAACACTTACTGGTGCCTAACTTAACAAACTATATTGGATTCAAAGCAAAGTTCGCTCACCATGTGCTTACAGCAGTCTTACTGACCAACTTTGTAAAATCTTGGGGGAAATTCCTTTTTATGCAGCTAAAGAAAATCAGTAACCAAATAGCCAATGTAGTCTTGTTCAACCACAAGATGAATAGAATAGTCTATGATAAAAATCAACAAATTACATTCCTACTCCTACTCTGAATTAAGTCAGGTCTTAAAAACAAAAACCCTCTTTAGGTCAGGACTCCTCCCCGAGAGTCCAACAGCAGCTTCCTCTGTCTCTCCAGGTGCAGTGAATATGATGGGCAGAGGGAGAAAGAGGGGTGTCTATCTCTTCTTTTTATAGTCCTGTCCCCACTTTGAGAAGCATTTCCAGCTGGGAGCAAAGCGACAAGCATTCTGGGTCCATGCTGTACCTTTGCTAAGATGTATATTTTTTCCTCTGCCCCCTTTCCTGCCAAAGAATGGCCACTGAGCAAGTAATGGTCCATCAGCCTTGTTTACACCTGGCTGAGGTGTCAACTTGCCCTTTGTCTCTAAGGTACTGGTTTGGCCACTCCTCAGACTTGTCTCAAAAACATACTTTTAGTCATGATTTCAACTTATGTTTATAGCGTCACATATAACCGTGCTACGTGCCTTTTGCCATGATATTATTGTGATACAATAGGGTGTGAACACAGGGGTTTATTCTGTCATGGTGTGTGTGTGTGTGTGTGTGTTCTCCTTTGTCGCCATATGGCCTAGTGCAGGGGTTGGCAACCTTCGGCACGCTTCCCATCAGGCTAATCCGCTGGCAGGCCACGAGACATTTTGTTTACGCTGACCCGCCGCAGGAAGGCCCCTCCTCCCTCTCACCCCCCCCCCCCCCCCGCCNTTCACCATTTCCGGCCACTGGGAGCTGTGGGGGGAGGGGGAGGCGTGCCTGCGGACGGTCAACGTAAACAAAATGTCTCGTGGCCCGCCAGCAGATTACCCTGATGGGCCACGTGTCGAAGGTTGCCGACCCCTGGCCTAGTGGATTGAGTACAGAAGATATGGAGAAATTTAGGCTCTAGTCTTGCACTGGAGAACAGCGCAGGGAGACCCCTATGCTTCCACGGCACTTTCTTGAAGCCCATGCAGTTCAGTGCAGTATCAGGAAAGACTTCCATTGAATTCAATGGGTTTGGATCAAACTCTTATTGTGTAACCTTTTGCATATCACTTAATATCCTCATCTGTCTGTCTAGGATCTTATGTGTGCCTCATCGCAGTAGCATTTGTGCCTCTGTGTCCCTATCTCATATGGTAGGAATGATATTTATCTAGCTTACTGGGGTGTTATAAAGCATAAATAGCAGTGTAAGGTGGCATGAAATTGTAGAGTATTATTGAGGTCAATCAGGTGACAGAGTTAAAAATACAGCATATGGAAATGTTGTCTGTACTGCCTTACTCTGTAATGTGCATGCACTGCTGTGTTTTCTGTTTACTGCTCTACCATCTGGTAACACCTTTCATGTTGCACAATGAACACACCTAACCTCTACACTTTCTGCACCTTTGACTTGTTCTTTTGTCTTAGATGTCAGAAGCTATGTTGCCTCTGTGTTCTTGCTCATTGTGGCTTTGTCTGAATTTTTTTTTTTGTCTCTTAAAATAAAAACATAAAAACATAAAAAACAGATATGATAAAAGAAGCTTATACATTGTGTCAGTCTCTCCCTCCCAGATTTTAATTAAAAGTGTCTTGTCATCATTCATTGCCAGATTTTCTCCAGCATACATTCAGATATATCTCTTTTATTGCCTACTCACTGTAGGTCCATATTCCAGTTGGAGGAGGTGTTGTTATGCACAATTGTTGGATTAGCAAAATTGCTATCCCTTCATAATGAAGAATGTTACTGTAAAGGCAGAATATAAAGGGCCAGACCTTCAGGATTATCTTTTAGTGGCTATTGTGGTTCTGGAGAATGTGACTTTAAAACATTCTCGGGTAGCAATAGGGCCCTGGAGCAGTGCAAGGGAGCTGGAGAAGTGTCTAGGATCTGTTTATTGTTTTCTCTGTTTCCAGGTTTCAGCAGACTGAGGCAATTGCTTTAATGAAATGCCCTGTACAAATGGTTTCCCTTAGTTAAGGTTTGTTTTTTTTCCTGGTAACTTGGTGTTTGTTTTGTTTTCATTAGACTTTGTTTTCTTCTTGTTTCTACACTACTGTTGTTCTCTTTGGAGTATTCTCCCATATTTCAGAAACGTGTCATGAGAGAACAACATAGAGTATTGTTTTGGTTTATACAAGAGGTTCCATGCTATGTGCTTCATGAGCCAGGAAAAAAGACCTGTACCTCTTTGCTTCTCCCTTGGTGTAACCAGGGGCTTTTAGGACCTAATTCTGCTGCTGATGGAAGTCTATAGGAAACTTCCATTGGCTTAATTAAGAGGAGGAGCAAGTCTTTAATGTTTATTTTTGATGATTTGATCATTTGTCAACTTTTTATCACAGACTGTTCTACTCAGCTTGTAGTTGAACAAGACTATATTGGCTATTTGGTTATTGATTTTCTTTTGCTGCATAAGAGTGAATTTTCCCCAAGATTTTACAAATCACCTCTGCTCTGACCCCTGTATGCCTGGAGCAGTGTAAAGGCATCCTAAAAGCCCCAGATCTGACTCCACGCCGGAACTGAGGAATACTACCATAGGCTGTCATTCCAGGACCCCTTCACAAGCGCTGGCGTAGGGGGTGACAGGAGGTGGTAGGGTCATGTCAGGGGTGTAGCCACAGCACACACTGCGGCGGAGATCCTAGATGCTGCTGCCCATAGGCAGGCCAGGGATAAGCTGCCTTAACTTAGCCCCTCAGGGCTGTTTAAATTACATATGGGGCCACTCCAGTCCTGGAGTAGCTCAGTATCAGGAGGGCACAAAGCTGGCTTAAAGCCACTTTAGTCTCCTCTTCCTGAGCCATTAGTTCTGTTCTGTGCCTCTTTGGGCACCTATTCTCTGATTTGAAATTTCCATTAGAATCCTGCCACTGGTCTCTATTAGTTTCTACTGGTTTCTTGTCTATCTGGACAATCAAGAATTCTTTTAAGTCTTTGAGTCTATGAATTACAGTAGTACAAGGCACCAGTTTCTTTTTTCCAAAAACTTTGTTGACAACTGGAATATATACTTATCTCCTAGAACTGGAAGGGACCCTGAAAGGTCATTGAGTCCAGCCCCCTGCCTTCACTAGCAGGACCAAGTACTGATTTTTGCCCCAGATCCCTAAGTGGCCCCCTCAAGGATTGAACTAACAACCCTGGGTTTAGCAGGCCAATGCTCAAACCACTGAGCTATACCTTCTCTCTCTCCTTCCCCCCCCCTCTCCCCCCCCTTAGTTGAATGTTTTCAGCTGGAATTTCTAGTAGGGGGTTTTGTCATTTTTGAGCTTTTTTAAATATTTCTGGTTCTACTTGAGGGTTTTTTCTGAGGTCTGTGGTATTTGCTTGATTTCCAAGATTGCAACTAATCTGTCTGTTGATACTCAAGTGTTGGTTTATTTATTCTGCATAATTCACCCTGTGCAGGATGTGACAAAACTCCATAACAGGCTTGTCAATGCTATCATCTTAAAAATAGTCACATTACAATATATTACGGTTAAATAAATTCTCTTCTCTGATCTTCACTGCACACTTTCTTGGGGCCAAATTTTCAGTGGGACTTAATTCAACCCTTATTCTGGGGGAAAACCCTGCATTTGTGCCTGAAATCTTCATTTTATGCAAATTGGAGTTTTAAATGTGCAGTTAAGAAAATTTGCTCAAAATGTGGCCATTGCTGTCCATTCTTCCCTCGCTAATCACATAACCTTAATCTTGTTCACTGGGTGTTTCTTGCAAATACAGAAAGGAGAATAGCCTTTTTAGAGGTTTCCTGTGCAGGCCTATGTAGAGAATTTAGTTTATAACAGTACATACTAAGGACCAGATTTTTCAAATGGCTATGATTTTTAAAGGGCCCAGTCCCCTGTTTGCAGACACCCTCATTTCCAGAGCACTTGTACCTCTAATATGCACCCCAGATTAGTTAGGTAGAGGCATAAGTACTCCAATTTCTGCCTGCATGCACAAATTAAGCTTGTAAGCATGCAGACTTGGCCTTTTGAAAATCTGGCCCTAAATTCTATGTGGCTTTATACAATACATACTTCTAATTCAATTACACTGAGAGGATAACAAGTTATTGTGTTGTCTTCTGTGCGGTTCAGAGTAACTCTTATCATGTATTTCCAGAAGACATTATTTTATTTTATTCCAGGCATTACAGACAAGCCTTTAATGTACTTAATCTTGAAGGGCTCCTTATGTAAGTTACTTGCTCAAGTAAGGACTACTCCTATGGGTAAAGACTAATCACTTGGGGCTCGTTTGTGCCATTTAGGCACAGCCCCGTGTTGGAGGAGGGCTGTGTGGAATGGTGCAGAGCTGCACTGTTCCAGAGGGAAAGCCAGGTGACAGAATGCTTCCCAGGGTTTTCCGACGCAAATGGGAAATACACACATTGCTACATTTCCTTAACAGATACACACATCCCCACACACGTGCACACACACTGGTTTTATTAGCCAGCAACTGCAGTGAGAGGATGGCAGAGCCCTGGCTTCACATTTTCTCTACCTTCTCCCTCCCCTCCC
Organism: Platysternon megacephalum; assembly: GCA_003942145.1. NCBI lineage: Eukaryota > Metazoa > Chordata > Testudines > Platysternidae > Platysternon > Platysternon megacephalum. The sequence continues at coordinate 4,712,473 of QXTE01000033.1, forward strand.
TGCCCCTCAAAGTCCCTTTTGGGCATTGTGCATCCCCCTGGTAGCAGTGAGGGAGTGATCCCTAAGCCCAGGGGCAGTAATTCTGCCTTGCTGTGTATGAGAGAGGTCCTTACTCACTTCTTCCACATAGTGCTCCCATGGGAGGGCCAGTCAGAATCTGAATAGAGATTGTAGTATCCGGTCTATTATTAATTATATTAACATGACCCTCTTGTTAATTAGATCACTAAAGTTCTTCTAGACCGGGACTGGGTTTGGATGTCTTTGTACAGCTTCTTAGCACAATGAGGCCCTGATCCTGACTGGGACTCTTGAGTACTATCATAATAATTAACACTGTATACAATGGGCCTGATTGTACTCCCATTGATCTTAATGTGAGTTTTGCCCAATATTATGAAATAATCCATATGGTAAAAAAGATCTGCATTAATTAAAAATGCAAACAGATTCTCTTAGCATATGAAATTGAAATATGTTCTTACAACTAAATACTAGTAGGTCTGAGTTGTAGTTAAGCTACTTAAACAGTGATTATCACTGCTGCTTGCAATAATATAGCAATAGATTTGCATAGCATGAACATTTCAAGCACCAACATTTTGGCCCATATACATCTTGTGATATCATTACTAATCTTAAGGCTTAGTGTTAGATGCTTGACAGTCTACTTATGCTTTATATTAAACTGTTATTACACAGACACACTTAGGGAGTAACCATAGTTACTCATGCAGTTTACTTCTTTTGGTTAAACCAAACACAAATATAATCGTCGGAGGTCAACGCTGGCGCTTTACAGAGTAAGAGTTTGCTGCCAACAAGGTATGTAGCTAGAGAGTCAGTGTAAAATTCGCTCACCCTTTTACAAAGATTGGAACTTACCATTCAAGTAAATTATTACAGGAATTTGTTTTATTTTTGTCTTTGTAATATGATTACTTTGAGTCATCACCATTTTGGTTCGAAGACATGAAAAAAAAATCCTCTTTAGTACTAGCCGAATCTTCTTAGTGGAGTGGTTTGACAGTCCATTCTAATGCATTTTAACCAACTTATAAATCATTTTGTGGAGGCTAATGATTTATTACTGCTGTAATGAACTTCAGAGGCATCAATACATTAGTATCCACTTTGAAAAAAAGCCATTGTCAAATCCTATAGGAATGATGATCAGTTTACTATTGTTATTAATGACCCCGATCAGCTCTTTGGATCTATGAATAACCCTGTTAAATGACAGAGGTCTTCCATTTGAGCAAAAATCAATGCATATGTAAAATAAAAGTATTTGGCTTTCCAAGCCCTTTGTCAATGCCTGTGTTTCTGTTGTCCACAGAGATTCAAAATTATTTTCAAGTTCACCTGAATCGGGGATATTTAGTAATTGAAATGCTTGCAAACATTTTGAATTAATAATTTATCAATTTGTCTGTCTTAAAGTATAGCACTTATCACTGTGCTATATAAGCGCTTCTCAGGTGAACTAAATACGCATGGTGAGGTCCTTAATGGAATTCATATTGTTTTCTTCTTTTCTCTTCTTCCTGGTGAAAGGAGGCCTTGCTGGGGAAATATATATTTTATGGGCTATATTGTTATACAATTGCCCATTCTTATGTTATTTGGTTATGCTATTTTCTTTATTTTTCTTTCTTCCTTTCTTTTTGAAATCACAAACAGACCTCATTGACTTGACCAAAATAGTACTTACCATGTTAGGTTTTTTCCAATGTTCAGAGATGTCAGACATTTGACCTGCGAGGCTTTTAAATCTGACCTTGTTGCTTCTTTCCATTCATTAAGTAGCAACCTTTGCTCTCTTGTCATAAAAGATAAATGAAGATTTACACAATCTTTGTTTAAGAAAAGCTTTATTGTTTACATTTATGTAGATTAAGTAGAAATATACCAATTATCTATCATGCCAATCATGTTTTCTTGGTGCTTTAAGTTAGTTGCCTTATTCTCATAATTATCATTTTTGAACCTTCCTAACAATTTCAAAGATTAAAAAGAAATGAGCATTTTAAAAAGTAGTAGTACACCGTACTACATAACCAGAACGATGTTTTCAGGTTCACGTCCAAGATTTAATTATGCAAAATCCTTTTTGTTTATTTTCAAAATTGTTTGTAAACTTGTATCTTTCATGCAGAAAGTAGTAATGCAGTGTATGAATGCTATCTCTGGAAACAATTGAAAGCCTTTGTGCTACCTCTGAGGCTCGCAAAATAACATTTGTAAGGTATACAATTTAAAAACAACATAAATGTTGAACAAAAACAAGTTGCTGAAGCCTAACATTTTTGTCTGAAGTCCCCTGAAGGAGATGATGGTTGGCAAGCAACTGCAAATCAAAATGTTGGCATTAGGAGAACTTATAAGTTGGGGAAGGGGAGGTGTTAATTTTTAACAAGAAGGATGTGGTTTGTAATTGCTTGTATAATGCTAGATTATGACTAACCCTGTATAGGCTCATAAGGAGGAGAGGACGCAAAAGGACCTGGTGCAATTGTGTAGAGTCTAGCCCACGTCCCTTGAGCTTTCTGAAAACAAAGACTGTGTGAGAGTGATGGCCTCTGAAAATGTGTCAGGGAGAGGTATGGGTCCATCCTTTGTATAGCAGCCGGGAAAGCACACCCAGCACCCTCTCAGAGTGCAACAGGAACCACTCTGGTTTGCACTCTCCTCCCACTGCTGCTGGTAGCATTGTGCCTAACTCAGGCACAATACTTCCAAAACCTCACACTGGTGCATTGCACTGTCACAGCCCACTTCTACCATGGCCTGTGGTTAATTACTTTGTCTTCTCAGTCTCCAAGGTAACCAAAATTTTGTTTCATTTTTGGCTTCCAAGGTACGCAGGTAATTTGTTGGCCTGAAATAAGTGAAGAACATAATATTCTAAGGAGGAAAGAAAAAAAACCAGCTTTGGAATTAAAGAAGAATAGGAATAGTCATACCTTCCAAGTAAAAGGAGTCCTAGGTTAGGGACCAGGAGGAAAAGCCTGCAGAGAAAAGCATGAGACTTCATTTTCAGAATGTCTGAACATCCAAGACTCCAATTTAAATCATGGGTTTTTCCCTCTCCCTCTAACACAGTATTTCCATTCCTGAAATATACTGAGTATTGTATTTGAAAGGCAACTTTACTTTTAAATAACCCTTTTAAAAATCTGTATGGAGGTTTAAATTGGAGACAAGTTTATCTTGATATCAGATGGCACACAAAATTCACACGGTTTTTGATCATGACTCTTCCACTGCTCCAGAGCCATGGTTCATTAAAACCTACATCAGCTCAAATCCATCATGCATATGAAGTGGCAAGATAACGTAACCAACTTCAAGGTACTGAAAAGTGAAAAAATATCCAAGGCCTTGGGAGCAAAAGCATAGCTCAGCTCCTTGATCAATATGTAGTTCAACAAGGCTATACTTAAGTGTGTTGTGTAGAGTGAGATCAAAGTTGGCAAATGTTCACAAGTTAGTTAGCCAGAGCTACTATTTCAAGACTGTTGTGAAAACAACCTGCAGCTGTGCAGCATATGAAATATTTCTGGTAGATCAATCAGGAGCAACATACACTATTGTGATATGGAGAGGGCAACTTAGGCAGCACGTCTGCGACACAATCTAGAATAGCTCATGCAGCTTATTCATGTGAAGACGCTGCTGTTTTCAGGAGGCTCAGTTGCACAGCACGTTATGTGCTGGTCTGTGTAAATTAAACAACTCTGCCTTGCTTATTGTAGAAATCAAGAGACTGATTTTGATGTCATTTGAATTGATTTTACATTGGTGTTACTCCTAGTGTCAGATTTATCAGAATTGTACCCCATAAGACTAAACATGCCCCATTAAGAGCCACAGGATTTATAATATATTGTACCTATTGCACATACTGGGTTCACCATTAAAGTAAATTTGCCACAGTGATTATATACTCCCTTCACTTAAAATCAGACACATTTGAGGTATCTCATATATTTCCCTATGATCTGTTGGTAAATATGCACATTTTATTGATGGCCATTGTAATTTGATTGCACTGACTCTTGAAAATTAGATATGTCACTCTTTTTTGTTTCTCATAGAAAATGGTGCTTTTTTGTTACAAGCTTTGATGTACACAGCTACCTCAATATAACGCCACCCAATATAACACGAATTTGGATATAACGCAGTAAAGCAATGCTCCGGGGGGGCGGGGCTGCACACTCTGGTGGATCAAAGCAAGTTCAATATAACGTGGTTTCACATATAACGCGGTAAGATTTTTTGGCTCCCGAGGACAGCGTTATATCGAGGTAGAGGTGTATAAGGACTAAGGTTGCCAGGCGCCTCCGGTCAGCACCGCCGACTGGGCCGTTAAAAGTCCGGTCGACAGTTCTGCAGGGCTAAGGCAGGCTAGTCCCTACCTGTCCTGGCACCGCACTGCGACCCAGAAGCCACCAGCAGGCTCCAGCTCCTAGGCGGGTATAAGGAGGATGCTACAGGGCTCCACGCAGTGCCCCCACCCCGAGCACCGGCTCCGCACTCCTGAAAAATATGGGCCTGATCCAAATTCCACTAAAGCCAATAGAAGTATTCTTACTGCTTTTGTTGGTTTTTGCATGAGAGTCTATATGCTAAGAGATATCATGGGTGACTCTAGAAAGCAATTCTTAAGGCAGATGCATGCGAATTCATCTTCGTGCATATTCTGATTGGTTTTGTATGTTTTCTTTCTGTTGGACATTTTAAAATAAAAAAGTTGGTATGTGGGTTTGTCAAAGAAACAGTAACATGAAGCCTATTACTAAAACCATTGCCAGTAAAAGCAGCATTTTCTTCCACATCAGTACGAATGCTTTTAGTCACAGACTCATTGGTTGGTACCAGTCACATTAGCTTAATCAAATAACACTCGAAAGGTTGTCAGAATTGGTAGTTATTTAGTAAGTGTAGAAATTGTAAATAACTCTCCAGTAGAGTGTTGCTTCTGATTAATAAAAATTTGGATGTAGGCAAAAAAGTTGTTTGGTGATTCTGTATGTTTTAGTATCCTGCAATGCTTTGTATTTACTTTAGATTACCAATAGACAACTGTTAATTTTCTGTGAATCAGAAAAAATGTGAATATCACCTTGAAAACTTTTTTTCAGTTCCCCTTCTGACACGTGATTATTTCTCCTGATGAAAATTCAGCCCATGCCCATAGAATATCAGGGTTGGAGGGAACCTCAGGAGGTCATCTAGTCCAATCCCCTGCTCAAAGCAGGACCAATCCCCAACTAAATTATCCCAGCCAGGGCTTTGTCATGCCTGACCTTAAAAACCTCTAAGGAAGGAGATTCTACCACCTCCCTAGGTAACCCATTCCAGTGCTTCACCACCCTCCTAGTGAAAAAGTTTTTCCTAATATCCAATCTAAACCTCCCCCACTGCAACTTGAGACCATTACTCCTTGTTCTGTCTTCTGGTACCACTGAGAACAGTCTAGATCCATCCTCTTTGGAACCCCCTTTCAGGTAGTTGAAAGCAGCTATCAAATCCCCCCTCATTCTTCTTTTCTGCAGACTAAACAATCCCAGTTCCCTCAGCCTCTCCTCATAAATCATGTGCTCCAGCCCCCTAATCATTTTTGTTGCTCTCCGCTGGGCACATTTAGACTTCGAAGCAATGGAACTCATTTGGTTCTGCTGTTCGGGGGAGGGAGCAGGATTCTAGGAAGTAACTCAAGGATCTTCAGAGTTCCAGTGCACAGGGTACAGTTCCCAGTGCAAAAGAACACTTGAGGGCAAAGCAAGGCCAGGGAATCTGAATCTGTAACTACATGAACTAACCTACCAACATCCACAACCTCCAGGCAGGCAAGGATGCTGTGGGAAAGGAGGTTGCTACAGCCTGGAGGTTAGTTGTGGCAGTGGAGCAACTCTGCTGCTATTCTGAGGCCTTAGGAAAGGATTCCTTCCTCCCAGCACTCACTGATCTTCCTAATGTACATCTCATGCACTGGGATGAAGATTTGGGATTGGTTTTAATCTTCATTAGAGCAATGTGTTAACTCTCTACTAGCCATAGGTGCAAATGGGGACAAAGTTATTTGGTTATGTAAAACCTTGCTGATGTTATCTTTTCTAAAGTTGGGAACAGTGCAAGTTTGGGTGTACTGAGGGTTAGGTACCCAGGTTAGGTATGGGGAGTAGGAAGGAAGTTATGCATCACTGTACCACCAGGTCTTTGGGTTTTTCAAATATTGCTTTTCTCTCTGGTATGCTTCTTAAATTGTAGTACAGGCTATTTATATGTTAAATATTTTACTAATAGGCAGGATTTATACTCTATTATTTTATATTAAATACTATGTAAATCAGTTCTCTCAAAAATGGCTGTGCAAATGGCACTATATGGTTCCATGGTTATTGTGCATCAGTGATTTCCATACTAAATTTTCTCAGTTTTATAAGAAAAGTTTGCTTACAAGAAAAATATTTTTTTTCATCATTTCCAGGCCTACTTATTCCACCCAGGAAATTAAATCACACAGTGTTCTTTTCTTCTCACTCATATTCTGCAGGTTAATTTTGCTTCTGGATATACCTTTGCAACCCTGCTACCGTCAAATCATGATCTTATTTGCATCTGTGCAAGTCTTATCACTTATGCATTGAATTGAGTTGTTCTAGTGTAACTGATGACAGAATTTGGAATTTACAATACAACTGGAATTTAGTTAAGAATTGCATTGATTTTATCTTAGGCAGAATAGAATCCAGCTCACTATCCCAAAGCTGTGTGTTGACTCTCCAGTGCTAGCATGAGTAAAATATAGTAAATCTTATTTTTATCAGTAAAATAGGCAGACATCAGTCTGAATAACCACAGGAAACAGATTTGTTGAGTAAAGGTTATGTCTGAGTAATTCGTTCAGTAAGTAGGCTTATTAAGGTAGTTATAATTTATCTGTTGAGTAAGAAGGTGCCATTTTTACATAGTTTTGAGAGTAGAACTGCCTTTTAAACTGTTGCTGGGACAATAATTTCCAAGAGTTGCCAGAAAACTATGTAATGGTATCTCCAAAACTATCTATATTTTATTTTTTAAAGGTCTTTCCACAATCAATGCAACCACAATTTTATATTTTGTGAAGCTACGGTGTTATTCCTCTGGAATGGTGGCCGAAGCATGAAGGAGCATACGAATGTTTAGCATATCTGGCACGTAAATACCATGCAATGCCAGCTACAAAAGTGCCATGCAAATGCCTGTTCTCACTTTCTGGTGACATTGTAAATAGGAAGCAGGCAGCATTGTCTCCTGTAAATGTAAACAAACTTGTTTGTCTTAGCAATTGGCTGAACAAGAAGTAGGACTCAGTGGACTTGTAGGCTCTGAAGTTTTACATTGTTTTGTTTTTGAGTGCAATTATGTAACAAAAAAAATCTACATTTGTAAATTGCACTTTCACGACAAAGAGATTGCACTATGGTACTTGTATGAGGTGAATTGAAAAATACTATTTATTTTGTTTATCATTTTTATAGTGCAAATATTTGTAATAAAAAATAATGTACACTTTGATTTCAATTACAACACAGAATACAGTATATATGAAAATATAGAAAAACATCCAAAATATTTAATAAATTTCAATTGGTATTCTATTGTTTAACAATATGGTTAAAACTGTGATTAATCACGACTAATTTTTTTAATCGCGATTAAATTTTTTGAGTTAATCGCGTGAGTTAACTGCGATTAATCGACAGCCCTACTAAAAATCATTGTGTTTCTTGACTACCAGAGAGGGTGGGTTGAATATTGAAAACAGGAGGAGACAGGATAATTGAGGGAACTCGACCCAGCTAGCACATTACTCATGTCCTCCTCTTCCAAAGTATAATTTAAACAAAGGGCAATGGGTAAGTTAAAGTTGACTTTGTTTGCTTTAATGTATTTTCTCTCTGTGTGCTTCATTTAGCACTTCTGCCATTTCCACATTTTCTGTTATGTGGGGAGGGATAGCTCAGTGGTTTGAGCATTGGCCTGCTAAACCCAGGGTTGTGAGGTCAATCGTTGAGGGGGCCACTTAGGGATCTGGGGCAAAATCAGTACTTGGTCCTGCTAGTGAAGGCAGGGGGGCTGGACTCAATGACCTTTCAGGGTCCCTTCCAGTTCTATGAGATAGGTATATCTCCTTATATTTATTTAATATCCTTACTCTATCAGCCACTCACACATTGCTCATCAGCCCTTAATCAGTTATCAAGAATCAGATTTTATATAAACTGAGTCCTGAGATCTGTGTTTGATAACTGGGAATGCAGTCGGGAAAATTGCACATGCAAATTGAGTAAATACACACACTGATTGCTAGTTAGAGGCTTAGCTAGCAGGGTACTTGCATAGTTGCCTTAATTGCATTAATAATTGGAGTAATTTTGTGCAAAATCATGGATGCTTTTACACACACACTCACAGATACTACTTTTTGAAAATTTGGCCCAAAATGAAAAAAAGATTCCTTTGATGAGAAAGCTAAGATAGTATGTGATAGGCTTTGTAGCTGTAAACTTCATAGTTGCAGGTGGAAGACAACCCTATTATGGGACATGAATAAAATTTCAGTAGCAGTGCTGAGCTGGGAAAGCAGTGCTGAGCAAGGTTATGCATACATTATTGTATTGTGCACTGGCATTGAGATTTCATATACACTTCTGAAGCCAGCCTCTTGTGCATAAATATGACGGCATACTGTGGACTGGTCTTTCTGTTGTCAGATCTTTTCCTCTGTCATGTCAATCCGGGATGATGTGAATTCAAATTTTTTTAATGGTTTATATTCTCTTTCGTTGCATCTGAGTGCTTGTCCACTGAGGGATGTCTCTGCCTTTCAATGCTTACCATGTGATAATGTCAGAGATCAGCACTTGGGTCTCCCCTCAGCTTGCAATTGCATTTTATTTTGTTGGATTCAGATGGGCCTTTAACCATTAATTGCATTGAAAATTAAGAACAAGGCCTTAAACTGACATCAGAAGCTGATGGGGAGCCAGTGAGGGACTGGAGCACAGGCCTGCTGTGCTCACAGTGGCCTGTTGTGGTGGAGGCAAGCAGCCACATTCAGTACACGTTGGAGTGTTATGCATCATCTTCCACTCAGCTTCAGATACAGTGAATTACAGTAATCCAGCCTGGAGGTGACAAATGCTTAGATCGCTGTGGCCAGGTCCTTGTCTGGGAGGAAGTTTCCTAGCAAGCTGGAGGTGAGAGAGGACTTTTTTGAAAACTGATGCCACCTGATCATCGAAGCTTAGGACGCCAAGGCTTTGCATCACTTTGATGAATGGGGGTTGTATGCCTTTGATGGAAGTTGGAGACAAGGATCTTGGCCAGCTCTTCGAAGCATTTTCCTTTTCCGATGGGCATTGCTTTGGTCTTGCCTCGATTCAGTTTGACTCAGCTGCTCTTCACCCCGTTTCATGTCGGCATTGTGACATGTTAGTAGTGGTGGTGCTTGCATGAGTTTAGAATGAGAAATATAGCTAAGTGTCATTGGCATACTGTTGGCAGCTACACCCATAGTGTCTCTCCCAGTGGTATCACATAGATATTGAAGAGGAGGGGATAGTGTGGATCCCTGAGGGACCACACATGTGAGAGCCTTTGGATAGGAGGGGCCGTCACCCACCACCACTCTCTGAGTTCTGCTGGAGAGTAATGACTGGAGACACTGTAGTGCTGTGCCATCTATTCCTGCTATGTTATGTAGGCGTGTTAGCAGCACCTTGTGGTCCACTGTGTCAGAGGCTGCAGAGAAGTCCAGCAGTATGATCATGGAGATCTTACCTATGTACATGGCCACGAGGAGTCATCTTTTTAGTGCCACTAGATTCATCTCTGGGCTGTTACTTGGTCTGAACCCTGATTGTGAGGCATCCGGCATGTTGGCTGACGTCACATGTTGTTGGAGCTCAGTGTGGTTACTATTTTCTCAACTATTTTGCCAAGGGGTGGGAGGGTGGAGACCAGATTGTAGTTGGAGAGATATTCAGGGTCGAGTGTTGGCTTCTTGAGGATTGGATAACATACTGCATTTTTATGGAGTTTGGTAGGTGTGCTTCTCTGAAGGAGACATTGACTTTTCCCTTTAGTAGTGGGTATAGTTGTTCTTCACTGGCTTTTACCAGTCAGGAGGGACATGGATCAGTTTTGCAGATTGTGGCTCTAATATTTTTCAGGGCTTCTTGAGCTTCTGCATGTGTGATGGGGCCAAACTCCGTCAGGGTGGTGGGGCGGATTATATTTTTCTGCCAGAACTCCCCACCTCCCAGCTTCCTTTATATGCAAGTGTGGCAGGAGTTTCTCTGGTGGCTATTAAACAATTAACTGTCTTAACATGGCTTTACTTTCGGAGGCTTAACCCCACTCTTGTTTTGTATTTGGTCGCAGACAGGCAGGCTGCTTTTTTTAATAAAAGAAAACAGCAAAAGGCCAAATCTCATCCCAACACATACCCAGAGGATGGAGCCTTCAGAAGATTTGTGACATTGTCGAACTGTGCAGCCACTTCCATTTCCATCCTTTCCATTTCCAAAGGGCCCCATCTCGGACATTGGTGTCATGCCTATGTGGCTGCTGACGCCTGCGTCATCTTCACAGGTGTAATTTGTGAGTCAATTTAGAATTGCCCTTCAGGTTTACAAATCTCTGCATGGACTCACTCCAAAACCCATACTTTTGACGTCTCGTCTGCCTGCTCCCCTGCCTATTCATCCTATATCTCGAGTCTTTATCTTCTCACTGTCTCCTTCCTCATCGTTTCCATAACTGGCAGTTTTTCGTTTCTCCTGAAGCTCTTAAGTACCTGTAAGTTTTTTCCTTCTTTCCTTCCTCTGGGACAGCAATCACTTGCTCTCCTTAAATTTCACCTTACCCATCTTACTGTTCTCTTCAGGTTGCGTACATAAAGGGTGAAATCAGGGCCACATTGAAGCCAGTGAAAATTTTACCACTGACTTCACTTCAGCCAGGATTTGACCCAAGGTGTTTTGCATGTATAAAGGCTATACGAAAATACATTCTATTATAGAAAATTCTCACTACAGATGCATGCATTTGCTGTTCTGGCATACAGGAATAAAGTGAAATTACTATATAGAGAATCATAAAAAAACTCACTTCCCCAACCAGTGGTTGCTGTTGGGCAATAACGAAAGTAGAGGTCTGAAAGGAGAATGAAAAAGGAAGTGTCCTCAACCAAACAAAACTTACCATCTAAATTCTGAATGTGGATGTGACAACAAAGAAAGTGCTTCAGAATTAGAAGGAACAGGAAAAATGAATTATGAATTCAAAAATACTTAAGTTGTGATTGCCCTTAGCTGACTGCACGTGCTCTGCATAGTGACTGAGGTAGGTTTACCCCTTTTTAGAAAGCTTTGTCTCTGTTTTCATTTCTGAATATGTTTTTGTTATATGACCTGTTGTTACTAGAAGGATTCAGTTCACATTTATTGCCAACCTAGCAAAATGAACATTTAAAAAAAAACAAAAAACCCTGTAGTGGGGGATTTCTGTCACTTTCCTATGTAATGAGCAATGAACTTTATATATATTTATTAACATTAATCTTTTGAGGCTGGTGGGTGTCCATCCTTTTCTCTGAAATAGAAAATAAAATGATTGAGATTTTTTTCCTGTTTTGAAAAATGCAATATTGAAGTTGGGAGGCTGCAGTCAGATATTTATGCTAGAGATATTAAATAGGTTTTAAAGACAAAACCGTAAATCATACAATACAGGAGAATGATGGACTTATTAGCAGATCATTAAATGACTTTTTTTTCCTGAGAGCCAAGCATATTTTTCATAACTTACAAGAAGTGTCTTGCCTTGCAGTAACACATATGTTTAACATTTAAAAAACCACAATATTTGACTATGGCATTGAGTTTCTAGTTATTAGGTTTACATTGCTTGGAAAATTGTGACAATATGGTTATTAATATCAGTAAATGTATGACTGGATAACAAGATCTTATTTATGAAAAACAATCTCTTGTCAGTTAACCATTTTGCAGACGTAGCATTTCCTCTTTCTTTAATAATATCACACATGCTGATGTGTACTGGGCCGCAGCTTAGGAAAGAGAGAAATTCTAAAAGATCTCTTGACCCAAAATCAATTAAACCATCGAGGTCATTCTTACTGGTCAAAATTACTTGACTGTTGTTTCATAAATAATGAAAAATAGAGAGGATTGTGAAAACGTGATCATTTTCTAGTATTGTGTTACTTAAAAGGGTTTGTTTTATTTTTGTAGTATCACTAATATCAGCTATAATGGGCTTGCTCTTCCAACCTTTAACTTCATAGAGGCTTCACACATTGAAAAATCAAGCTGACATTCTTTTAAATTCACATATCCAAAAATATGGCTTACAAACCTGAAAATAAGATTGCTTTTGATCAGTAGTAAATACAATACATGACTAATGCAGAGTAAAATCACAGTCACTGTTTGGCTTAATGGAAAATAAAATGAAATTATGGAAAGTGGTTGGGTATTTTGTTTTTGTTGTTTTTTTGCATTTCAGTGGATTCATTGGTGGTTAATATTTAAAAAGTAGTGTTCAAAATAATACCTTTTTGTAGGCCTTTGTTTTCAGAGAAATGCACAAATAAGACTTGAAGCTCAGCTCTTTATTCAGTAAGTGCAATGTGTATGGATTCCCTCCCCATTGCCAATAAAAAATAATCTTTTAACAGAATTCTTCCTTTAAATGTTTAATATAGGATCAACAACTAATACAATGCCACAGCTTCCCTTTGAGGGAGATGGTTTCTAAAAGAAATGATTTGCTAAAATAAGGATCATTGGGTCCAAATCCTGTTCCCCTGCCACCCACCATTCTCAACATATGGAATGCCCTTCATGCAGCAGAACCAGTGAGATTCCACATCACAGTGCCGGGGAAGGAAGGATAGCAAGACCCCATGTAGAGGATGCAGACCTCTGTGTGCTACAGAGTCCAGCTATGTGGGGAATCCTGCACAGTCACTGTGACTAAGGTCAGAGTGGGGAGCAATGTGGATCTTACAGTCCCTTTCACACGGTTAGGGAGCACTAGAGCCACAGATCTTACGTCAGCCCTTCTGCTGTATTAGCTGTTACAAAGTGGCCCCTTGACTAGAGGGCCTTACACCCTGGAGATCCCTAGTACCTAGCGAAGTTACTAAGGCCGGGCACAGGATTTAGTAATAAAACATTAAACTCCAAGAGCAGCAAATTCTTCCTTTGGAAGGACAAATGGAACTCTTCTTGAAGTAAAGAGGAGCTACAGGAACACACTGAAGAGCAGAATTTAGCCTTAAGGGATATACTCTTGCATTCCACACAAGTTCACCTTTCTTTTAAGAACATGTTTCCATCTGATATACCATAAATTAATAATTTCCCAGTGCTGTGCCCAGTCCTGCAGTCTTCAGACGGACTGGCCATTCCTAGTGCTTGAACTTAATGACAACTGTATGTGTGGGAGGGGAGGGGAAAGCAAAATTCAGCATCTGTCCTTGGAATTTGTTGCTGCATGTTGGGATGCTTCAGACAGTACAGCATTAGGAATGTGCAGGTTAGGAAGGAGATGGGAAAAAAAGACAAAGAACTGGGTAGATGTACAGTATGAATTCACAAAGTCTGATATGCAGTTATACTTCATCAATTTTATGTTTTGTCCATCTGTGTTTTTTCTCAGGTACTTATCATTAATGTGCAAGTCTGGTAGCTTCAGTTCGGTCAACCATCTCTTATAAATACTATGTTCAATGACACACTGATGGGTCCACTATAGGAACTTGTATGGCATAGAATTCCCAGGGGTTACTATGCCATTCCTTAAAGACTTTCTGCTGTACAAGTCATTAGCAAATGCACATATACATTCCTCCATCTCTGTAATCATAGTTTGAGGCATACAAACACTTGCATCCCAAACCAATCACATGCACAGAAAAAGTTTGGTTTTACAATCATTTTTAATGATTATACTCAGTACAATCACATATTGTTCTGTTCTCCCATAATTTTAAAAGATTCTTAAAAATTCACTGTAATTTTAAAACCAAAAATCTCATCTCAGTCAAATTCTAATATTTTCAAACTATTCAAAATGAAACAGTGCTTTTAAAATGCTATACAACCCCGTCCCTGTGTTAGAATGTTCAGTGTGCGATTCTACCATATCTCACTGCAGACATATTCATTGCCATTCTTTAAAAAATACCTATGGTTAAATTCAGGTGCCAGGTGCATTTGTAACCTACACACCTCCTGGGTGTGGTGTTCTGTCGCCTTTAGAGACCACTTAGAGATTAATGAGTCTGCTACAGCCTTAGCTAAGAGCCATGTGGCTTTTAGCTCATGCAGCAGAGGCTCATGCATTTAGCTTCAGAGGTCCCAGGTTTGATCCTGTCCGCCAACAGCCAGGGTCTGTCAGACAGGGCTGGCTCTAGGCACCAGCGTCCCAAGCATGTGCTTGAGGCAGCACTCCGGCCTTTTTTTTTTTTTTTTTTGCTTGGGGCGGCAAAAAACCCTGCTGTCAGTGTTACACATTGGAAGCCACACACACAACTGAAGGAAGAATCTGTCCCTTCTAGTCAATTCCTTACAATAATATTCAGTTACAATAAGCTATTTGTGGCCACACTTCTGCAAAGTGCTGAGCATCCTTCACTCTCATGGATCCAGATCATCCCCACGGTGCAAAACTACTAGAAAACCTGGCTGAACCAGCTACCAGGGATTCCATTAGTGTGGGGAGGAATCCCCATGTGGCTTAAAGTTAATATAGTGACTCTAAACTAAGCTCCTTTACCTCCTGACACATGGAGAAAGGAAAAGTGGGCAAAGTACTTTTGTATTCTGGTTACCATTGGCTGCGAGGGGAGAGGATGAGAGAACAAACAACATGTGACAGATGTTTCTTAATGCATTATGGGAAGGTACTCAGATACTATGATCATGAATGTGGTATGAGAACCTGAATAGAATAAAATGGCCCATTGGGGCCATGGGTATCTAAAAGCCTCATGTTGGGACTGGACGGTTTGCTGTCCGTCCCAGGATCAGGGGATTGCAGAGATGCCAGTAGATGCCAGATTGCAGAGATGCCATTGCTTCCCTTATCCTGCTCTGGTCCTGTACCAAATACAGCTAGACTTGGCCCATTGTCTTCAATATGAGATGAAAACTCTCAGGACCTCACCGGATATTACCCTACAACAGAATTTTGATGAATGAAATTACTACTATTCCTCACCAACACTTCTCAGTCTATTTTTTATTCTTAGACGTAATAGCTTCAGGTCCCCTGGATTCTTTATGGGGAACCAATGTTGCTTTGCATAGCCTCTTGTCAGTCTCTTTTTGACTGCATTTGTTTTACAGAATAACTATTGATTCAGGTGTGTTTGACTGAATCTGTTTGAATATACTGCAGATTCAAGATTCCTGTAGAGTTGTCTAAATAAATGTGAAAGGCATATTTGTCTTTCTCATGTGAATAATTGCTAAAATATAAAACTGGGCTATAGTTATTTGTTAAATGCAATGGAGAGTTAATATTATCAGAAAATATGTGCAAAAATATTTGACTTACACTTCTTGGATCCTACTGGTCTGGTGTCAACCTACACCTGCTGTTGACCCTGTAAGCATTAGACACTTTAAAAAAAGATAACACAAATTATTCACCATTAATACTTTAAAATTAGTCACTATTAAAACCCTAATCATTTGCTGAGAGGATCCAAATTAGTGAACTTTGCAAGATCAAACAAAACTGAAGATATTTGTCCAAATTAAAGTGGAAACATGCATCCAGAATATACTAAATGAACATGTGTGCTCCTGTAATAATAATTTTATTATCTTCAACTTGCAGGCTAGAGTTTTAATTATGACCCTTTTATATCAGTGGAAACCATGTATGTGGGATTAAAAACCTATTTCTTTAACTAGTCTAGTTAAAGACTGTGGTTTGATACATTCTATGCTACAACTTTTATAAAAACCAGAGAACACTTCTAATAACACTTTTCTAATTTCATGGTTCAGTGCACAGTCAGTAAAGATTTAAATAATTCAGAAAGAAAGCCTATTCTGTTTCTTTATTAGAAGTTTGAGTCAGGCAAATTCTTTGACATTTAATAGGTTTTTAACCCTTTTAATAACTTCTTATGATGAAATTTATTGGAGGTTGTTTTAAATAAAGGGTTATTGTATTAAACTGAATAGAAGTCAGTAGGTGTTTTGTTTTTTTGTAATGATTGGTTTTGAGTCCTTGGCCCTGTGTGACTCAAAGGATATTAAAGAATAAAGTAGAAAGGAATGTTAATAGTCACAAAATTGTGTACCAAGAAATATAGAAACTGTATATTGTCATTATATTATTGTGCTATAAAATTTTTCAATCAAATTTTGAGTATTTAATTGTTTTAAAGGAGCTTACGGTCACTTACCAAGTCAGTGCTACATAAGGCAACCTAACATGGCTTTATTTATTTTTAACAGAATGATTTTAGAAGGTTTTAAGTAGCAAACTTAATAGCAGATTCTTTTTCTTATGCTTCCCTTGTCTAGGGTTCATTTTACTTTCAAGGATTCTGTTTTTAATTTTTAAAAGATTATTGAATGATTTCCCTAATAAAATACAAATTTTGAATACTTTCATTGTAGCCCAGGATATATAAAATGCCCACCTCTTTTTCCTTAAAATTTTTAGCAGTCAATTCAAAATAATAAAAAGCATGACGCTTCTGGTGTTAATCTGTGCTTTGCCTCCAGCATTTATAATAGTGTTAAATATATAAAAAAGTGTTTTTAATGTATGGGGGGGAGGGGGAGTCGCACACAGAGACTTGCTATGTGAAAGGGGTCACCAGTACAAAAGTTTGAGAACCACTGTTTTAACATGTTTGGATCTCTTTTAAATTTGTATTTCTGGATTTCTGGGGTGTATAATTGTAGTATTTTGGATAATTACAAAACACATGAGATGTTTTTACCCTACATTATTGATATGTTCTCTGAAGTTCATCTCCATCTTGTTGTTGCCAGTTCTCTCAATTTTATCATGAGTCTTGTGAGATTTTCTGTTTTTCTTAAGCCTCAGCTTCTAGAGTGGTATGTAATTATGTGAGAATCTCAATTTTCATGGCCTGAAAAATCTGTGGGTGCCAGGCCGTGACAATTAACATGTCTTTGTGTCTTGCATGGGTAGCCAGGCTTAAATCAGAAAACCAATGTTATATCTCAGATCCAGGAATGGTTTGATTAATCCTGTCCCAGTCATTGCATCAGATAAGACTATCAGGATAATACACCGAGATGGTCTCCCAGTAGACATTTCCATGTTGGGGTCATATTGGGTGTGTTCACATTCATTTTAAAGACATGGGAGGAAGGATGATGTGTTCTTTAAGGCACCTGAGTTCTATTTTCTCCAGTTGCTTTGGGCAAGTAATTAGAAGTATATTTTCAGCCAGCATAAAACTGAACTTCTCAGTTTTTGTGCCTACTTTGCACCTATGGTATGAATTTTAGGTGCAAACCTCAGTAGTTGCATCTCTGACTACTTATTTGAACTTGCAATCAGGTACTTACAGGTGCAGCTACTCACATTTGTGCCTATAATTGAAATGCAAGCACAAAAATGCAGAAGATGTGTCCCAGTTTCCTCATCTGTAAAAGCATGATGAGATCCTTGGGTGGAAAGTGATATAGAAATGCCAAGTACCATCATTATTAGATCATCCGAGAGTTCATTGAGGATGTCAAATAAGGACTATCCTTATTTTCTGTAACATCCAAATATTCTGATATCTGAAACTTCGTTCTCCAAGTTGGAATTTAGCCATCAGACTGCCTTGCCTCATGATTTTATTCAGCAGAGAGTGTTCAGCAACATAGCCCTCTGCAGCCTGCATACTGAATGAGGGTCCAAGACAGATTCACTTTGGTGACTTTTGTAAATCTTTATTTGGAAGAAACCTAAGGAACATGCGTTTCTGTTTTCAGAGTAGCCCGTGGTTGTGTTAGATGTACATGTAATGCTTACAAAGAATGGGAGATGTGCTTTCTGCACAATTATTACTGTCTATAGAGAGCCATAGTGTTTCAGGTAAGAGGCCAATGTCCCTGCCCCAAGGAGCAAAGTGCATATATATAGCTTCCATAGATAAATATGGATAACTCAGTGGAACTCTACCAGGTAACAGTATATTGAGCCAGGAGTGATATTTTGACTTTTTTTAGGGTTAAAGATGTGGGCCCATTCCTGGGTCTATGGCATTTTCTTCCAGCCCATGTAAAACCGAAGTGGTGGAAAAGTTTTTCAGGACTGTGACATCAGAAAGTGACTGCAACTTCTTTTTGTATTGTAGAGGGCCAGCAAACCAGGGCAAAACTGGCCAGAATGGGCACATGACTGGGGCAGCCCTAGGAATGCACTGATTCAGTGTATCCACTCTGTGACTTCTGTGGTGGGACTTCAAATAGCCCAGACTGCAGTCTGCAGCTACATTCCCCTGGTAGAACCATCCAGCCTTTTACTCTGCCCTTTTCAGGCAACACCACTTGTCTTCTCTTGCGAGACCCAAGGGGAACAGCTGGGGCAGGGAAGAGTAATTTCCATCAGCACAGGCTTGGTTTTTGAGCACCCAGCACAATGGGACCACAATCCTGATTGGGGCCTTTCGGCATGACTGCAATATAGATCAAGCTGTTCAGAACATTTGGGTCAAGTCTTTTGAACCTGAGTCTCCCACATCCTAGGCCAGTATCCAGTCTGACACCAGCACATGTAGACACATACCTTCCTTGGGTTTTGTTTTCATTCCAATACTGTACAAAAACAAATTTCAAAACCTTGAAAGTTGCTGCAGAATAGAATTGTGGCCCTTTGGTCAGCTCTGAATATAAATATTTGCTGCTGCTGCTACTTGGTTGCATTTAACTGCGTACTTGTAAGGAATTTCAGGTGGGCCTGAGTATGTTGCATTGCTTAGAAAGCTTAAGCTTTCCCATCAGTGGTCTAGAAAAGTGACATTCTCTACTGTTCACGTCTGTTGTGAATTGCTTTCCATAGAGTAGTTCCATGATTATTTTAAAATTAGTTTTAATGTGGTTAAGTGCCTGCTTTTATCAAAATCCAAGTATATAGAATGCATTTATGGACAAGCTGCTCCCATCTCCATGAATGGTCCCATTGTAGCCACTGTGGAGTGCATGAGGATTTGGGAAGCCCATGCAGGAAGTGGCAAGGCTGGGTGGGAGACAGGACAGAGGCAATGCCAAGAGATCCACAGCTACATAGAGTCTCCTGTCTGTATCCCCACTTTCCTGCAGAGGGGATGCATTAGGGCCACAGCCTTGGGAGAAGGATTCCTTCTCTCCATGCATCTACCCTCCACCCATTGTACTGTCTCAGGCTGGGCAGTGGTTAGAGGGTTTATTCCTTAGGGCTTGAGAGGCAGAAGCTATCTCTACAGGAGAGTGTCAGTGCAATATAGACACCGCTGTAAATCCATCTAAGCTATGTCGACATAAGTTATATAATTTGTGTAACTTAACTAGCGTAACTTAGATCGACTTACCTCGTTAGTGTAGACAGGGCTTTAGTGTCCAAACTGGAATATAAATGCAAATTAAGAAGGTACTCTTCATGTTTCTTACTCATATTTTTGCAAAGGTAAGTGAAATACTGTAGCTGTTGTTAATGGAAACCTATATCCATGTGTTTTAAAAATTCACAAGAAAAGTTGATTGCATCTGAAATCCAGAACATTATAGGTTGTAAATAGTTCTTGCTATGTTCAGATTATATAAAGAGGTCTTAATAACCAGAGAGACAAGGTGGATGAGGTAATATCTTTGTTTGTGAAAGAGAGAAGCTTTTGGGGTACAAAGAACTCTTCTTCAGGTCTGGGAAAGGTAGTCAGTGTAGGGAAAGGTAGTCACAGCAAATACAAGGTGGAACAGATTGTTAAGCATAATGAGTTAACACATGTTGCAAGAGATCATTCAAGATGTAGTGGGCAATTAACACATCTGCAATCGTAGGACAAAGGAAGGTTAGCGGGTTAGAGGTTGTTGTAATAAGCCATAAATCCAGTGTCTTTACAAATCTATAATTTTTAATGTCTAGGAAAGTTATTAATTTAAGCTCCTAGGCTCATCTTTTGAAGGTGTTGTGCAGGATGAGAATGGATAGGTCAGAAATTGAGTTGATCTGTTTTGTTTTTTCTTCCGTCATTTTTCTGTGTGAGTTCATTCAAGAGTGTAATGATTGCCTGGTTTCACTCATATAAATGTTGGGGTATTTGATGCTCTGAATGAGGTACACTGCATGTTCTGATAGACAAATGTAAGACCCATGAATCTTGAAGGGTGTTGTGGAGCATGTTGATCCCTGTAGCAGTGGAGATATGTCTGCAGGTTTTGCATCTGTTGTTTTGGCAGAGTCTGGTGCCACTTTGAGTTGGTTTGTTCTGGTCTTTGGGGAGCTTGCTTCTGATGATGAGTGTGGCAAGATTGGGAGGTTTTAATAACCAATCAGTTTTGATAGCCGATGATATGTTGTCAGTTAGCAAATACATTTTAGATAAAAATAAACATGATATTATTATTAAATTTGTGTCCAGCTTTCACTGAGGCATATACTTGCACAGTCATTTGAAACATCGACAGAAATACTTGTTTAGGTTTTTTAATAGTGCATTTTACAATAGTTAGAGTATTTCTAATGAAAAATTTACTTATTTTGCCTTTACAGCCTCCTTTAATATGTGAAGCCAAAAGGGTCTATTTTTAGCACTGATCTGTAGTTTCCTTAGATTGTCTGAGAGGTACCCAAAAAATAGTGTACAAAGGGGTAGTGTACGCTCTATTCACAGTTTAACTCCAGCAGTGTTTCTCAGTGGCCCTGGGGATAGCACTCAACAATGTTCAGTGTCAAAAGATGACAGACGGGGGTAAATGGAAGGGCTTCAGAGATACCTCACTTTCCCTTGTTCTTGCTGCAACTGGCAAACTTCCAAGCCTTGCCTGCTAACACCACATAAAGCAGCAGCTGGTGAGTAACATTAGCAAATAAGGCCTCAGGGCTACCCATGTTCCAGTTCTCCATTCACCAACTGCTATTCAGTGAAACAGCTGGATCAGAAGAGATACAGCCAAGAAGTAGTTACTGTTTTATGTGCACAACTGTTTTGATATAGATTGTCTGCTAGAGGCAGAGATAATGATAGCTTTCAAGGCTAATATGTTTGACTAGGAGGGAAGCTGGTATTTGAAAAAAGGGAGCAAAAAGTCAGTAACAATCTTTAAAAATATAAATGTTTTTTTCAAGATTCAAGTTCTCAGTTGATGCTGTGCACTGGTTTTTTTCAATGGGTTAGTTATTGAATGAACTTGAATTATGGGTATTAATAAACCTTTTGTATTCCAGAGATATTAATTCATAAAGCAGTACCAAGACTGTATTAAGAGAGGTTGCATTGTCAAAATCTACTTCAGATATATTTTAGGACAACAAATGAATTTAAAATAGCAAACATTCTCGATTCCAGGATATTTATTGGCATGATTCACTCTTCAAAAAATACACCAAATCAATCCACAAGCCTATAAATAACCTTTCAAAAAATCACTTATTCTGTTCATAATGAAAAAATGGCAATGATCATACTTGGTTTCCCCCCCCCAGTTCTAATTCTAATTCCTTGTTGTAAAAGGATCTCCCAGACTGGTATGCTATCAGGAGAGAGAGAGAGAATGCACATACACACACAAGTGCAAGGGTGGTGGGGGGAAGAGAGAGGTGGGTTATAAATCTAAAGTAAAAATCATTGGGTGACATGCTACAAAAGGCTATCAGTAAAATAACTATGGTTATATTAGTAGATTGGACTGTTATCACTTTTTCCCTAACGCAATGATACTAGTACATTGGTAATTTTTGTCAAATTCCACCAGATATATATGGCATGCTTTAATGATACCGACTAAGATAACTATATCCATTTCATTTTCAGCTTTGAATTGCCACTTCAACTTTAAATCCCCCCCAAAAACATCTAACCATAGAAACTGAGCTACTCTCTATAGTTGTCTTATCTCAAGCTATGAGTTTGAGTACATTGGATAAGCATTATGGGATATCCTTTATAGTATCCGTGTACAGTACATTTGACCTCTGGATAAGTAAAGAGCTTCATCCTCCAATGCTTTTCATTCTAATCCTTGCAGAGACTGAATTCATTGCTTGAATTAAAAATGAGTCTCATTAATGCTAAAAAGCAGTGACCCAAATAGCAAAATGGATAAATTTGTCAACCTTGCAGCTTTAGCGCTTCAGGTTCATATATGACTGTTGCAGCAAATCAGTTCATTAGTCAATTAATCCACCTATTGATAGAGCCCTAGGTCTGTTTTCTGAATCTTAAAAATTAACATGTCTTGGGCAGTTCTAGGCAAGGTAAAACTGGAGTTAGTACTAGAAGTTCAACTCCCTAGAATTTGGGGCAAATATGGATCTAGATCCAAACTTGGCAACTCAAACTCATCTCCATAAGATGGACAAGAACCCTCTTGAACTTTGATTCAAGATTCTGACATCTCTGTTTTGTATTATTATATTTCTTAAACTCACTTTTGACAGTTCCAAAGGACAGTTAACAAAAGGCCATATCCTTCAGTCCCTATGCAGGAAAAACTGTCAGTAGAGTCAATGGGAGCTTTGCCTGTCCAAGGGCTGAAAAGAGCCTGCATGATTTAGCCCAAAATAAACAGTGTTATGCAAAAGTTGGCTGTATAGTTATTTTGTGTGTTCCTTACACCTCATATGTTTGAATTAAATACTCCCAGTTCTCTTAAATATGAAATAACCTGTAGATCAGCAGGGATTCCTTTTAAGGCCAAAGGAAACTTGGACATGATGGCATGATGATGGAAAATTATTGCTTTCCAATTTTCCTTTTGTAGATGCAAGATTTACGGAACGCAGAAGGAGCTCAATATAGTTCCCACCCTCAGATGGCAGCCATGAGACCAAGGGTTCAACCTGCAGAAATTAGGCAGCCAGGAATGATGCAGCATGGTCAGCTGACTACCATTAACCAGTCACAGCTCAGTGCTCAGCTTGGTTTGAATATGGGTGGAAACAATGTTCCCCATAACTCTCCATCTCCACCTGGAAGCAAGTCTGCAACTCCCTCACCATCCAGTTCAGTCCATGAAGATGAAGGGGATGATACCTCTAAGGTATGGTTAGGCACTAGAAATAACAAATGGTAGCTGGTTTTAGGACTAGCTAAATGAATCAGTCTCTCTAAGTGTTATTTGGCATATGTGTACCTGAATTATGAAGGCTATAATTTATAAGTTGCTGTCATCCAAATGAGAAGTGTCAGTGAGGTACATACTGTAGCATGTGGTATTTTTACAACAAGCATAAAGGGGCCAACTGATATGAATAAAGGATTGGCTTTTACCTTAAACCTATCTTCTAGTCTCCAATCAGCCCTGAAAGCAACATGAGTGAACAACATCACACTTCTCTGAATGAGGAAAATGGAAGGTCTGCATAGTGAACTAAAGAGTAAAGGAGAATATTTCTTACAGGAGTTTAATATAAAGATTAAATTTTCTCTCGTGTGTACAAAGTGTGTTTGTTCCAGGTCAAGACTCAAGTTATTGCTAAGGAAGCATGGGATCATGTGTACAGTTTGCTAGTGTTTGGCATTTGGCCGCAGGATGAGTAAATAGAAGACTATATCAACCAGAACAGAAGAATAGGAAAATATCTTCTAATACTGTACCATTAAAATTCACTTATTGGAAAGGTTATATAGACATCATGCTTTTACATTGTATATAGCACTGGTGCTTCATGATGATACGTTTAACACCCATTAATGTCACTACAAACATAATAAAACATAATATAATCATTTGGATAGTATTTTTGTGCAAAAATCTCAAAGTGCTTTGCAAAAGTGGGTGAGTATTATCTCCATTTTGCAGACAGGAAAACTGAGACACAAAAAGGTTGTGACTTGCCACAAGATCACACAAGAGCTAGGAGCAGAGTCCGGATAAGAACTGAGGTCTCCTGACTCCCAGCTCTGTGTTCTAATCAATAGAGAATGTTAACGGGCCTGTTATGTGGTAGCAGTAATAGTTGTGAGCATTGCCAGTTCTTATGGGAAAAAAAGTTGGAATTCATTGCAAAGATGTAGGAGGAAGGTCAAACAGAGGCAAAGTGAGTCACTGAGGAATATAATTCAGTCAAGAGTTGTACGTCTGACTTGTTTTCGAGTTATATTTATATTTTTCATGCCTCAAGCTATAAAATAATCCTGTAATTGGCAAAATATATTTCACTGTGTTCTGAATAAATTCTGATTACAATTATTATTTCAGAACTTTCCCTTGATTTCACAAACATAGTTCTTGAATGTGTTATACTTTTTAATGTTGTGAGGAACCGCTCCCACACTTGTGAAAACTTATATAAACATGCACAGCCTTCACTTTGTAAAATAAGGTATTTTCAGCATCTGTTAATTTTCAAATATTTTTGCATATTGAGCCCGTGAGATCCTGAGACCCTCAGCTTCCCTAGAAGATAGTATCTAGGAGCTCTATTCTGTAATGAAGTCATCCCATCTTTTTTTATTCCAGTCCTTGTTCCTACTGAAACTTTCAATAAAATAATGGCATATTTGTGATACATTTTTTCATAACAACACATTATCATAGAATATCAGGGTTGGAAGGGACCTCAGGAGGTCATCCAATCCAATCCCCTGCTCAAAGCAGGACCAATCCACAACTAAATCATCCCAGCCAGGGCTTTGTCAAGCCTGACCTTAAAAACCTCTAAGGAAGGAGATTCTACCACCTCCCTAGGTAACCCATTCCAGTGCTTCACCACCCTCCTAGTGAAAAAGTTTTTCCTAATATCCAACCTAAACCTCCCCCACTGCAACTTGAGACCATTACTCCTTGTTCTGTCATCTGCTACCACTGAGAACAGTCTAGATCCATCCTCTTTGGAACCCCCTTTCAGGTAGTTGAAAGCAGCTATCAAATCCCCCCTCATTCTTCTCTTCTGCAGACTAAACAATCCCAGTTCCCTCAGCCTCTCCTCATAACTCATGTGCTCCAGCCCCCTAATCATTTTTGTTGCCCTCCGCTGGACTCTTTCCAATTTTTCCACATCCTTCTTGTAGTGTGGGGCCCAAAACTGGACACAGTACTCCAGGTGAGGCCTCACCAATGTCGAATAGAGGGGAACGATCACGTCCCTCGATCTGCTGGCAATGCCCCTACTTATACAGCCCAAAATGCCGTTAGCCTTCTTGGCAACAAGGGCACACTGTTGACTCATATCCAGCTTCTCGTCCACCGTAACCCCTAGGTCCTTTTCTGCAGAACTGCTGCCTAGCCACTCGGTCCCTAGTCTGTAACAGTGCATGGGATTCTTCCGTCCTAAGTGCAGGACTCTGCACTTGTCCTTGTTGAACCTCATCAGGTTTCTTTTGGCCCAATCCTCTAATTTGTCTAGGTCCCTCTGTATCCTATCCCTACCCTCCAGCGTATCTACCACTCCTCCCAGTTTAGTGTCATCTGCAAATTTGCTGAGAGTGCAGTCCACGCCATCCTCCAGATCATTAATGAAGATATTGAACAAAACCGGCCCCAGGACCGACCCTTGGGGCACTCCACTTGAAACCGGCTGCCAACTAGACATGGAGCCGTTGATCACTACCCGTTGAGCCCGACGATCTAGCCAGCTTTCTATCCACCTTATAGTCCATTCATCCAGCCCATACTTCTTTAACTTGCCGGCAAGAATACTGTGGGAGACCGTATCAAAAGCTTTGCTAAAGTCAAGGAATAACACATCCACTGCTTTCCCCTCATCCACAGACCCAGTTATCTCCTCATAGAAGGCAATTAGGTTAGTCAGGCATGACTTGCCCTTGGTGAATCCATGCTGACTGTTCCTGATCACTTTCCTCTCCTCTAAGTGCTTCAGAATTGATTCCTTGAGGACCTGCTCCATGATTTTTCCAGGGACTGAGGTGAGGCTGACTGGCCTGTAGTTCCCCGGATCCTCCTTCTTCCCTTTTTTAAAGATGGGCACTACATTAGCCTTTTTCCAGTCATCCGGGACCTCCCTGGATCGCCATGAGTTTTCAAAGATAATGGCAAATGGCTCTGCAATCACATCCACCAACTCCTTTAGCACACTCAGATGCAGCGCATCCGGCCCCATGGACTTGTGCTCATCCAGCTTTTCTAAATAGTCCTGAACCACTTCTTTCTCCACAGAGGGCTGGTCACCATGCTGTGCTGCCCAGTGCAGTAGTCTGGCAGCTGACGTTGTTCATGAAGACAGAGGCAAAAAAAGCATGGAGTACATTAGCTTTTTCCACATCCTCTGTCACTAGGTTGCCTCCTTATCATAAGCCTAGGATTCTGATTTCACTAAATCAGGTATTTCAAATTAAAACAAATATTTTCAATAACAGTGAAGGAACTATTGAGTATTATAGGCAAAGAAATAGGGTCTTTTTCCTACTGAAGTCTATGTATTCTGGATTTGTGTATTAAACAAGTAATGCTAATATGGAAGCTCCCTTTAAAATTCTCCCATCCTTAGCTTAATCATCAGGAAAAGAAAGCATGATATACCAGAATTAAAGTTACTAAGTACACAGAAATTGATATGTTACTGTTACCTTAGCATTCATCCAAAGTTATAATAGTTAGTTAGTAAAAAAAAAATTGGAAGGGATATAAAACCACATGATTCACTGTTTAAACTGATCTCTATTTTGGATTAGAATGAGATCTTCAGGGGAGTCAGATTATCCCACATCTGTCTACTGTAGGTTTACTTGCACCTTCCTCTGAAGGGTCTGGTGCTGGCCACTGTTGGAGACAGGATACTGGGCTAAATGTCTGATACAATATAATAATTCAAGTGTTCCTATATGAAAGCAGAGATATTCTGATTAATCAACATCATATCTAGTGTATGAATATAATTTACATAAAAACTTTTGGAGAGCCAGGGTGGGTGAGGTAATATGTTTTATTGGACCAACTTCTGTTGGTGAAAGAGACAAGACCTCTTCTTCAGGTCTGTGTAGCTCGAAAGCTTGTCGCTGTCACCAACAGAAGTTGGTCCAGTAAAAGATATTACCTCACCCACCTTGTCGCTCTCATATCCTGCTACAGCAACACTGTAAACTACAAATAAAAACTACTGGGTATAGCTCCCAGTTACAGCTGTGTCCCTGGAAACCGCCAACTAGCTGGGACAGATTCTTGGCCTTTAGCAACTTTGTGTGGGCCAGTCCGGTACAAAGTGATCTTAAAGCTGCCCTAAAGGGGCAATTGAGGGTTCCCATTTCTCAAACCAGCTCCTCTTCCATCTTTGTCCCTTTGAAAGAAATTGCACCAGGGCTGGATGGGGACAGGAGGGCTTCACGCGGTGCGCTCTGCCAATCTCTGACCAGTGGGAGATCCAATAGCTCATATTTGCACAAAATCTTGTGTGATAAACTCTGGGATTTTTGCCTATATTTTATAAACGGTTATATCAATGTACGATACCATACAATGGGTCAACTCCTGAGTTCTTTACTCAGTCCTTACTCAGGCAGTCATGCACTGCAGTCATGAGGTAATTGCCAAATTTTGCTACAAATAGAGATTTTGAGGCACAACTTGATGAAGTCAGTGAGACTTTCCTATGAGGATTGAGTGATAATGGAGTGAGTACCACGTTATGTGGAATAAGCATAATAATTGTCCTAATCTTTTTTCATTCTTTCAATTTAACGAGCAAGTCCCAACATCTTTCAACTCATCTACCAGTATTAGTCAAAATAAGTCCTAGGCTGACATAAACCTGTGTAGCGCCGCTAAAGTCAATGCCAACTACGCTAGGCCTGTTACACCAGCTGAGTACCTACCCTATGGTTTTGAAAGAAGAATTGCTGCACCTCTTGTGAAAGATTTGGTAGTAAAATAGATACTTCTTTGTCATGCTTTCTAACAACTATACCCAATTCTGTCTGAGAAAAAAAACCCTCTCTAAATGATTTGAGAATGTAAACTGACTTCATTTGTAGGCAGTGTATGTATACAGACTGGAAAAATGAATAAGCTAATGTATGCCTTTGCATTAGACATGTAATCCTACTCTACTGAAGTCAGTGACAAAATTCCCATTGTTTTCAGTGGGTGCAGGAACTGGCTATATTAGCTTAATAAACCATTCACCAGTGCTGGAAATAAACAAAGAGGAAAAGGAAATAAACTATACAACTGTTAGTATCCAGAACCTCCAGTAGGAAAGGAACTTCATATTCAGCGCCGGCTCCAGGGTTTTTGCCGCCCCAGCAGGGCCGGCTCTATAGTTTTTGCCGCCACAAGCAAAAAAAAAAAAAGCCTCGATCGCGATCGGGAACTNATTAAATACATTCTTTAGTCAACAGCATAAAATTATGCTAAAAGCTATCCATGCTATGGAACCATCACCATATATATAAATGATTACAACAGCTGCTGGGTATTTCCAAACATGCACACACCTGGTAGTAGTGGCCATTTCATACAGAACTGTCAGACTTAAAATACACATCTGCACTAGCTCAAACACAAAGAAGGGAAAAGCAGCAGCACCATTAAAGAGGGCATTACCGAGGACTTACCGGTAGTTGCTCTAGATACTGTTGCTTTAAGAGTAAGGCATCCCAGGGTGCCTGTCAGTAAGACCCAGGGAGAAGGATAACAGTAATGTGATTTTGAGGTTGAAAGTGAATGATCTGAAAGTAGCTTAGAACAGTGGAAGTGGGAACTAAAATCTCTGGCCAAGGAACTCATTTGCGTAGGAGGCGCAGATCCTAAAACTGGCTGTGCTGAATTCTTCTAAATTCAGTATTCAAGTCTGTGGTTAAACGAATAAAAAGGAACCTTAAAAAATCAGTATTTGTATGTAACTATAAAACCATTTACAACAAAGTGCCCATTTACTACACATTTTATTCTGACCACTTCAAAATTCAAATACTGCATTTGTGCGATTCTTGCCATAATTCATAGTGTTGGATCATTAAACATGTATTCTGTTATTGCTAAGCATAATTGTGAGATGCTAGAAGCATTATAGGCTTGCAAATATGTATTTCTCAGTAGATGGATGACTGTTTTTTTTCCATGCTCATTTGAATTTCGCTTATGAGAGAATTTCAAATAGTGTAGTTCAGAGAAAAGAGACCGAGAGGACTGCAAGTAGCAAAAATTAACTAACAGAAACATGATTACTAGGGAACTGCTGCCACATATTCTCTTTATGTGGTAGAGGTTTTACAATATTTATTTTATATGGTCAGAGTTATAAGTAGAATTCTGTGTTGTTTGTTCAGCCTATTATGCAGATGGTGCTTGATTAAAATCTATTTTAAACTACATCAATTACTGCAAGATAGTGTG
The DNA here is from genome assembly GCA_003942145.1 of Platysternon megacephalum. Lineage (NCBI taxonomy): Eukaryota > Metazoa > Chordata > Testudines > Platysternidae > Platysternon > Platysternon megacephalum. The sequence continues at coordinate 4,742,037 of QXTE01000033.1, forward strand.
CGTAAAACAGCTCTCCTAGCTCCGCTAAAGGATTTGGTACTATTGCAGTTTATTTTAAATATATTTATAGACATTTTCAAACTTCTCAAGGGACATTTAGATATCAACAATGTGCCTTACTTGATAGTCTTAAATCCTATACTAGGTAGTCTTGTGATCTATCATCTGTGCAACGTGGTTACTACCGACTTTTTTAAAGTGAAAGATTATTGCTTTCTTGTGATAAATAAGTTAAATACATCACTATAATTAAGCAATAAGGCATGACAGGAGGTGGATTACCATGAGCTAACTACACCTCTAGGGATTTTGAGGCACGAGTCTATGCCTAGAAGAATATATATGTTTTTTATTTTATTTCCCATCTGTCTCTGCTTTGGCGGTTAGCCGTGGAGTCTATGAAGCTGATAGACTGATGGGAGCATAAGGTACGCCATCATCTCAGCCATTTCCAAGGTTATTAGTACTGGAATTCTTTTTTCTTTACTTATTTTTTATAAAACAAACAGAATTTCCCCAGGGAGTACTCCCTTTTTAGCAGTGGGATATTTGAAGCCACTTGATTATTTGGGTTGGAGAATAAAATGTTCGAGCTATTTACAAGAAGACTTTTTTTCTCTTACCTTTTATGCATATTACGATTATTTATCACATAGTTAAATGGTAGTTTGGACATCCTGCTATCTTAAATATCTACAAGCTTGTAAATCCCTTTGGTCAATACAAAAGCGTTAAAAGAAACCTTTTAAAATAGCAATAGTAGGAACTTTAACTGTGGGTCTGAAGTTGTCAAGCCTCCTTGCTCCTGGGATTTGTGAACCTGTTACTTAGAGGTGTTTGGAAAATTTGGATTAGGATGGTCAAATTAACTAGGGAGCTCTTTGCATGTGCACATAACACACCTTCATATATTATTGATCTTGTAGTTTCTTCTACAGTGTAGAGTGAAATAGTAATCTGGAAGTTTGAAACAAGCAGCTTGTGTTTTATAACTTCTTCCCTCTTCTTTCTAGTGCTGCTGGTGTACTCCACAACCATTAACTGCATATTTGATTGCCTAACCAGGTGCCCAGGAACCAAGCAATTTCCTTTTTAAGTTACATTCATCACATTGCTGTTCTGAGTAAAAAGCCACAACGTGCCAAATCCTGCTCACTTTACTTACCTGAGTAGTCCCATTGAACACACTGTGGTGACACACAGGAAGAGGGAGAAGGGTCTGGCCCAGAGTGAGCATATACAGCCATATGCAACCACTGTCATTATGCATCTGTGTTTAGTTTTTGGAACACCTGTAATCTAGCATGTCACCTGATCTCAGTTTATTAAAAAATGATAGAAATCATCTCTATTTGATTGTAACCCTCTCCCCCTGAGTCTTTTCAAATGAAAAACCCTTTGGGACAGATACAGTTAGCCAGATTCTCCAGTCGGCTGAGGCCACTTTGTGCCATGTAGTTAGAGCCACCTAGAAAATCAGGCCTGTGTCTGTGCATATTTTTGCACAGCATCTGGCAAAATGGGGTCCTGAATCCTGTTGGAAGCCCTACTGCAATATAAATATTTAATGGTTAAAGGACAGTTGGGTTTTCACAAATTTGCACGTCTTCAGGCTGCAGTGAAATCCACAAGAGGGATCCAGGGCGTGGGGATTTTTTAAGTGTGTGCGTACACACACAAACACAAGCTCTTCTTTTCATCCAGTGTATGCGTGAGCCTCATTTGCTCCTTTATTCAGAACCTAAGGGACTGATCCTGCACCAGCAGAGTTAATGAGAGTTTTGTCATTGACTCCAATAAGACCAGAATTGAGCCCTTCAATAGGTCAAAAAAATTTCCAACCTAAACTGTTGAAATTTTGTTTCTCTTGATTTTGATTAAGAATAATACAAGGGAATTAACATTTTTTTTAAAATCTCAATTCACTTGATTCCCAATCCAGTTCCCAGTGAAGTCAAGCCGTAGGTTACAATAGTCCTCTAAGGGAAAGAAAAATATAAGGTGGAAATTATATTGTTCTTGCTCTACTTAAATGGTTCTTATGATTAAACTAGTGGTCAATGTATAATGAAATCTATAATGGTTTTACTCATTACAGGTCTCCAACAACCATTAGCTGTAAGACTCCAAAAAGATAAAAAGATGACAAGCTAATCTATTAATGAGATGATAATTTTATAAAAACAAAATGTATGAATCATTTTAGGAAAAACGTTATATAACCTAGAACATTTATAATGCCTTTTATAGATGAAACCCTGTGAAATGTTGTCAACATTTGGATGATCAAAATAAGTTTTCCCCAGCAAAATCCATAATGTATATTGTAGATGCCTTGATAAATAGAGCTTTTTGGTCTGATACACAATTTAATGAGTTTCTATCCTTTTGTGAACTTTTATTACAGGTCAATGGAGGAGAGAAGCGACCTGCTTCTGATATGGGAAAGAAACCCAAAACTCCCAAAAAGAAGAAGAAGAAGGACCCTAATGAGCCACAGAAGCCTGTGTCTGCCTATGCATTATTCTTCCGAGACACTCAAGCAGCCATCAAGGGCCAAAACCCAAATGCTACATTTGGTGAAGTCTCTAAAATTGTAGCTTCAATGTGGGATGGCTTGGGAGAGGAACAAAAACAGGTACAATGTGATATAAATTGTAGTGATCAAGTACATGCTGTCTAACCACTCTGAGCAGCTGCTTTTGTTCATTCCGACTAAACCTGAAACTGTGTCAAATCAGAACTTGAGTTCAGGGGACTATCACCTCATTTAATATATCAGTTTATTAGGCCACTAGAAAGAGTATTTTAGTTCTTCTGCCTGCGAATTTATATCATTACTTTTTGGATTTTGTGTGCCAAAGTCAGAGGGCTTGAGGCTCAGTTACAATGAGGCCCCTTTACACTGCCAGAGTGATGTTTAAAAACCACCTATCCTCCCCTTCAGCAGTTACTCTTTATCCTTTTGTCATTATTATCTTTACCCTTTTCCAACTTAACAGAAAGCTTAAAGTCTGTCTATCCCTAGCCACTCCTTGAAGACCACCAAAGAGCTGATACCAATATGTTATTCAAACCCTTCCCCAACAGCTTTTCAGACTATGTGGGAGTATATGCTCAGCTCTTTCCTCCTCTTTCTGTATACATGCTGTCATTAAATATTGTACAAAGTGAAAGACTAAATGGGATGTTCTGTGTCTCATCTATGTGATGAGATGTTATGGGAGCTATGCAGTGTGATAGGGAATAAAAGCCATAAGGCTCAGGCCCTAAATATTTGATAGTGCTTTGTTAACTGACCATTCTGTGGCAAATGCATTTTCACTGCTATATTTTTAAGGTATTGTTTCTATTTTAAAAAGGAACTATAGGTCAATCTGGGAAAAGTTTGATTCCTTATCGTTTTACTTTATGGATCCTATTTGTGGTATATCAAGGGGCTTTTTTCAGCACTCTCTTGAAAAAAGACCTGGTGTGATTGTAAGAGACAATCAGGTGGAATGTAAAGCAGTATGAACAGCTCCCCTTTGTGTCCATGTTAAAGTAATAATTTCCTCCACATTCTCAGCTCTGCACTTCTCTTTTCCCTCCTTCCAGGTCCATTGTTGTCTTTCTCAATTAAGTTATGTACAGCCTTGGCTGATGGTAATAGTGTTCCCAGTAAGGCCCTGTTTCCTCTGCATGTCTACCTTAGAAATATAAGATTAAATGTTTTACTTAATCCATAAAACATGACCGAATGTATAGTGTTGCATAACAAAGATACACCTAGGTACATTGTTAAGCACATGGAGAAAGCCCAGTGCTTGCAGTGAATTAGGTGTGGGGAATCATGACTACACAGGAACAGAACACTCTGTAGTGTCTGATTACAACTATAACAATGTCCTTACATTTTGCAAACATATTAAAACGTGTGTTTAATTTTTTTACAATGTAATTCTTCCACTGAAGAGAAAGGCAAAGGATGGAAACCAGCTGTAGAAAATAATATAGGGCTCTACTCCCCTAAGCTATTGTTGTTAACTGTTATTTATTATTTGTATTGCAGTAGTGCCCAAAGACCCCAAGCAGGATAGGGGCTCTGTTGCGCTAGATGCTGGGCAAACATATATGAAGATACGTTCCTTGCCCTGAAAAGTTGACAATCTAAATAGATCAGAAAGACAAAAGGCGAGGGGGAAAGTAAAGGCCTTCATCCTGTAAGGAGCTCTGCAAGGATGGACCTGCATCTGCACAGAACCCCACTGAAATCATTGGGACCTTGTCAGAGTTGCAGGGGTCCTTCTGTGTGGAGCTCATCACAGGAGCCAGACCCAATGGTCAGAGTGACGGTTGGCAAACATCATATTAGGTTTATTGCTCTCTTGTCATTGTTTGGTTTTACTGTGGTAGGGGGAGGACGTGAGCTGACAGGAAGCCAGGAGTGGGAAATGTAAGGAACAGTGGGGAGCGAGGAAAAATGAAGTGCGACATGGAGACCAGGGACAGTGGAGAGTGAGGCTGGCTGCAGAGGCACTGTGAAAGAGAGGAGAGTGGAGAGGCCAGAGTAAACAGCCAACCAGCAGGGAGGCAGAAAGCACAGCATCTATTTATATATACGGTGTTTATTTGATTTCAATAGAAAACACTGTGTGGAAGCTGTCCTTTTCAGCATCTCCAGACATTATACCAATTGACAGAAACAAAGAACCGTAAAGGCTTCCTGAGCAGAACGTTCTGTGCTAATTTGACTAGCATCTTGATACAAACCTATTATTATTAAAAAGAATGTCACTAAAAATTCTTTTTATAAGTCCTGACTTCTGGACTTCAGAGAATTGGTTGCCTACCTTCACTAACCCCCCACAAAAAGTCAGCTGGAAGATTGCATGGAGAGGCACTTAGGTCCCATTAAAACCAATGAGAGTTTTACTGCTGACTTTTATGGATCAGAATTTGGCCCTTAATGACTGACCCCCCCCAAAAAATGTCCTACCTAGAAACTGTTACTAAATAGGGTGTGACTTCCAGAAAGTTCAGCTGGAGGAAAGGTAACTTTGTGAATCAGAGGATCATAGAGGTCAGGTACATTAAAGTGTGTAGGGTTCTATCTTCTGCCTTCCTCTAATGTGCCCAGCCACTGTCTGAGGTAGGATCCTGGATTAGATGGACTTGATTGTTTCAGTACAGCAGTTCCTCTATAATAGTTGAATGTTGCATCTCAGGATCATGAGAGTGACTACTTGCTCTGGGCTCTGAAACATGGACTATATTCAGAATAAATTTCAGTAGCAAAAGGTTTTGACTGTATTTTTCTTAGTGCAGATACCTACAGGCTGGCATTGCAGGTGATGCAGAGCCACAGCAGGAAGGGTTGTCTCTTAGGACCCTCCCCAGCATGCAGAAAAGTGGCCTTGGTGTACTCAGCCAGGGCCGAGTGGGTGAGCGGTCAGGACTAACCCTTATTACGTTTGAGGTGACTTGTGTCGCAGTGGGAGTGGGGAGGGGGCAGTATCAGAGAACAATGGAATTGCAATTATTGTAGATCCTTACATGGGTTGTACAAGAGGGGTAAGGCTCCTTTCTTACACCTTTTCCCCCTTCATTGTGTGCCAGTAATAGTGTAATGATGATTTTACGCCCTTTCAGAGATTTGCCCACATGACATGCAATGATGCAAATTCAGAGTTCTTGCTAGTGATGTTCACGCACTGGAACCCCAAATCCAAACACGCACACCCCTCAGAAACTTTCCAAAAGCTTATCTCTGGATCTTGGGCCCATCTCTATACTAATTGAAACTAGAATCCTGGATCCAGATTCCCCTGAAGTTGGTGATAATTTGGATCCATATCTGAACTTCACAATAGTCCCTGTCTCTAGTTCCAATTAATGTTACTGTTCTTTAATAAAAACACAGGTCAAAAAACACTTTAGCCACTCATCTGTCTTTCTTCCAGCATATTTTATAATTACCTTTAATTTACGAGTCTGAATCATATTAGCCATTAGGTACATCATTGTATTCTTCCTTCCAGAACTATATTCTTATAGTTTTCTTCCCCCAGCAGAGTAGAAAATCTCAGTTGCTGTGTGATAGTCCAGGACCATACAATGGAGATAAACAAAAACAAATTGAAAATGCACATTCATGAGGAAACAAGATTTGCTCTTCATCTGTTGGTTTTGTGTGTAGTATAAAAAATAGTCCCCAGGCTTGTCAGAGACCTAAAAGAAATACAGATTCAATTTTCATTTAAAAAACCTGGAATTTCCAAATTTAATTCAGTGTTCCTGCTCACAGCTGAAAGCAATAATTGAATAATTCCTGTATTGGAAAAAAAATTAGTAGAACAGAATTTGTTTTTGTTATCTGTATTGTCTTCAAGCTAAATTGCTGAACCTTGGAAAACCATTAGAGTTTTAAACGGCAGAATTACGTGCTACAGAATTCAAACAGAAAAGAGTAATGCAACCAAATATATATGCAGGGTATTACAATACTTTGTGTTACCATATGTTTGCTCCTCTGTCTTTGACTCATTTCGCGTATTTATTACTATAATGTATTATGTCTTGCGGTAATACCTAAAAGCACCAATCAGGATCAGGACCCATATTCTTTGGTGTGGTATAAACAGAATAAAAGACAGCCCCTGATCCAAAAGAACTCTCAATCCTATTTGCTAGGTCCGTTGTGTTTATAATCGAAATTAATTCTACATTGTACTGAGGGTCTGCTCCTGCAAAGTGCTGAGCAATTTCTAGGAAAAAATGCTCAGCAGTTTCAACATCATTTTGTAGACTCTGGCTCCTCGTATTCATCTTGGAGATTATCGACATGCATATTTATTGAAATTTACCACTTATATTTGCTAAAGAAAGTTGCAAGAGCAGCATTATTAATGACCACTAAACCACATGGTATAGGATATCTTTACAAGCTAGAAAAAAGTGCCATTACACCTGCAACAGGCTTAGATTTAACACCAGGGCCAAGTTCCCCCATTTTGACGTACATAGGCGCAGAAGTCCACCCATGTAGATCACAGTGCTGAATCAGGGCCACTGATTCCCGTGTATCAACATTGCTCAAAACTAGAGCTGGTAAAAGAAAAGTAATTTTTTCACAAATGGTTTCATGAAAAATGTGGTGTTTGTTTAGTTGTTTCTGTTGTTGGTTTTTTGGTTGACATTTTGACATTTTTCAACTATCTATAAAGCAGGTCAAAGGATGAGATAACTGTATCCCTTTTTTTAATCCAAAAATCAACATTTACAAAATTTCTGTTGAACACCTATTGTTCCTGTAGTACTCCACAGCTGTTAACAGCTGTCGATCAAATTCTGTAGAATTACTTGAGCAAATCTCCCATTGACCCTAATGGGTCAATGAGTATAACTATAAACTGGGACTAACAAACAACAGTATTGGTGATAACCTAGCAGGACTTTGCAAAGTACAACCATTAGGAAAACATAGGACTACTCTGTGCCATTTGATTTTTAAGCAGACCTTCCCATTGAAATCAACTAGGTTGATTACAAGAAGCTTCCCCAAAATGCTAGAGCTTCTGCATATTAAGGGCCTAGGATACAAGTAACTGTCACAAAATCAGTGGTCTCTGGTAGGGAAATTGGGTTCTAAAAAAGCAAGGGATTAACATACTATATGGAGTTTGGCTTCCATGAAGATACTATAGAAAGAATCTCAAAAAGAAATTAAAATAAAGAAGTGTGGGATTCTCATAGGAATACTTACTTTATTTATGAATTAGGCTTTCAATTCAGTAATCATAAAGCTTTGGGATTTTATGCTTTGGAAGTTGATGCTTATTCAGGAACTTAAATAGAATTATTACCGTTTCCTGAGTTGGAATTCCTGTCTATTGTTTTAAATATAAATTAATCAGTAAGCAAAGCATAACACACAATAAGTTGTAAAAAGATAATGAGGTGGAGAAAATAAGGTTTAAAAAGTACTGATGGGATTTTTTGGTTAATTATTTTTCCACTATGTGGCAACTACTGAGAAGGAAAAATAACAGCTCAGCTATATCACATCTTTTAAAATATGTACATATTAAATCTTCTATGTACTGTGACTTGATACAGCTTCCATTGAAATCTATAGGAGTCTTTCTATTGACTTAAATGGCAGTTGGATCAGGTAAATCATGATGCAGATCATAGTTTCATTAGCTATAAAAAGGGGATATGTTCCTATGGTTTGCACACCATGGAATGAATGACGGTGTCAGAGCTTGATACAAATCCTGCTTGAGAACTCAGTTAGCCAGCCCAAACCTAGTTGTTGGGATACCATACCAGATTAGACCACTAAAAGGGTTTGTGGGAAGATCTACAAAAGTTTTTCAAACTACAAAAAGTCAGAGGAAGCGTGATCTGAGGAAATATGGAAGGAATCAGGAAAAAGCAGAAATACTATGAAACAGATGATGCCATTACTTTTTGAGCTGAAATCAGTGGGGAGCTGTGCTTAACAAGCACAGCACATTATGACCATGCTACCCAAGAAAGACAATGTAACTTACTACAGAAAAGAAGGAGCAAAATACTCTTCCCTTGCTGTGTGCAGATATCTGCACTTCAGTGTCCCATATTGTAACTGTTTCCATGGATTTCCAAGCATCTGCAGAGAGAGAGAGAGAGCGAGAGAGCGTGTGTCTGTCTGTCTAGCGGTGACTTTTGCCTCTCACTGAAAGGGTCTCCCAAATGTTTACTGCACATTTTTGCATACCCCGCAGCCTCCCAAATACTGCCTCCTGTACAGTAACTAGAGCTAGTCAAAAATAGGGGAGAACTTATAATATTTTCCCCATTTTTCATTAAAACTTCTTTTGAAAAAAAAAATCGGTTTTTTGTTTCATAAAAATGCCAACAAAATCAGCTCTACCAGTAATAAATCAGTACACCTCTTCCTCAATATAGTATTCACAATTTTTGGTGGTTTTCAATGGCTTTTCTACCCTTTCTTTTTTACTACAAACATTTTTTTCTCCTGAGTAAACGGCATGCTCTTTTACATCCCATTTTTGTAGCCACCTTCTGTACATCATTGCCCTTTGCACATATTTTTACTACAAAGGGGAGAAAAATGGCCCCTAGGGAGCAAAGTTAGGCATATTAAATAGTTGAGCTTCTCTGGCTTTAAGATAGAAGGTTGGTTCAAACTGGGTAAAAAGACTGCTTAGGTCACTTTCTGTTCTTAAGTGAAAAACGAAAGTCATTTAAAATCAGAACCAGATGTAAATGTACTAAATGAACCTTAAGCTTCTAATTGGAGACCCAGAAAGGCTGTAATAGATTTAGCAAATTACAAACAAAATCTTCTTGTTTACATTAGAGTAAGTGACTTTAAAGCTTCTGCCAAAGACCTAAATAAACATGCTATTATACTAAAAATGGAAATGAATGTAATATGCAAAGATGATCTCTGGTGTAACTCCATTGACTTACTGAAGTTCTACCAGGAATGAATTTGGCCCATTATGTACAGATTATAATGTGTGCATATGTCTGTATGTACTTAAATATTATACTGGCCCTTGCAGCAGGAAAAAAGATGGATTTACCTAGGGACCCAAAGCTTAATGATCAGATAGCACATGTGAAGCAACTCTTTGAGTGCTGTAACATATGCCTGCTTTCAGGCTACATAATTCATACACAGTAATATTAGCTGCAACAGTTCAGCTCAATAGCAACACCTCATTATTTTATCCCTCAGTATTTATTTCTATGTTTGACGCCTCATGAAATTACTGTTAATGTGTTTATATAAGGGCAGATCTGACACAAGTGGGAAGAATTTAATTTCCCACTCATTCTTTCCTGCTGATGTGTCCTCTTCCCCTGGTAGAAGTGACAAGTGTAAATAGTTAATTTGCTTCAATTATGAGCCTGTCCTGCTAAATTAGAAGCAGCAGGAATATGAAGAGCCAGAATTATACTTATGAGGCAGCTGACAAATCCTCTGAGCCCACAAAATCAAATCATTTACTCCTCATTGGTGCTCAAACACCCACTAGATAAATACAGCAGTTTATTCTTTATCATCTGATGGAACTTGGATTGTATGTTACCAATACTTAAGTAAATTGAAGTCCCTCTGTATTAGTGTCAACATTTGTGATGCTGTTAGCATGTTCATTGTAAACCTCAAGCTTTCAAGAGTTTCTGTCCTGGCCCCTAAAAATAACCCAGACTGATTCTGGTATATATATATGTTAAAAAGAAATCTCAGCAATTTTTAAAAAAGTTTCTCTTTGGATCACAGCTTTTTAAATGTGTAATAAAAAAGTAGAAAACTAGCTAATTCAGGGGCGAATCTGGTAATTCTGAACTGTTTTTAAAAGTAATTGTGTCCAATATTTAACCTTCAAAATGCTGGCATTTTACAAAGGTAAAATGGTGCCTGCTGAATATTTTTACATTAAGTTCACTTTGATGCAACCAGGCACTATGCTGATTTCACAAGTTACTCCAGGCTCAAATGTGCCTTGAAGGCACAGCTCTGCATTGGGAGAGCAGTTAAAAGGAGAACTCCCTGCATCTCCCAAGGACGAATTCTGGGAGGCACTGTGCCATTTGAAATTCCCATGCAGAACACCCTTTTAGAGAGAAAGCTATTGCTTTTTTCCAAATTTGGCCAGCTTCAGAACACCACCTCTCCCTGAGCACATATGCTCACCCCTTGCACATCTTACATTATTTCTGCCCCTTGTGTGCTTGGTTCAGGGCAAGACATAATCTGATCATATATATGTAATATATGCAATCTGGGGGTGGGAGGCACAAAGAGGAGTTAGGAACCCAACTCCCATTGACTTTCAATTGGAATTGGACACCTAACCCCCTTTGTGTCTTTAAAATTATAGGGCAGCTATGACCATTTGCACCAGCTACGGATCTGCCTCTAGCATTTTAGAGCGTACATGGTATTTTTCTGGCAGGGCCTTATATAGTTGTTGAAATAGTATAAATTGAGTGCAGATTTTCAAGTGAGAATACACAGTTACATTTTCAAAACATTTATTCACAGTTTATTCGTTATTTAGTTGCTTATGAAGTAAAGCCTCTACCATATGCAGTGAGAAAGAGAGTACTGAGTTGAGTTGTTTTTTTCTCCTCTGCTTTGATGTCACACACTAAAATTCCCTTTTAGCAACCTTTACTTTTAAAACTCGCAATGAATTTATAAAGCCATCTCCAAAGGATAAATATAAAACACTTTGAAGAAGACCACAAAATTATTTAAATATATCCTCAGATTTATGGGTAGCATACAATTATTGAGGGATTTAATCTTTTTATTTACTTTATTGTGTAAACGAGAATAGGAAGTAGAGACAAATCTGTTTGTATATTCTACCATTGTGAATTAGAAAACAAAATATATTCAGAAACCGCCACAATAAAAACTACCTCACTGTTGAGATGTTGAATGGCTGATAAGAAAGAGGGAGTGTTTTCCTCCATTTGCTATCAGTAGAGCTTAAACTGCTTCCTCCTTCCTCCCTATTTATAACAGCAAAGAGGCTTTTGTCATTAGTTTTACCCCTTTTCTGTTAGTGAAACTCATGTTTCACTGGCAAATTTCTGTAATAAAACTGCTTTTTCCCTTGAAAGTGCTAGATAAACACATGAGGCATTTAAAACAACTATTCCAGTTTGTTTTAGTCAGTTGGATCCCTCTTCCCATTGCTTTCTGCTCTTTTTCTCCTCCTCTGAGAACAGCTGGGCTTAATGAACTGGAACACAAGTAGGTCAATAAAATATATATATGTATGTTGTTAAGGTATCAAAATGCTACACGTGATTAAGCAGTCTAATAGTTTCTGCAAGGGCCAGATCTTGCTCCCATTGAGGTGCATAGTTTTGTTACTAACGAATGGGGCAGTATCAGACCTCAACTTTGCCGTTCATTTTGTCACAAAATTTCTTGCAGATCAAACCCATCCCTCTCACACAAAGCTGCCAGGGTAAACAGTATTTCCAGCCTGGGATTGGGAAGATTGAATTCACCCCCAAGCCACGTACATCAGAATAGTAACTGCTGCACACCCTCTATACAGGGTGATACGGCCACTTAGTCAGTATATTCATGGATCTACTGGCCTCTCTTCCAGCCTGCCTTGACAGCCTTTTCTTTTCTGCAGCGTCACTGCAGTGCTCAAGCGGTGGAGAGGGTAGCCCTCCACACCAGGGGTGAATTTCAAATGTCCAAGTGGTGCAAACAACAGACACAACTACTAAATAAATCCTACATGTACCTGTGGGGCCGGGATTGTTTCTTGTTATGTGTCTGTAGTATGCCCAGCCCAATGGAACCTAGGCTTCCAAGTGCTACTGCAATATAAATAATAATCACAATTTCCTCCTCATCCTTCCCCCACCCTCCAGTCTCTAGACTAAAAGTCCATGGGAGTCAGGCACTAAATCATTTGTGTACTCAGCCAGACTTAATCACACTAATTGTAGTCCATTTGGGTTTAGATCCAGTTTTGCAGAGTACAGCTGAGTACAAGTAATTACCACGTAAATCACACATGTAATGTTTGTGTTTGTGGGTGCAGGTGTTATCCAAAACGTGCATTTGATCTAAAAAAAACCAAACCTCACCTTATAAATTCCAAGCTCATGAGGTCAAATTCAGCCCTGGCGTAAGTGGCTTCAGCTCCAGCGAAATCAATTGAGTTGAATCTGGTTAATACTAGAGCTGAATTTGGCCTGTGACCTTAACTTTGCATGCCAGAAAGACTGAATTCTTTTCTCCAAGCTTCTAATAGATCATCAGTGTTATTTTCATACTCGGTCATCTAAGAGACTGCTGAGCTGTAGAGCTAGCCTTGGGCCTCTCTCAGTTACAGTCTGTACCTAGATTAAAAGTCAAATGGTGGCATATTTCACTATCCATTAACCAGTTCTGTGGATTGTTTATATGACAGCTACATTTTAGTGGAATTCATAGAGTTCTGGGTGCTGCTTCTACTGCAAAATAAAAGGATTAAAACTGGACACTGGCCTCCTGCTTTGGCAAACTTTCAGCTTTCTCTGAGCATGAAGGAACCCATTCAGCTGTGCCGGGGATGGAGATTTGGAGGTTAGATTCAACTCTGACAGCAGCACAGTAGTATTTTTCCAGAAACTGTAAGCTCGATCTCTGGAAAAGGTACTTCTACGGGTAACATCACTTCATCCATCACTCAAAGAACTCTGAGATGGTGACATTGCTCCTAGAATTACAACTTGCACAGATAGCACTTATTTCTTTGTTTAGATGTATGGAATGCTTCTGTCATAGTTTTCAGACTTCCTTCCTAGCCATCACCTCTCTTAGGTGGAGACCCACATCTCTATCACTCCAGACCAGGGGTTTAGGCTTGCAGTCCCTCTGTACTTCATTGTGATTTCTCCAGCAGGTCTGACCAGGGTTCAGCCTCTGTGGTTACAACAGCCTTTCTTCAGAGGTTACAACAGTGAACCCTAGGTACCAACCAGCCTTTAGAACATAAAATACATTTATTCTTAGGGTAAAAACATTACATAAAATATACATAAAACAGTAACAGGTCCTATGCACACACACACTGAATGTACCAGGAATTGCCCTCAGTCTTATAGGCCAAAGTCTGTCCAATCTTCCAGCAGGATTGGGGTACCCCTTTGGACAGAATGTACTGTTCATTTGCTCACTCAGGGTATGTCTGCACTGCAGTGTAAGCCCAGGGCTAGTGAGACTTGAGTCTGCTGACCCATGTTAGGGAACCCTGGGCTTCAGTGTCTATATTGTATTTTAACCCTATGTTAACACTTTTCTAAACGGTGCTCGAATCTAGGGCTCTGGTGTCCACACTGCATTGTGCAAGTAACCATATCCCATAGTCCCTAGTGCCCCCACACACACACCTGAAATGTGGCTGCTCTAGCCCTAGGATCATGGTGCACTGTGGGAAAACTACTGGCCGCTCTGCATGTTGCCACCTTACTTTGCAAAAGCCTTGTTCAGTTCACTCTCCATTGACTAACCCAGGAGGCTTTCTGACAGTGTGTTTGCAGATCGGTGATCAGAACGGAATGGGTTAATACTGACGTGAGCTGCTGCTGTTTGCAAAGGTGTGGGCATGGTTTCCGTTTTCAGTAGAGTGGACTGGAGATTGTTGGGATAGAGAAGACTAAGGAAGTTGTCCCATGGAAGTGTGGGCTATTTCAGCTGACTCCTGGGACCCTGGGTCCAAGCCCTGGGTTAGCATAATTGCAATGTAGATGCAAGGGGGGTTAGGCTTGAGCCTGGGCTCCAGCACGGGCTTATGTTGCAGTGTGGACATACCCTCAGAAGGAAAACCCTGAGTCTGTTTAAACTCATCCTTTTATACCAAAATCCCTTTCTTTGTCTCTTGGTCTCTGGAAAACCCAGTTTGAACCAATCTATGCAAGCCACCCCCAAGCCACCTCTCTGGATTTGTTTACAATCCCAAGGGCAATCACCCCCACTCTGTTTTTAGTTCCTGGAGGAGCTGTGGTAACCCTCCCCCATGGAACAGAACACAATAATACATAAGCGATTCATAAAATTAATACTGTGGTTCCCCAAAATACCACAATGGGATTCCAAATATCTCACACAGTGTCCATCATAAATTTTCTACACATCTTTACATAATTTAAAAACAAAATACATAAGAGGCCCAATGTTGTCAGCTCTGAGGAGATTCCCACGAGGTAAACCAAAACCATCTTTCCCCACCATGCATTCCCTGCACCAACCATTCAGGCAAAGACTGGGAAAATAAATTAGGCTTTTACTGTCCCCTGAAAGTCAAAAGACTCAAACTTTGTCAAACCAAAATGAGAAACAAATTCCAGAGATCAGTCTCTCTCCTGGGAATATCAACCCCACCCTTGCCCGTAATGGTAGCATCTGTGGACACCCTTCCACCAGCCTCAGCTGTTCAAAACTAGGGACTTGTCTCGAAGCTTCTAAAAGCGTCTTGCTGGATTTGATTCTCATGGTGATATATATGGAGAAACCTGGTCCCTTTAAGTCAGAGTTCCCCAAACTGTGGGGCGCCCCCTTACTCCTGTCCATGTCCCCCCGAGCCGCAGACCCGCTCCTGGCCCAGCTACGGGGGGAGGTGGGGAGGCATGGACAGAGGGAAGGGGGCACAATCCTCAAAAGCTTTGAGCTGGTACCAGGACATTGTCAGTGGACAGCCCTGGACTCTGACATTCACTTCCCCCTGTGGCATAGTTCAAATCTTACCTCTCTTGCCTGAAGGTACTGGGAAGGGTTGGTGCTTGTTTACCTTGGGGAATGTCTTTTCCAGTTTTGTGTGCCTTATGAAATAATGTACATGCACCTAAAAATCTCTTACTAGGCACATTTTAGAAATATGAATAAAAAATAAACTAAGAATCTGGCCCTACAAGGTTCCTGGGAGCAGCCTTATGTCAGCCACCTGGCAGCCTGCTGACAACTGCTTACCTGAAACCCATGAAGCCCGGACCCCAGCATGAAGTTCCACTCCTTCAGTCTGATTGACCCGCTGGCCCTACTTAAGCCAGCAACAGGAACAGGAAGCTGTCTAAACAACTGGACTCCAACCTGCTCTGGACTGCATGCCTTGTGCTTCCTGGTCCTGCACCAGTGGCTTGACTTCCTGGCATCCCATCCCAGCATGACTCCTGGCATCTGACTTTGTGGTTTCTGATCTCCAGTTTGTCTTCTGCCTCTGACTGCTGGCATTCTGACCCTGCCTGACTCTGGTTACCAATTTGCAGTTCTATCTACAGTTTGTATCCTGCATCTGGCCTCACGGTATCCTGACACAGCTGACTCTTGACTCCTATCTTGTGACTGTGGACTTTGGCTCTGACTACTAAGTCTGGCCACCCATGATCCAGCTGAAGTAGCTCGTTTGGACCACAATATTCCTGTGGGATTGAGCTCAGTGAGAGAAAGATGGACCCAGCAGCACCATCACAGCCACCAGAAGCATTGAACTCGCCCAAATGGAGTCCTGACTCTAGGTGGTTAATGAAGCACTGCAGGCCCAAGTTGCACAGCTGACCTTGGACAACCAGCAGCTGAAAGAGCAAGTGAAGCAGCTCAGGAGCAAGAACACCATGCTGCCAACACAGCCTGCAGAACCTTGCCCCGAATAGGGGCCTGCCATACCCTGGCCCAAACGGTTTGACAGGAACCACTGGTGGTTCTGGGGTTTCATGAACCAGTGCCACCTTCTGTTTCTGATGCATCCCAAAATCTATGCTTTTGCCTGGGCCAAGGTGGCCTTGGTAATCAGCCTGCTGGTAGGAGACACGTTAGACCGGGCCTCCCAAGTGCTGGAAGGCCATAGCCCAGTGCTGTCACACTGGGATTTCTTTCTCCAAACGATGTCAGCCATCTTCAATGATACACATTGAGCTTGAATGGCTGAGGCTACCCTGAGGAGACTCCAGCATGGGCAAGGCACCGTGGCCTCCTTTGCAGTGCACTTCCACCGCCTTACAACAGATACAGAGTTGAACGAAGCAGTGCAGATGTAGCAGTTCCAGTGGGTCTTGTGGGAAGAAATCAAAGACAGATTGGCCCACGTAGATGTTTACCAGACTAGATGTCCTTTTGGACCTCACCATCCACATAGATAATCAGCTCTGAGAACGAAGAGAGGAGAAAAGAGGTCCCCTGCAGCCCTCCCTACCTACGTACCATGAACTCACTTTCTGTATTGCCCACCGAACCCATGCAAGCCAATCTGGCTTGTCAGTGCCTCACATCTGAAGAAAAGGAATAGCGCCATCAGCACCACCTGTGCTTCTACTGCAGTGAAGCTGGCCATGCCATCTTGGCCAGCCCAGTACGAACACCAAGGGGCTTGGGGAAACAAACCAGTCCAGGCACAGAGCCTCAGCCTTGAAAGAAGAGAAGTTCCCCACACCCTAGTCCTCACTGAGAAGCACCAGAGCCCCATTCAGGGGCTTCTCATTGGCAGATTCCTATCCATCTATGTATCCTGGGGAAGCCCTGACAGATTCCCCTCCAACAGGTCCTCATCGATTCGAGAGCAGTAGACAAGTTTATGGATGCCTCTACAGCTCGGGCCCTACAGGTGCCCCGCTACACAAAGCCATGCCCAACATGATTGAAACTGTTGACAGCTTCCTGCTGTCTTCAGTTCCAGTTGTGGAGGAGGCTGTCTCCATGGACCCCATTATTGGGGGTCACAGAGAAATAATACAATTCAGTGTGATCCATTCCCTGCAATTTTCCACTGATCCTTGGCATCTACTGACTGACCCTTCATGATCCCCTCATTCCCTGGTGAGAGCAAGTCACTCTCCTGTCAGAATTCTGCCAATGCCTTTAGTACCGTGATCATGGCAGTCCTCTCCCAAAGGCATGGACCCGAACAAATACTGCACCCCATCGCCTACCTCACAAGGAAGTTTACTCCTGCTGAGCGATATTTGAGCAAATACGAGATATTTGACAAGGAGCTCCTGGCAATTCAGACTGCCTTCGAAGAGTGGCGACACTACTTGGAAGGGCCCATCGTCTGGTCCAAGTGTTTACCGATCACAAGAACCTTGAGTAACTGTGTGGGGCCAGCGTCCTAAAGCAACAACAGTTCCAGTAGGCCCTATTCTTCTCCCAATTAAACTTTACTTGACCTACCACCCTGGAGCCAGAAATGTGAAGGCCAACGCCTTGTCCTAAAGATATAGCTGTGACCCACAAGGCCCCAATCCATATTCTGAAGTCCCATAATTTTTTAATGCAACCCCTGGGGGTGGGAGAATGATGTCATGACCCATGGCTCTCAAACCTCGGATAGCTGGGTTCATGGAAGCCACTGCACTCCAACCCTCCACTTGGCAGCCTGCTGACAATTGCTTACTTGGGACCCACAAAGGCCCAGCCCAGTGTGAGGATCTGCTCTTGAGGTCCAATTGGCAGAGTCCCAAGAGTGGCAGATTGTCCCACTGGCCCTACTTAAGCCAGGAGCAGAAATAGGAAGCTGTCCGAACTTGGTTTCACCCAGTCAATTTATATTTAATTATCACATTAATTAAAAAAACAAGTTGGAAATGGCCAGGTCTATAAAAATGTGGTGCCATCCGAGCTACTTGTTCACCAGTGTTGACTCGTTTCAGAGGGGAACATAAGCCTCGTAAGTGGTTTTGGAAGTGTTAAAAATAAAAGTAAATCTTGGCAACATAAGGTTATAACTAAGCTATAATGTTTGTTGCTCTTAAACAGAAGAACAGAAATCTCCTTCTCAGACTGAGGACAAATTTTAATGTATTTCTGTGTTTCAGAATTCCTCACTATCTTAACTGTGATGCACAAAACAGTTTAAACCATTGTCACGGGTACACTTGAATGATGACATGAGCCTTTTGCCTATTTAAAATGTCTGTAAGGCATCAAGTCTATTAAATTATTACAACTATGTATTTAATCTTGAGGGCTAGAAGTTGTGGCAGCTGCCAAAACAGACTGGGAAGGGCCCTTGGCTTGCTTATACCTGTTGCACATACCACCAGAACTGCTAGTGCCACCCACCTCGTCTCCCCATCTGCTTAAATTCCATGTACGAGCCCAGGCCAAAACCCAGGACTGTGTGTTGGCACCAGCTACCAGTGTCATCTACGTTCTCAACTAGAAAAATGTCCGACACACTAAATCTTATCATTACTAATGATACCAGCCAACTCCCAGCCTACCTGTCCACCCCAACCCTACCTGTGTTGCAGCTATCAGCAATCAATATTTCAACAGCCAATGTCAGTGGGACTGACAATATCCCGCAATATGCTGAACAAACCTTATGAAATTAAAATAAACTTTTGATTTAAGTTAAACCAGATTGAATTAGGATTAATACATTTGGGAGCCATTGTATTAAAAACATAATTGTGTATGTGTTATTGTATGTAACTTCTCTAGTAGGCGGGGGCAGGGCTGGAAACTTCCACCTTGCGCCACCCCCCCTAGCCAGCTAACCCCGCCCCCTGTGGCAGCTAACCATGCCCACCCGCCCCTCCCACGAGAGGAGCCCCCCCCCGCAGCTAACCCCGCCCGGGGAGCCCCCCCGCGGCAACTAACCCCGCCCGGGGAGCCCGCCCCAGCTCACCTCCGCTCCGCCTCCTCCGGCGCTCCGCCGACGCCGCTCTAATTCTCCTCCCCTCCCAGGCTTGCGGCGCCGATTGGAGGAGAATTAGAGCGGGGGCTGTGTGCTCAGCAGAGGAGGCAGAGTGGAGGTGATCTGGAGCGGGGAGGGGTTCCCCTGTGCGTCGTCCCCCCCATTACTGCGGGCGGCCCTCCCCGCACCTCCCCGCCCCAGCTCACCTCCACTCCACCTCCTCGCCTGAGCGAGCTTTTAGGCGCCCTCAACCACTAGGCGCCCTAGGCGGCCGCCTAGTTCGCCGAGTGGTTGCACCGGCCCTGGGCGGGGGAGGCTACTCTAATTCCTCTGGTTATCAGCCTTTAAAGCCATCTCCCTGGAGAGGCTCACATATACAAATTCAAACTGGATTATCCAGGGACCAATGGACAAAGAAAGGATTTTTGGATAAATAGCCTGGTTTTAAACAGACTCAGGGCCTTCTTGCTGATCCACCAAATGGGCAGGACACGTGGTCCACAGAGGGCCCCCGTCCTCAGAGGATTGGAAGAACTAGGCCTACTGAGGCCCCATAAGACTGTGTGCTTGTTCCGAGCTGAAGTTGGGATGAACTTGAAATCACAAAGAGGTTTCCTTGGGTGAGGTGTTGAAGGACTGCTCTAGCCAGAGCCCACGTTAGGGTTAGGGTGATCTCTGGTAAGCTTATTAGCATGCGTGTAGGTTCTTTTATTGTTTTAATATGTTTTCTCTCTACTGCTTTTACGTTAAGAACAAAATTGGCTTGCATAAAAAGAGCTGTGCGGTAAGTATAACCATGGGCACTCACACTGTTAGCCGTCTCTGAAGGGAAAGCAAGCCAGGCTGCTCAGACAGACTGTCTGTTGCAGAGGCTAATACAATGAAGACAGGGAACTGTGCCTGGAAATACCCTTGTCAAAAGGGAATGAGAAGTGGGTCTCCGCCCAAGAAAGGCAACGGCTGGTGAGCCAGAAGCCTGAGACCGGGTGCCCTTGGCAGGAGCACTGAGGGGAAATACTGGTGCAGTTGCCCTGAACTGCAACCGTCAGGATCACCCACCCCTTAACAAATAGCCTAAATATTAGGATTCTTGAAGAAGACCAAAAAAAAAGTAGTAAGAGCCCAAGCCATCATGCCCAAGAACCATAACAAATACCCCTTGCACCATAGAACTGCACTACATGCAAGTCAGCTGGAATGGGATTTCCCCCCAAAAACACTGAGAAAGATACAAAAAACAGAGTGAGAAACCCAACCATGTAAATCTGCCTCTGAATAACATACAAAGGGTTGTGTGCCACAGCACTCATAGTGACATCCTATATCAGGGTCAGTTTAAAAAAATAGTGCTAATTTGGATTTATACTGCTATTACCAGGTTGAGAGAATGCCTAAGAAAAGTAGATATGAAAAATGATGTATATGGTTAATGCTGAATACTATGGCTAGATAGTTGGGAAATAATTAAATGAAGACTATATAATTAAGTGCATATGCAATAGTGATGTTTGGGTACAAGACTTACAGAACTCTTGTTAGGTTTATGCTGTAAAATGAGATTGCTTTGCTGTATACCACAATTTGGAAAGGGGGCGGGGGAAATCCATCTCTTTGAGAACCTTTTCCATATGCTTTGACTATAAATGCACAGTAGACCTGCTTAAAATTTTGATATTAGAGAGACAAGGTGGGTGAGGTGATATCTTTTATTGGACCAACTTCTGTGGGTGAGAGAGAGAAGCGTTTGAGCTCTTCTTCAGATCTGGGAAAGGAGAAGAGCTCTGTGGCTCAGAAGTTGGCTCTGTATGGACAGAAGTTGGTCCAAAAAAAGATATTAGCTCACCCATCTTGTCTTTCTAATATCCTGGGACCAACATGGCTACAACTACACTGCATAAAATTTTGATATTCATATAATGCAAAATAAGACTTCTGATCAGCTGAAGCAGGACTGCAATATCAGAAAAAACCCTACATGATCTTTTAAAGAACTTTACTCTATGTATGTGATGTTATTGTGCTCAGTTGTGGTTTTAAAATCTGGATAGCAAAATGATGCAGCTGTATTCAAATGTACAGTATAATTTGAATTCGTCTTTGTTCTGTAGGTCATGCTAATTCATTTTAGCAGCTGGGAACAGATTGTCAACTAATTCTCATTTTGTTTTCTGAAAAAACAATGCATTTGCCCTATAACTGCAAACAATCACAATTTAAAAAGCAACTTGTTACCAGTTCTTTGAAAAATAATATGAGCTCAGCATATACCATATATTTATCCTAATCTGAAGAAATTACAAGAGTGCACACACACAGTTGCACAGCTAAAAACAATATTTTTTCTCTGTCTAGATATTTACAATTTTGCTATCCTCTTTTTCCATTATGATTTTTTGCTTCCCTGGGAAGCAAAATCTTTAATCCTTTAGGCAACCTCTGAGTTTTCCCAACCTAGATCAGAGGATTGTTCTTTCTCTGAAAGCAAAGCTTCACTGAAATAAAAGACATTTCACAAGAATATTCTTTCTATAAATGATGTAGCACCAGATCCTTCCAGCCTAGTAGTGTTGCTCTGATTTTGTATTTTGGAATTGTATTGTCCGGAGTATGTACAGTTTGCAGCTTCCAGGTACTCTCCATTATGAGAATGCTCTGGCTTTACTGTAGAATAAGAGGATCAAAAGAGATCAATTTAAAGTTTCATAAAAGTTTACCTTACTGCAAAGGAAATGTGTGTATGTGTGTGTACTTCTCACCTGCAGAATTTATGAGGACATCTCAAAGTTGTTTTAAGTTGCTTTTGCCATCCGCTGCACTTTGAGTGCATTGCCCAACTAATCAGAGACTGGGAGCAGGTTTAGTAACTGTGCAAGTCTTTTAGGTTGTCTCAAAACCCATCCCCAGCATGTACATTGGCAAGAAATTAGGCTCTATGGGGCTTGCCTTCGTAGCTGGGAGAGTTGTGCACCCCCTGTACAGGTGCCGAGCTTCCCAAGTATCTATCTATATTTTTAATGCTCCAATTATCATTTTGTCTGGGTGTCCTGCCAATCCCTGCAAATAACCTTCAGTTCTGAAGTCTGGGGAAATCTGAACTGAATTGTATAACTCTTTAAGCTATTGTGTGTAGCATACTTGCTTGTGTCAGTTACACTGTAGGCAGAACAGTGGATTGAGAGGAATATACAAGAAAAGGTACACTCTCTTGAAGAGCTCAGCAGAACTTTGCAAGGGCAAGATTGGAACAGTGATTTACGCTAACTTCTTTTCATGGCTCCTTAACTTCTCCTTTCTGCACAGAGCTCACCTGAGCCTTGATTTGCCTCTGACCTCCTTTTGGACTGGGCTTCTCTGACTGTCCAACAGTTTCCCTAATAATGGAAAAAAGTCTGCCAGTCATGCTGAAGGGCACTGATATCTCCCCAACCTCTCCCTGTCCTCTGCATCTCACTTCTTCCTTTTTTCTTCCCAACTCAGCAGTCCTGGACCCACCCACTCTCCTATTTCCCAGGGAAGTTCAGCTGGCCTGCCAGATGGGAGCCACAATGAAGAGCACCCCCCACTGGTCCAGTTTGGAACGATACCCCGAATTTAACATCCCTTTGATAATTGAAGCTATCATGCCAATAGGAATGTCCTCAGTTCAGTCAGACATATCAGGATCACTCTGTAGGCAAAGGAGCTCTTTTACTGTGAGCAATATTTTTGAAAATGCTTGGTGTTTTACTTACTCTTTCTCTCCTAAAAAAAACTGGAGAAATAGGAATGGCTGTTTAATTAGAAGGATGTTCTGAAAATCCATGAAACAGATTGATTATATGAATTTGAATTGCACATAGAAACAGATTCTTTTACTAATGATCTTTGTTGTTTTATAGGTATACAAAAAGAAAACTGAAGCGGCTAAGAAGGAATATTTGAAGCAGTTAGCTGCATACAGAGCAAGCCTTGTATCCAAGGTAACACATATATATATATATTGTGATAGATTGTAAACCATTTTCAGCATTTGTATGGTGCTCAGCGCCATGGTATCTAGTGTAAATATTGTTGCTCATTACCACCTTATACCTATCTTATCCATGCTCTGCTCTAGTGCTCAATACAAACAGTTATCTCTCAACATAGGTATACTGCAGCCCATCCATTCCTACTCATAGAACATCTACAGGCTGGGATTATAATCACAATGGAGCACATGAGAGACCCAGTGGTCATCAGTAAAAGGATCACATTTGCCAGCAGGGGCCACACAGCACTGCACAATTACCAGTCATACTCTTTTCTGAATATAGGGGGAAACTGTGGTATCACACATAAAATGCCTCATTTTTAATGCAGGCACTGTACAGCAATGATCATGCTCAGTATCACAATGCAGACGTTCCCATGATAAGCTGAACTTTCTTTGTGCATGCCTCAGATGAAGTAGGACATAGTGTGAATCACTCGCTTTGGAACAGCATGTCACAGGACCCACTGTACACAGTTAAGAGAAACTTTTGACATTGATTTATAGAGATATTCATAGTGCCCAGGATTTCACAAGTGATATAATATAAACCACTGTTTTAAAACCCACAGACAAAGGTAAGATTACTGCAACATGCAGACTTGAAACATTAAAGGGGCAATTTGCAGAATCATATTGTTGATGATCATTTTGGTGTCTATTTCACAGAATCCAAAGTGTTGATGAGGTCAAGTTTAGATGCACTTGACTGTCCGGTGGTTGTGAGTAAAGGTTAGGAGTGAGGATGGCAATGCTTGAAGCTTATACAGGTGTGACTGAGCAGCACTTTTTGTTAGTTTCACGACATATTTACCATCTTGTTAGGGACATTTCAAAACAAAGATTTAACAGATAATTAACACCCGGGTCTTTCATGCAGTTTTCCACGTGATCTTACCACTTCTTCAGGTTTTTCAGTATATGACCCCTGTGAGATCAAACCTCACGTAGTTTGTGTTGGTAGATAAACTCTGAGACATGAGTGTAACCTTATTCATAGCTTTCCTGTGTTGTCTTATATACTTGAAATCTAGCATCATATATGCCAGGATATTTATTAAAAGCATGTACAAAATGCCTGTCATTCCTCTTCTACACTTGATGAGTGTAAACTTCCAGAGATAGTCTCTATGTTTAGAATAGACTCTTTCAAACCAGTGGAACTGTCCCAGGGTTCCACTGTACATGAGTGTTAATTTATTTGTAAGATTTTACTGAGTGGTAAAATAAGACCAACACACTCATTTTAATGTGAAGTACAAAGTCAGCTTTTCACTTGTAATAATGAATTAGGTATCGTTACTTTGCCCATCATACATTGTTTATATGAAACACTAAACTGTTTTATTTTGATAAGATAAATATATGTAAAACAGAATTTTACTCTTGTTTTTTTTTTAAGGGCAAAAAATTGCTGCATGGCATTCTTTGAGGAAGGTTCATTTAGAGAAAATGCAATTAAAGAAATATTGGTGTCTGAGGCTCTAAGTCAGTGTAGGAAAGCACTTGAACACATGTTTAAGCCCATCCCTAGTCAAGAAAGCACTTAATTATGTGCTTAGGTCCCATTGGCTTTAGTAGGACTTAAGTACTGTATCTGCTTAACTTTAAGCATTTAGGTGTGATGGGACTTTAAATAAGCATGTAATTACAAACTGGATAGGCGATATATTAAGATTCACCATGTGAATTGCATCTATTTGAAACAGAATATAAACTCTCTGTGTTAAAATCTATTCTATTATTACACGTACAAAAACTACATTAAAAGAATGTTATTACAGTTGCAAAGGCAAGCATGCAAAAGTTAGGAAATGCCAGACGTCTGGCTTCACCTCTGGAGGGAGCATGCTTAGCTGTTCTGTGTGGATGATGACTGCTCAGTCAAGTCACATGTAGCAGCCTGAAAACAGCTGAACTATGCTGGCTAAAATTTGCCCCCCAAAAATCAGCTGAGGTATACACCTGGCATGTAAAATGTCAACCTACAAGATTTAATTTTAGCCAAGTGATAAGCAACTGAAAGCAAGGTCTTATAATTGGACATGTCAGGCAACTTTAACAATAGGCTGTGCCATCAGCCTTGCCTGTAATATTTTTTTAAATAGGGTTAACACCTAATAAAGTGAACATCTGATTGTATGGATCTAATGTCATAGCTATGCATTAATCTCCATTAACTCTATCCGCGTATTTGATAGATGTTTTCTCAACATTTTTCTTTTCTTTTTATAAAAATTGAAATTAATAGGGCTATAGTCAAGCCTGTTCATGTATGTGGAAATCAATATGTGAAGTCAAAATCACATTACAAAGCATTATATGTAATGCTATGCAGATTGCCATATTGTTTATAATACTGACTAAGCCTTTGCATTCTAAACAAGTGTCTTTATATTTGCCCTTAGTTGCAACTTTTAGTACTGTTCAGGCTCAGAAATGCAACCTACAGTATATAGCAATTTGTATAGCATTACTTAAAATGCTGTGATTGCAATTTGACTTTTTTTAAAACAAGCACTTTTTATTGCTTACCCTGGCTTTTTTGTGTATGCTGGCTGGCAATAGGATTTTTGCTTTATATGTTAAATATTTATTTATATATACATATATAAATATTTTCTGAAGACATACTTAACAACTTGCATCTACCCTCAAGTAGGAAAAAAGGTAATTTTTCAAAGCTATGACGGCATAGCTAGGTCAAATTTGTGCTCTCACATAGCATCATTATCAACCACATTTGACACTCTTTGAGTGTTAGAAATAATGCAAATTTTTTGAAGTTAATGAACGTGTGACAATGTTGCCCCTTTGATTGTATGACAGGCTCAGACTTCCCCTAACAGAACTCCCAGCCACTGTCTTGGAATTACTTTTCAAAGTACTTAGTCCGTGCAGACATTTTGGAAGTTTTAAAGATTAGTTTAGGCTATTTTCAGGGAAACCGTTACAAAACAGCAATAGTGGCTTTCTCCTCATAAGGAGCAAACCTAAAATGCAGCTCTGTCTGAAGTATTAACAGCTTTTTTTTTTTTAAGTTGCTAAACTCCTACAGGATCACTAGCATTGTTGCCTTAGCAGAAAAATATAATAAGCAGTCACATTAATTTGCAGCTTTTATTTGTATCCATTAAACATCAATTTCCCTACCTAGGAAAATTGTAATGTAAGGCTATAAACAGTAGATATTTCAAGTTTCTATGACACACTATCTTTGCGTTTGTGATTATTGTGATATCAAAAATGTTTGAAGAACCATATATCAAAAACCGTATATTACCATTTAAACCATGCATGTAGCTGTATATCCTATATCAGAATTACCTGTTGACTGACTGGGTATTTTCAGAGTTGTTTATGTATGTATTTTTCTCAAACCAGTTGTCATGTCCCTTCAAGGATCCACAAACTGTCAGAGAAGAAATTTCTAATCCTAAAAACATTGTTTGAAGCAAAAAAATCCAGTAAATGCATATAGCCAAAGAATAATCCCATTCAACCTCTTAACCTATAGAGCCACAAATCCTAAAGACCTAAGGAAATTTCTAAGCAATTATTAAAACTGTTAGGCATAACATCACTGTGAGAACTCACTCGTATTACAGTTTGGCCTAACCTTTAATACACTGAGTCCACCATCCTTTTCTAGTTCAGAGGTCTCATTGTGGTGGCAGTCTATAAAGTTAACAACGTCATCCAAAACATACATGAAATAAAGGCCAAGCATTAAAGGATAGATGGTGCATGGCACCTCTGTGAGGGTGAATGGGAGGGAGGTGGTAGTGAGGTGTCAGGGCCATGGCAGAACTGAGTCAGTCAATCACTAAGGAGACCAAATGCTGCACCTTCTTAAGGGCAGTGCAATAATTGCTCTGCCAAGGAGCTCCAGGTGGCAGTTTGCCTTCCTTATGCACATTCCTTTTGATGCTTCTGCTGGAAGTCTATCACTTAATGTTACAATTTACCCTTACACAATATGTTTCAACTTAACTTGAATTAACTTGAAATAATTACATCAAACAGTAAAACAAGAATCTAAGTTAGTTTCCATTTCACTATAGTTTTTAATATGCAGTTAGTAAGAATCCTATTCTCCTCATTTCCCACCCAGCGTTGGCATTGGAAAGTTCTACATTTACTAAAACATCCAGTAACAAAATAGAAACAGATTCTCAGCTGGTGTACATTGGCATAGCTGCTTTGAAACCAAGGGAGCTGTGCTGATTTACACCAGCTAACGATCTCTCACAGACTTTAAATAGCGAGAGAGGGACAGAGATGGTGACATTCAGATTCAAATTACATTCAGGCTAAAGTTTGAGGCCAAATACATGTGAGGCTTCCCTTTCAGCAGTGCCAAGACCTAGAGATGTTCTCACAAAATGACGGAGATTTTGAGATCACATTAGTTTGAGAGATTTTTGATTTTGAGAAGGTTCTTGTTTGTTTCTAAGGTGATTGGGATTGAATGGTTGGTATAAGGTTATTAGAACTGCATTTTTAAAGCCTCCCTATGCCTCTCAATTGGGGAATAAAGACACTGGTATCAAATTAAGGTCACATGTCCTTCAGCATATTTATTCAGGTTACATTCATAAAACATCCATCTCTACCTACGTGGCCTTAATGAATCCATGACAATCCCCCATAGATGATGATAAAATGTATCTTCAGATTTTAAAATGTTCTCCTTCAGAACCACATTGGCTAACAGTATATGGCAACCAATAGCTGGCCCATCTTGTACTCAAGTATCAGTGATGTGTCTAAAGACTTTTGAATCTGCCACATGTGGTACAATAAATTTGTATAATATATGTGATTTGGAATGAATAAAATAAGAAACCTCATGTGTTGACAACCTTCATCCAAAACCTGCATCAACCTATAACTTTTTTGACGTTCTGAAATGTTCACATAAAAGTTTTCCTCTTCTGGATTTTACAGTGCTAATCCAAACAGAACCCAAACTCTGAGGTCCTGATTCTCATTTACACTAAGGCTGTGTTACACCATTCTGGCAGAGTAAAGGGAAAGTAGAAGTATATTATATTTACACCCATTTATAAACCCTTTACACTGCTAGAGTGGTATAAAGTAGCATTAGTTTTAATGAGAATCAGACCCTGACCCTGTAGATCAGTGGTCCCCAACGCGGTGCCCGCGGGCGCCATGGCACCCTCCGGGGCATTTATGTGCACCCGCCTAGTGCCCAGCAGGGGAGAGAAGCCACGGCCCCGTGCCTGACGGGGACAGAGAACTCAGCCTGCGGGCGCGGTGTTCTCTGTTCCCGGCAGGCGCTGCGCCCGCCTAGTGCCCAGCAGGGGAGAGAAGCCACGCCCCCGTGCCTGACGGGGACAGAGAACTCAGGCTGCGGGCGCGGTGTTCTCTGTTCCCGGCGGGGCCTGCCTAGTGCCCAGCAGGGAAGAGAAGCTGCGGCCCCGTGCCTGCCAGGGACAGAGAACTCTGGGGCTGCAGGCTGCGGGCGCCGGTGTTCTCAGTCCCTGTCAGGTGCGGGGCCGTGGCTTAAGCCGGAAAGAAGCCGCGGCCCCGCACCTGCTGGGGACAGAGAACTCCGGGGCTACAGGCTGTGGGCACCGGTGTTCTCTGTCCCCGGCAGGCGCAGGGCCCACCTAGTGCCCGGCAGGGGAGAGAAGCTGGGGCCCCACGCCTGATGGGGAAAGAGTACTCCGGGGCTGCGGGTGCCGGTGTTCTCTGTCCCCACAGCTTCTCTCCGGCTTCTCTCTGGATTCATATATTATGTAATATTAAATATGATGTTTTTCGTATTATTTAATGTACAAATACAAAATAAGCCTTGAAAAATTGTTGGCGCCTGCCACACTCTTCTGAAAACATGAATGTGCTACAGGCCACAAAAAGGTTGGGGACCACTGCTGTAGATCTTCGATCACTTATTTTATAGATGCTGGTGATGGCCAGAAACATTTATGTATGAACATTCAGCAATTCCTCAAGTTTATTCAAAGTTGATTATGTAGTGAAGTCTAATTGCTCACATTAATAAAGAAATATTTCTGATGATATTGGCCCTAGCTAGTCTAGATACCGCTCAGTTTACAGTACTCCATTCAGAAGGTTTGGGACCCTTTAGACATTTTCCTCATACCATAAAACACTGAATCTGTTGCTGTTAATGCTGCTGATTCTGAAAAAGAACTTTTCTAAAATTAAAAGTAAATGTTCCAATCCAGCAGGACACTATTGATTCTTGGTGAGTATATTGGCCAAATTTTTGGGTATTTTGTGTCTGTTACCTGAATAAATATAATCAAGAATGCAGCATATAATTTTAGCTTAATACAAACTTCCTTTGTCCCTGATTGTGAACAGAAATGTGGCTCTGCAAATGTGTTTTCATCATGGCAGCCGCGGCTCCAGGCACCAGCGCTCCAAGCGCGTGCCTGGGGCGGCAAGCCACGGGGGCGCCCTGCCGGTCCCTGCGAGGGCGGCGCCCTGCCGGTCCCTGCGAGGGCGGCAGTCAGGCTGCCTTTGGCGGCATGCCTGCGGGAGGTCCGCCAGTCCCGTGGATTCGGCGGCAGTTCGGCGGCGGGTACACCGAATCTGCGGGACCAGGGACCTCCCACAGGCATGCCGCCGAAGGCAGCCTGCCTGCCGTGCTTGGGGCGGCAAAAAAGCTAGAGCCGCCCCTGATCATGGACAGTTTTCTTAAAAGGTCATTGTCCATTTTGCCAGTCATCACACAGAGATCACTGAGTTACCAGTGTTTCTCTGCATGTAGAATGATGGTGGTAACTGTGTGGTATCTCTTGGGAAAAGTTGAGTTTTTTTATAATTTTTGAGTTTTGAGTTTTTAATAACATTACTGTAAAAGTATTTATTAATTTAATTCAAATATATATAATTTGGTAGTTTAAAATGTTGAAAATAACAGCAAATATATTCCATAGCTTTTTTCGGCAAGTGTGTGTGTGTGTGTGTGTGCATGCGTGCGTATGTGCACGTGCACATGTGATTGTGTATGGCAGCTTTTCCAACATACTATCTGCAGAAACAAGGCTTGAAAGAGCAAAATAAAAAAAAGTGTAACTAATTTTAAATTTTCTACTTACGCTTCTAAGGAAGCACAAGTGAAGACCATCACTCATCAGCTGAAACTTATCTCAGCTTCACTTGACCAGTTTCTGTTTTGCTTTCATGGAAACAGAGATGGAAAATCAACTCATTATTAGTAGGATAAAAGTTTTGGCCCATTGAAGTTAACAGGAAACTTTCTATTAACTTCAGTAGGCTCTGGATCAGACCTATAGAATGCTGCCATATGAAAAATTTACCCTTGCTTTATTTTCAGTCACTCAGAAAAGCCGCCAGTAGCCAGAAAGCAGAAACAACTCAGAATGAGAATAAAAACTCTCACTTACAGATTTCAGTTGCTGGTTGCCTACTAAGATCTACAAGTGATAGTTTCAAAAACCAGTTACAGATTCGAGGAGCCATAGTCTATACTAATTCAAACTGAAGAAGAAAATCCTAACCCTAATGAAGCTATCAAATTGCCTGGTGGATGTCACCTGAGTGACAGCTAGTATCTGTGGGACCATTGTATTGATCAGAATATCTGTTCTTAGCTGAGTTTCTGGCCATGGGGAGCTGGGGCTCAGTGAGGACTCTAGGGTGGAACAAATTCCAGTACGACCTTTACTCTGATGGGATCCCCTCCTTTGCCTGCCTGCTTTGTTGACATAGCTTGTCTCCATCCACCGCACGTTCATGGTGTGACTCTCTGAATAAGGACCAGCAGGGAGGAGGTGAGCGTACTGAACTGTGAGGTCAGTTCTGGGGCAGGTAGGAACCATCATATTTCTCAGAGTAGTTCTGTGTGAGGAGACAAGGCGTGCTGATGGTTGGCTTTAGGTTAGAGGCAGGCATGTGCAGTTGTGGCACTGAACAGGGGAGCTTTGAATGTGAAAGGGAAGCCTCACTTTGCTCAAGAGCAGGAGAGGAGAGCAGCGGGATTGGTGAGGGACATGTGGGGAAAGATAAAGGGACTGAAGTTCTATTATCTAAATTATCTCTCTCATTTATAAAGTGCCCCAACCTGTGTAGCAACTAATCACCAATATATACAGTAAAATAAGAATGGCAAAAGTGGGCTATGCTCTCATACTCCTGGTATTTGGTTGCTTATACTTAAAGGTGTTCATTATTTTATTTGCTTCTTTTCATTTCTCACTCCCCTGCTTTGCCTTTCTTTCTACATGTCCCATTTTCTACTCTTTCTCTTTGTTCCTCTGGGCTTTTGTTCTAAGTATGACATACCGGGGTACAATCCAGGCGCATGTGTAGCTGTGTCACCCCTGCCCTGTAACCTGCGTTACCCTTTACAATGGCTTGCTGCTCACAAACAGCCTCCAGTGTGTTAGTCACTCCCAGCTATGTCGGTTTGTGTGCTTTAGCCAGCCAGCCACACCTTGGCTCTTACCAGCCTTAAAGTTTACCACAGGATGACCTCAATACACTCCCAGTCTCAGATTTTCCCCCAGCCCTCTCCTGGACAGTACAGATATACTGAGTCCATTATTCCTTTAAGGAACTTGTTGCCCCAAATGGAGTCACCCAACACTTCAACTTGAACACCCTGGATTAGATAAAACAAAAAGGCAGTTTACTAACTACAAAGAGAGAGATTTTAAGTGAGTACAAGTAATGAGGCATAAAAGTCAGAAATTGTTACAAGAACAATAATGATAAAACACTCACTAATGCCTAACTTAAACTATATTAGATTCAAGCAAAGTTTCTCACCACATGCCCCAGCAGCATTACTGACCAAACTCTCAGATCAGGACCCCTCCCCCAAGTCCAACCATTGCTTCCTTTGTCTCTTCAGGTACAGTGAATGTGATGGACAGCGAGAGAGGTGTCTTGGGGTGTTTGTCCCTCCTTTTGATAGTTTCAGCCCCCCTCTTGAAAAACATTTCCAGCTAGATATCAGGAGACAGAGAGTGTATGTGGAAGGATGGTCCCTGCTGTTTTTTTTACCTGTTTAAACTTCCTTTGTCTTCCCTTCCTGCTTGATGATTCTGTTTACTGCTTAAACAAAAATTAAACAGAGCACGCATCTCTTTGTTTAGGACAGACCTGTTTGCCAACCTCTGTTTGGGCAGGGCTGTGGGGTTTGGAACATGTGTTAATAACACCATACAGGGGAATCTTATAACTTCACATACAGTCTTGCCTTCACATACTTTATCAGGACAATAGTGACCAGCAAACTATGAGTTTCAGATATTCAAGGCATATTTTGAACAAAGATTATTACAATAGTGTGAATACAGGGGTGGGGGTGTTCTGTCATAGTAGGCTCTTGTGAAAAGGGTGAGTTTTGCATTGAGCCCAGAAGACAGGCATACATCTTTTGGGATGGTGTTCCATATCTTCAGACTTGACGCAAAAACTGCTTCCCTCCATCTTCTGATAGGTTTACACTGCATGCAGCAGTCTTGGAGGCTTACATATGGAGAGGCAGTTCCTGGTCCCAGCCTATTAAAATCTTAAAAGATTAGGACCAGGACTTTGAATTAAACTCAATAGTGAGTGGGAGCCACTGGAAGGTATAGGGCACTGGTGTGAAAAACTAGTATTCTAATCTGCAATCCTGTAATGTACTGGCTAATGTGTATGTGCTCCCTACCTGATAGACTGTATATGAGATTCTATCATCCTCTAGCAACTGATCTACAGAACCTTTAAGTCCTACCACTCCTAGAACTAAAAAGGATTCTCCTTTAGCTCAGGTGGTAGAGACCTATGTAGGGAGCAGAAGGTCTAGAATTGTACACCTGTAGCATCAGGCATAAAAATTAGCTGGTGACTATGGTCATAAATTCATGTTGGTACCTTAGTGCTGAACCCTGGGGATGAATATATTTGTCTTCCATGTTTTCTATGCTCCAAAGTCTAATTAAACAAGTGAATAGGGATCTTTAATATGTTTTCCTGTACTATTTTCCTTAGATAAGCAGAATGACATTTCAAATGGCAGATTGGCTAATGAGTTTCGGTCTGCAAAGTTATGCCTGATACCTGAACCAGTCAGATCCCCTCTTTCATTATTCATATTTTATCAGTAACATGTAGTGTCCTTATGTAGGAACAGATTCTGCTCTCAGTTACACAGGTACAACTCCAGTTGAAAATCAATGAAATCAATGCAAGCTGTATGTGTATCTGGGAGGGCAGAATATGGCCTGTGCTGTATACTCACATTTTTGTATGTAATAGATAATAAAGGCACATATGAAAAGTCTGTAACATTTTTGGTATCACCTATCTCATTAGCTCCAGTGCTGCTTACAAAAGAAAAGGTTTCTTCCCTAGCCTTAGAAAAAGCTGAAAGCGTAGTATGCTGGGGAATTATACTTAATGGGTTTGTTTATCCAGATTCCCAATAACTGATCATATGTATGTCTTTTACACTAATATTGGACACTTTGGGACTTCAAGTCACATATGATTTAAAGCATTCTTATTCACTGTAATGTGAATTGCATCAGAATATTGTGAAAAATATATAGAAGAATTACTGCTGGCTTGAAACAATCAGAGCAAATCCTTTTTGATCCAACTGGCAGACACTCTTCTGGGAAGTAAAAAAAGTGATATTCATCCCCAGCATAAGACTGTGCAGCTACCAATAACTGAAATGGGAGTTGCACCTGCTTATTTGATCCAGTATCCTGCTTATTTGATCTAGTATCCTGTAAATTAATTTATTATAATGGGCCAAATTCATCCTTTATATAAGTGCATTGAAAGCAGCGGAGTTACACCAGTAATGAATTTGGTTCAGTGTGTCTCCGTATTTAAAGAGGAGTATGACAGAATCTTTGGCTGTATATACACAGAAAAATATCACAATGGAAGAATCCTTAGAAGGGTGGAATCCAAAAGAGCTATTTGACAGCTTCTCTTCAAGAGGGGTTATTCAGCCTATCTGACCTCAGAAACATTGGGAGAAATCCTGTCCTTGCTCTAAGGAAATACATCATGGAGAGCAGTGGGAGGGTCAGGTAGGGTGAACATATTTCCCTAGCCTGAAAACAGGATGCACGGGGCTGGCCCAAGCCGCCTGACATCGCCGCTCGTCCCCTGCGCCCCCACAAATGTTCCTCCGTGCCCCCAATTGAGCCAAGTTGCAGAGATGGGAGCGGGGGGAAGAGGACTGGGTTGGGCTGGGATCTGAGTGTGAGTGTGAATACTTTTGGGCTCAGAGCCAGGAGGTGAAGCTATTGGACTATGATCCAGTTAGCAGTGTGATGCCCCTTTGGAATTTGGGATAGCAGAGGGGCAGGAAGGAGGCTCCGGGTTAGTGGGTGGGATCAAGGAGACTCCAGAAAGCAGCCCTGGGCAGGTGGGGGAAGGCCGGGATGCAGGGCCATTTTAGACTTTGTTATTGGAGGGGGCGATTCCCGGCCGGTGAGGGGAGGGGAGAGAGGAGCAAGCGATGGAGGACCAGGAGGAGGTCACTCCCGGCCAACGGTATGAAACTCAGGTGGGGCAGGTGTCCCCCACCGCCCTCCCTAAATGGCACGCCTGCCGGGATGTAGCAGACGCAGGCAACTAGAGGCAGACTGAGGAGTTGGGGGGAGGCCTGGAAAGGGCTCTGGGGACCAGCCCCGAAGGACGATGGGTGGGGAGGATATGAGGCCAGAGTGCGAGCTGTGGGGACTGCTTGGGAGGCTGTGGTGGGGGTGGGGGACCATGCCACACTCGGTGCCCCAGCACAAGCAGATGCTGCGGAACCCAGTCAGGCACTTACCAGCCAGGTTGCCCGGTAGGATCTGGGTCCCACGAGTTACGGCTCCATGGCCCGGACAGAGAAGAGTTTGAATTAGGGCCCTGACTGCACTGCCCTCTGATTGGGCTGCAGAGTGAGCACATGTTACCCCATTGCTCCCTGATTGGGAGGCAGAACATAGCAGAGACAGACTGGCCAGGCTCCTGTCCCCATCCCCAAAACATTGCCACTCACACACCCCAACATTCTTCCATACCTCCCTAGAGAGGCACGCCCCACCTTTTTTGGAAAGCTGGGCATTTGTCCTGTTTGCTCTTGCCAACTCATTTGGCAAAAGCAAACAGGACAAATGCCCAGTTTTTCCAAAAAAAGTCACAATGTCAGGGACAGGGCTTAAAAAAGGGACTCTCCCAGCCAAAATGGGACATATGGTCGCCCTATCAAGGAAACATCCTGACAACACAGAGGGCTGGAAAATATGTACCCTGAGGGGACCTTATTGTTTTTCCAAAAAAGATACAGCATTACTCGTAGTATGTGAGGAACACAGCATATTCACCAGGCCCCTCAGTCAGCAGACCCTTTTGGATCTATGAGGCTTTGGCAGGCCTGTTAGCCAGTCCTCACTGCTTTTGCTATCCTGCCCTGCTGCTATGCATGTGCTGTTGGTAAAACTGGGAAGGATTTTGCATATGCTATCAGGTATCATGTTTCATTTTGTGTATGTGTGCATTTGTCTGTATCTTAATCTGTATATGTGGGTGTGTGTAGTGCATACTGTACACGGAGAGAGAAAGAGATTTGCATTCCTTTTATCATTTTTATTTAATTTTCCTTAGTTTACTGGAGAAAATAAGTTTTCTGCTTCGGTATTGTAACTTGACTTGGGAAAATGAAGTTATAATCTTTTTCATTGTATATCATCACAGATAATGAACCAGTTTCTGTAATGTGCATATTAGTTGATTATTGGTGATGGCACATACATCAGAAAGCATACAAATAGACTTTCACAGGCTCAGCTGATGCTGAAAGTAACATGAAACTTATTTTGACTTGTAAACTAAACAAACATGACATAGCATTGGTAGGATAATGGTATGTATGCATCTTCCAGCCTGTGTTTTGATACAGTGACTTCTTTTTCCAGAGGGACATTTACCATTTTTTCCAGCATGTTTCACCTTTCACTGGTTATAAATACTGTACAACCTTTCCTTAACTGCTAAATTATTATTCAGGTACCCACACATAAGCACTGGGTGGTTAATCTTTAACTCTTTTTGGCATTTACTTGAACATATCTAGTTTACAACTCAATTGGAAGTTCTAAGAAACTGAGTGCATGGGGAACAGAACAAATTTAGTAGAAATTCAGAGTAACAACATATAAACATTAGAACTATTTATTATTAAAAATATTCATAACTGCTTCAAGAAAACAAGACAAACTCTGCAATTATTTTGAAAAGCTCTATTTATTTTCTCAGTTCATTTATTTTGGTGCTGTATTATTCCGGGCCAATTGAGATAATTTTCTTGTTTGCATGTAGTCAAACATAGGCCAAATGGTACCATCAGTTTTTAAGCAGAACTCCTTCATTGGATTCATTGAGAGGGTTCTGCTTAAAAATTAATTATTCAATATGCCTATACTATTTCCTAACTCACATTCTACAAAACACAGTTGATGTGGACATGGATATAATCCTAACACAGAATATTTTAAAAATAAAATATGCCAACACTGGAATTTTAGTTTGATTCAGTGACACAACCGTAGTGCCCAGTCCTGCCACCCTTCATTATAATACCGGCCTCTTATCTGGTGCTTTCATCAGTAGATATCAAAGTGCTTTACTAATGAGGTCAGTATCATTAGCCCCATTTTACAGATGTGCAAATTGAGGCACTGAGCAGGGAAGTGCCTAAGGTCACCCAGCAGGTCACTGGCAGAGCCAGGAATGGAAACAGAACCAAGTCTCCTGAGTCCCAGTCCAGTGCTCTATTCACTTATTGCCTTATTACCTCACAAATAATCTTTCTTCACATGAGTGGTCCCATTGAATTAAAGGGGACTAATAACAGAAGTAATGACTGCTTATGTGAGTAAGGGTTGCAGGTTTGGATCCATGTTTTCATTTGTCGAGTAGCTTATCATGTCAGTAACATCACTTCCAAGTTTTGCAATATCAAAATGTCAAGCCAGGAAGCAGAGGGGCTGTATTTACAGGAGTGAAGAAAAATCTGTGTGGTGTGTAAAAGTTAACTTTATTTCTATTTATTTAAGAGTAATAACCAGTCTCTGCTGTAAGGACATTTTAAGTAGCATCTCCATGACTGATGTATGCTGCTGAGATGAGTGCTGTCATAAAGGAGTTCTTCATATAACGAGCAAAGAACACATGGGTATTTGTTATAGAACAAAATTCTCCAGTATGCTACGGGAAATTACCACTGCACTGTGCTTCAGACTATTATTGCAGAACACTAAGGTATTCTGGTCAGGCATGGAATGATGCGGAGGTTCATTTGTGCAGTAAATAGATCTCAGAAAAACAGCTGTTATCTGTCTCTAAAGATTGTTTGTTTGTTTGTTTGTTTTTCTCAACAGAGCTACAGTGAACCTGTTGATGTTAAGGCGTCCCAACCGCCTCAGATGATTAATTCAAAACAGTCAGTGTTCCATGGGCCCACACAGGCTCATTCCGCACTGTACCTAAGCTCCCATTATCACCAACAACCCGGAATGAATCCGCACATAACTGCCATGCACGCTAATATCCCCAGGAATATCGCTCCCAAGCCCAACAACCAAATGCCAGTGACTGTTTCCATAGCAAACATGGCTGTGTCCCCACCTCCACCACTTCAGATTAGCCCACCTCTCCACCAGCATCTCAACATACAGCAACACCAGCCAATTACAATGCAGCAGTCCATTGGAAACCAACTCCCAATGCAGGTCCAGTCTGCTTTACATTCACCTACAATGCAGCAAGTAAGTTCTAAATCATGAGCTTTCAATCTGTTTGGGGAACAGATTTCCATCTGAATCTGTAAAACTGATCTTCCAGTAGTTAATGTAGGTGTTTTTGATTCATGGTTTAGCTTTAATTTTGCAACATTCCAGTACTGAAGTCCCAGCTCCCAGTCCTGCAGCTACTTCAGCACGTGAGCAACTTTACTCATATGACTAGTCCCATGAGCTGCACCAGGACAACTCATGTGAGTAAAGTTAACCAAGTGCCCTTGAAGATTGGCTCCTGAACATTAAAATTCCATCTCTCCCATAGGAAAGGTAGTTTCTTTTACAAAAAATATTACTGTTACTCAGTGAAATCAGCCTGTGAGGTAGAAAATTACCTGATGAACAGGTGAACTGTTAAGGTTCCAAAAATGTTGATTTAAAGACACAGTTTATAAAGTAAGATACTGGAAATAAGGGACCAGTTCCTGATGTTCATATTAAAGTTTTATTAATTTTCGTACTCAGTCCCTGCTCTAACAAATTCCCATTGAATTTCAGTGGGAGCCTGACTACATACTGGAAATCTCATGATATGGACTTTCAGGTCCCAATCCTCCAGTGATGTAAAGCAGTGCAACTTCACTGGAGCTAAATAATTTTACAGAGGATCTGGCTCTCAGTAAATAAAGTTTTATTTTCTAAAAAATAGCCCAGAATTGACGATTTTGGGGAGGGGAGTAAGGAGGTGTGTATCTTGAGATCACAAGATTTAGATGTAATTGGGCATGGTTTTCCATTACACCTTGTGTAATCATTTGCACCATTGTAAAGTGAGTATACAATCCTACCAAGTTAGAATGGTGTATTTTACACCCACTTATTATAAATGGCTAGGCAAGGTGTGGGGCAATAGAAAATCAGGCCCATCACTGCATTTCATGCTCAATATTTTCTGCTCTTTTTTTATGCCCTTCCAGGTTTCTGAAATACCCAATTTGTTTATACAAATGCCTTGTATGCACAAAGCTTGTGGGCACAATTTATGAATCCAGGTTTGAAAATCTCGCCGTGATTATTCCATGGATAATACAATTATACTTAATAGAAGGTGCAATGCAGGAGTTGAATGGTTTTAAATAGCATATCTGGTTATTGGCGCCATGCCATGATCTTCATCATCACATCAATCTAAACACTGCTCCATGGGGCATTATTCAAAAATTACATATAACAAAATATATTAAATAAAATGTGACTTCAGTAGCTTCCATTACATCATGTTGAACATTACCCAGAAGGAAAGAAAAAAGTGGGACTACCACTTCTTGTAGCATGTTGCATGTATTTCAACAACGTGAAAGAACTGCCACTTATAACAAAAGCTGCTGGCTACGACATATTACATATGT
Organism: Platysternon megacephalum; assembly: GCA_003942145.1. Taxonomy (NCBI): domain Eukaryota; kingdom Metazoa; phylum Chordata; order Testudines; family Platysternidae; genus Platysternon; species Platysternon megacephalum. The sequence continues at coordinate 4,781,368 of QXTE01000033.1, forward strand.
TGTGCGGTGCCATTTCTAGCCTGAGGCATAACATACACTGTAGAAAATAGGCATCCGGAAGTCCATAAATAGATCTGTGTTATACTGTACCTTTTGCTTTCCTGACATAACATACAATATGATAAAAAATTGTGACCCTTTTTGCCTACTCCCGACAAAATTAAAAAAGCAGTGTAAAATATAGTGTCCTGAAATAGGAATGGGAATCCTTTACCCGTATTTCTCATTCAAGAAATCTGACATTTCTATCAAAGATACCAAATGCATTGTCAGGCGCCTGGGACATAGGCGGTCTAACCTAGTGATTGGAGTAGAAATCATTGAATTAGATATTGTAGTTTTCCTCGGACCCGGCGAAAGTCTAGAAAATTCCGAACAACATATTCTTCTTGGACGTGGACAGTTATAGGCGGAGGAGTAGGGAGTAGAATGAAATAGGAAGGGATTCTTGACTAAGGGTTTTTGAAGAAAGATGTGGAAGATGGGATGAATTGGAGGAAATCTGGTAGCTATATCCTAAATGTAACAGAGTTAATCTGTTTAGTGATCTGGAAGGGTCCTAGTTACTGATGGTCCAGCTTTGCAGAGGGGCAAATTGATCGTAGGTTCCGGGTGGACAACCAAACCTTATCCCCTACCTCAAAGCCAGGTGTTGGCTGGTGGGACCACTTCACATACCATTTGTAAGTTGCCTTGGCAACTTCTAACTACTTCTGGAGTTCTTAGTATACCTACTAGATGTGGGCAGTGAATTCAGTGACAATGGGCATGGACAATTTCAAGGGGATCTGTGGGTGAACGTGAGGATGGAGACCATAATTAGCAAAGGAGGGTCTGCTTTGTGGAGGCGTTGGTGGCATTATTTTAGATAAACTCAGCATGAGGGATCAAAGAGAGCCAATCATCTTGATGATAGTTTAGAAAGTAACATAGGTTCTGTTCTAGGATCTAATTGTCTTCCTCAGACTGACCATTGTTGCTTGGGTGATAGGCCATAGAGTAGTGGTCCCCAACGTGGTGCCCGCCGGGGCATTTATGTGCGCCCACCTAGTGCCCAGTATGGGAGAGAAGCCGCGGCCCCGCACCTGACAGGGCCAGAGAACTCCGGGGCTGCAGGCTGCAGGCACCGGTGTTCTCAGTCCCAGGCAGGCGTGGGGCCGCAGCTTAAGCTGGAGAGAAGCTGCGGCCCCGCGCCTGACGGGGTCAGAGAACTCCGGGGCTGCAGGCTGCGGGCGTCGGTGTTCTCTGTCCCCGGCAGGCACAGGGCCTGCCTAGTGCTCAGCAGGGGAGAGAAGCTGGCGCCCCGCGCCTGCTGGGGACAGAGTACTCCGGGCTGTGGGCACTGGTGTTCTCTGTCCTCGTGGCTTCTCGCCGGCTTCTCTCTTCTCTCTAGATTCATATATTAGGTAATATTAAATATGATGCTTTTCGTATTATTTAATGTACAAATACAAAATAAGCCTTGAAAAATTGTTGGCGCCCGCCACACTCTTCTGAAAACGTGAATGTGCTACTGGCCACAAAAAGGTTGGGGACCACTGCCATAGAGGTTAGCATGTTTATACTCAAGTGGCATGGGAATTCCCACCAGAAGCAGGAAATAAACTGTGGTCCCCGGACAGATACCATACTCATAGGCAAGCCATGGAGATGAAAGATGTTGTTCACAAACAGGTGGGCTGTTTCCTGAGCAGAGGGAAGCGCCCGGTATTCAACAAAAAGTGTGCCATCTTGGTTAAGTGGTTGATCACCCCCTAGAATTGTAGTATGGCCTTGGGAGGGTGGTAATTCCATGATAAAGTACATGGAAATGATAGCCCAAAACCAGGGCAGAGTGGGTAAGGTTTGGAAGATACCTAGCAGTCTTGAACAGGGTGTCTTGGTCTGGGTGCAAATATCACAGGAGACTACGTAAGGCAAAACAAGACACATACAGCTGACCACCAAAATCTCCCAGACACTAGGTCTTGCATCTTGGAACAGCCAGAGTGGCCCTCCACGGGAGCATCATGGCAGAGTTGTAGGACTTGAAGCTGAGTAGACCCTTCGGGTACATATATGCATCCTTCATGATACCAGATCCTGTCCTGGAACATGAATGCGGCAGAGGTCTGGTCCTGCTCTTGGTCTAAGGCTTGATGGATTTGGATGGCAAAGGGGTTGCGGGGCAACTAAGAACGGATAGAGGTTATCAGGTTGGAGGCTATGATGGAAGAAATGAAGTTTGAGGGCTCGAGGATTGTGGACCTAGTTTCTTTTCCAGGCTCAAAGTTCTCATCCTTCCACAACAATGCATCTGCCTTCCTGTTCTTTGTCCCAGGATGGTAGGTGACCACAAACTGAAATTGCGTGAAGAAGAGGGACCAGCATGCCTGCCACTGTTTTCAGGTGCCTGGCCATCTTAAGGTATTCCAAGTTTTTATGATCTATGAGAACTTGGACAAGGAATCTAGCCTCCTCCAGAAGGTGGCTCCATTCTTTGAAGTCCATTTTGATGGCCAGCAGTTATTTGTCCAGGATGTCATATTTCCCCTCAGCAGGAGTGAGTTTTCGCAAGTAAAATGTGCATGGGTGAAACCACTCTTCGGGAGCATCGGATTGGGCTAGAACTGTCCCTAGCGCAATGTTCAAAGCATCTGCCTCCACCATAAACAGTGTGGCAGGGTCTGGGTGAATCCAGATGGAAGCTGTTGATGAATCTCTGCTTCAGATTATCAAAAGCAACCTGAGCTTCTGGGGATCATACAAATCGAATTCCCTTCCGCAGTAGGGCTGTGAGCAGAGCAGCCAACGCAGAGAATCCTGGGATAAATCATAGAATCATAGACTTTAAGGTCAGAAGGGACCATTATGATCATCTAGTCTGACCTCCTGCAGAACGCAGGCCACAGAATCTCACCCACTCACTCCTGTAACAAACCTGTGCCTGAGCCATTGAAGTCCTCAAATCATGGTTTAAAGACTTCAAGATGCAGAGAATCTTCCAGCAAATGACCCATGCCCCACGCTGCAGAGGAAGGCGAAAAACCCCCAGGGCCTCTGCCAATCAGGTTGGTTTGGCATGATCTACCTTTTGTAAAACGATGTTGTATTTTGTCCCAATTACCATTGACCTCAATGTCCTTAACTACTTTTTCTTTCCAAATTTTTTCCAAGACCTTGCATACTACAGATGTCAAACTAACAGGCCTGTAGTTGCCCAGATCACTTTTTTTCCCTTTCTTAAAGATAGGAACTATGTTAGCAATTCTCCAGTCATATGGTACAACCCCTTAGTTTACAGATTCATTAAAAATTCTTGCTAATGCGCTTGCAATTTCATGTGCCAGTTCCTTTAATATTCTTGGATGAAGATTATCTGGGCCCCCCGATTTAGTCCCATTAAGCTGTTCGAGTTTGGCTTCTACCTCGGATGTGGTAATATCTACCTCCATATCCTCATTCCCATTTGTCATCCTACCATTATCCCTAAGCTCCTCATTAGCCTCATTAAAGACTGAGGCAAAGTATTTGTTTAAATATTGGGCCATGCCTAGATTATCCTTAACCTCCACTCCATCCTCCGTGTTTAGCGGTCCCACTTCTTCTTTCTTTGTTTTCTTCTTATTTATATGGCTATAGAACCTTTTACTATTGGTTTTAATTCCCTTTGCAAGGTCCAACTCTACATGGCTTTTGGCCTTTCTCACTTTATCCCTACATGTTCTGACCTCAATAAGGTAGCTTTCCTTGCTGATCCCTCCCATCTTCCACTCCTTGTAGGCTTTCTGCTTTTTCTTAATCACTTAAGTGCTTAAGGTGCTTGCTCATCCAGCTTGGTCTACAACTCCTGCCTATGAATTTTTTCCCCTTGGGATGCAGGTTTCTGATAGTTTCTGCAACTTTGACTTGAAGTAATGCCAGGCCTCCTCTGCCTTTAGATCCACAATTTCTTCAGTCCAATCCACTTCCCTAACTAATTTCCTTAATTTTTTAAAGTTAGCCCTTTTGAAATCAAAAACCCTAGTCACAGATCTATTTTTGTTTAGCCTTCCATTTAGTTTGAACTGAATTAGCTCATGATCGCTCGAACCAAGGTTGTCCCCTACAACCATTTCTTCTATGAAGTCCTCACGACTCACCAAAACCAAATCTAAAATGGCATCCCCTCTTGTTGGTTCAGCAACTACTTGGTGATGGAATCCATCACCTATCGCATCTAGGAAAATCTGAGCCCTATTACTAGCACTTGTCCTCCAGTCTATATCTGGGCAGTTAAAGTCTCCCATGATCACACAATTCCCATTAGTATTTACTTCATTAAAAACATTAAAAAGGTCTCTATCCATAGCCAAATCAGATCCCGGTGGTCTATAACACACCCCAAGCACTATCCCTGGGGAGGCTCTAGTAGCTTTCTTCCCCAATGCGATTTTTGCCCAGATTTTTGCCCTGTGTCTTATCCATTCCATCCCTTCTTATTTCCTTGCAGTCTACCTCATCATTGATATACAATGCTACTCCACCACCTTTGCCTTTATTTCTGTCTTTCCTACACAGCACACACCCTTCAATACCTGTACTCCAGTCGTGACTACTATTCCACCATGTTTCTGTTATCCCTATGATATCCGGTTTCACTTCCTGCACCAGTAACTCTAGTTCCTCCATTTTGTTACCTGGGCTCCTTGCATTGGTGTACAAACATCTTAATTCTTGCTGTTTGGCTTCGCTCACATTCTTTACCCGATTAGGCCCAGACATTTTACCACCAGTATCACCTATTAGAATGATATCTACACTATCCTTCCTCCGTATGTCCATTCTCCTACTCACAGCTGTATCCTTTCTTACTTTGTTTTCTTCCCCTCTCAATGTTAAAATCCAGCATGGAGATTACCTGGACATCTCCCAACCATCTCCCCCCAATTCCTAGTTTAAAGCTCTCTTAATCAGTTGTAGAAATTAACTAAAGCCAAGAAGTATTGGATTCTGTGTACATCCTTTGGTGATCCCATTCCATGCTGGCTGCCACTTTGTGGGGTTTCATTGCCAGTCTGTTGGATGAGATAATATACCCAAGAAATTCAAGGATGTCCCAGTCAGATACACATTCCTCCAGCTTGATACATAGGTGATTCTGGCATAGTCTTTCAAGAACACCGCCCATGTGCTGGTCCTGAAGAACTTGGTCCTCAGAAGAAATGAGGGTCGTCAAGGTAAGTAATGACAGATTGGTCCAGTATATCCCAAAATATATCATTCATAAAGTGTTGAAAAGTTGCTGGAGCATTGCATGGGCTGAGCGACATGACCAGATATTCATAGTGACCATATTGAGTGTGAAAGCCAGTCTTCCATTCATCTCCCTTGCACACAAACACCAGGTTATAGGCCTCTGCAGGTCTAGCTTAGTGAAAATGTGAGCTGCATGTAGCCAGTCTGAGTTTGCTTATGAGGGGGAGCAGTGAGCAGTTTCGTATGGTCACTTTGTTGAGGCCCTATAATCGATGCAAGGCCACAATGAGTCATCCATCTTCTTGGCAAAAAAGTTCAGGGCACTTGCTGGAGATGTGGATGGGCAGATGAAACCCTTCTGTAGGTTCTCCTGCAAATACATGGGGAGGGACTGAAGTTCTGGCATATATCTGACTTAATGGGATCTCTGCTACAGGTTGGAGGTCATTGAGGGAGTCATAATTCTGATGCGGGGGCAGAATGTCTGCCTTTCCTTTGTCAAAAACATTAACAGAGTCACGGTATTTGTGGAGGATCTCGGCTGAGGCAGACAGAGCTGTGAGTGGCCCTAAGGGTCCTGGTGGCTGCTCTCTGAGGTTTGCATTGTCGCATGTAGAGCGTATCAATCCAGTTCTTTGATCCTGGGAGGCAGGACTGCTGGCAATATCAAGAACTAAAGTGTAGTGTCTCCTTCCACCAGCGAATGTGGAGGTATTGGATAGTAAGCCAGGGCATACCTACGATTTCCAGAGCATGGGGGGCCCAGATTAGCCCAAATCTGAGGGTTTCCCGATGACCCCAGAGAGTGACAACTATCATTGGCAGGTCTTGTCTCCCAAGGAGAGAAGGGACCCATCAGCAGTCTCAACCAGATCTGGAGAATTCTTGTGTATGGTGGGAATTGCATGGACCTCAGCAAAGTTCAGGTCCATAAAATTACCCAAGGCCCCCAAGTCAGCTAGGGCCTCTTGGTGAATCTTGGGGCTTGCCAATAGTTGAATCAGTAGATGTATTTGGAGCATCATCAAAAACTGGCTTGATGGTCCTGCTCTGCCGACTGTGGCTTGTGGGTTCTGAGGACTACCAGGGGAGGGGAAGACCTAACCAGCACAGACGAGCTCCTTGGGGCTGGGAGCCTAGTGTTTCCCAGCCTCAGTGCTGCCCAAGTCTATGCCGGGCATGTCAAAACAAGATGGCTGGGATCCCCTCAATATAGGCATAGGCCTAACATCCAGTGTTGGTACTTCTCTGCATTGGAGAGGTGTGTGCGGGTCTAGGGGACTTGCCTGGATTCCAATGCCAGTTAAAACTGATATGGCTGGGGTGTTGACAAGAATGCTGATGTTCTCAAGAGAATCAAGGCATGCTCTCAGCCCACTCCTCACAGTGGTGGGTGTGAGCATTGAGCAGCCAGTGAGCCGCTGCAGCTTGCTGGCTTAAGAGTCAGTCTGCTGGCCCTTCCAGCCAATCTGGTGGTGTAGCCAATCAGGCAACTGGCTGCAGGCCAACTGCTGTCATGGGTTGCCTATAGACTAGCTCTTCTGCAGGCCTGATTCCTAACGTGCATTTTCTGAGAGGTTTCTGAGTTTCATTCATGGTGACAGGTTGAAAGGCTGTTACCTGTTGAAAGGCTGTGCTGCTGATCTTAGGGAAATGGCTACATTTCCCCTCTAAATATCATGAAGCATGTGTGGGATGGAGTACATACATCTTATGGTGCCATTTTGTATTTGAAGGCTACAAACTGCCTGAGACTCTGCAAAGTCTATACAATTGACTTTATTTTGTAATGTTTGTTTAACATTCATTTATATGTTTAAGTACATTTTTAAGAACAGATAGACAACTTGTCATACAGAATGTTAAGTTTAGTTTAATTGCATTATTAATTCACTATATTTACAAATTTTATTCTTTTAAAATAATTTTAAATTAATTTAAAAGAATAAAATTGTTTAAAAATAAATGTATCATTAAGAATTGTAGATCTGTAGTTGTACTAGAAACATAAGGATTGCCATACCAGATCAGACCAGTGGTATCCAGTCCACTATCTTGTCTCTGACAATCACTAGTAATAGATGCTTCCGAGGAACTTGAGAGTAACCTCACAGTGGAATATTGTGGAATTAGCTGCCCATAAGGAAAGTATTTTCCTAACGCCCTAGAATTAGTGGTTGGCTTTTGACATGAAACACTGAAAGTTGATATGCTTAATGTTTTTATCCTACCTAATACAACTGTGCGTGCTCTTATTATCCATACAAAAATATCTGCTTTTTATTTATGTATTTATTCTAAACTCTTAGTTGCAATGATATCTTGTACAAAAGAGTTCCCTAGGTTAGTTTTACACTATTGGAAAAAACAAAATCATTTATCAATTTTTAACTTGTATTTGAGTTTTATTGAAGGTTCTCTCATTCTAGTATTATAAGCAAGTGAATAGGACTGCCTGAGTTAACTCCTGTATAGCGTCCATTATTGTTATACCTCCTCTTATTCATCTCCACTCTGAACTAAACAGTCCCAGCCTTTTCAGTTTCTCCTCATATACAGCTGTTTTATTGCCCCTGATTATTTTCATTGTGCTTCCCTAATGCCCTTCTGTTTCTGCTATATCATAGTTGAGATGGGGTGACTAGAACTGAACACAGTAGTCCAGGTGAGACCATTCCATCGATGTACAGAGTGACTATAATATTTTCAGTATTTTCTATCCCAGTCTTTATACATCCTAACTTTTTTTTTTTGCTTTATTCACCACAACACTGCACAGTGAACATGTGTTTATATTCAACTGTCCATATGGATGGTCAGCTTTTTTTCCTGAGTGATTGTAGTTAATTTAGAACCCATTCATATGTACAAGTAATTCAAATGATCCCTTCTAATGTCTTGTAACTTGCATAGGTCAAAGTGAATTTCATCTATTACATTCTGTACATCAAGCACTGATAGATCTCTTAGAAATTCTTCAGTCTTCTCTAGTCTTGACTAACCTAAATAATTGTTGTCATCTCAAGGTAGATCACCTCATACTTCACTCCTTTTTTCCAGATTATTAATAAATATATTAAACAACAGTAATCATAGTGCAGATCCTGGAGGTGCTCCTTTGATAACCTTTTGCTATATTGGAAATTGACCATTTATTCCTACTCTTAACTTTTGTTCTTTAACAGTGCTTTACTTCTCACCCCATGATTTCTTGCCAGAGTTTCCTTATACTTTCTGGTGAGGAACTTTGTCAAAGGTTTATTCAAAGTACAAATTCATTATTTAACAGATTCTCCTTTATCAGCTGTTGACATACTCAAAGAATTCTAGTAGATTAGAGAGGCATGATTTTCCTTTTACAGAAACAGTGCTGGTTTATCACTCTCATATCATGATCACAGAGGCACTGACTTCCCCAGTTCCTGGGGGGTGCTCGAGCCCCACTCCACCCCAGGCCCCACTCCCATTCCACCACTTCCCCAAAACCTCCACCCCGCCCCACCTCTTCCTGCCCCCATCCTCCCCGCCCCACCTTTTCCCACCCCTGTCCCACCCTCTTCCACCCCCCTGCCTCTTCCTGCCCCCGCTCCTCCCCCTCCCCCCCAGCATCTCCTGCAAACTGCTGAACAGCTAATTGCGGTGAGCAGAAGGCGCTTGGAGGGAGGGGGAGGCGCTAATCGGCAGGCCCGCCGGTGGCCAGTAGAGGTGGAAGGGGAGGGGATGATCCATGGGGCTGCCGGTGGGTGCTGAGCACCTGCTATTTTTTTTCCATGGGTGCTTCAGCACCTATGCATGATCATATAGGCTTTTTATCATTTTATTATTATTACAACTGGTGCAGACATACATCTACACATCTCCCTAGTAGATGCACATTAAATCCTGCTTGAGTAATGCAAATTATAACGGACCCCTCATTCCTTTTTAAATTGTTTTTTGGGAGAGTAGTATATGCAGTATTTCATCTTTTGGCTCTATGTGACCCTATCTCCTAAAGTTCACATGGTTTTTTTGCTTTCTGAGAGCACTAATGCAGAGGTTTCTAGAATCAGAGCTGCATTAATTGGAGCATGGTGATTTATGGTAAAATGTAATTTACCTGTGGAAGACACCTTTGCATACAGTATTACTTAATATCAGCATCTGCTCTGAGACTGTCAGTTCTAAGGATAGAATTTGGCCTGCTAGAGCGAATTCGGCAGTCTTTACACACAGATAAAACTCCCAATGAAGCTAATAGGATTTTTCACTGATTTAGGGAGGGCAACATTTGGCCCATAATCAGTAAAATTACTTGTGTCCTGTGGATCAGACATCAACTTTAAGCCATTGGCTTCACTTGGGCATTGTGAAGAATTCTGGCTGAATCAACCAAAATTCCTCTGAGGTTCAGGGGAAACACATGTTGAAGTAGGAGCCCGTTTGCCATTTGAAAGGGTATTCACCCCCTCTCTCCCTCTACAAACATTGGTGCTCCCTCCTGTTAACTCCCCACTCTCAGACTTGCTGAACTCTGTCAGCTTGTGTGGAGAAGGATGGGGACATGGTCTCGTCGTCTCCCAGCCACTCCTTGACCTCACTGGGAAAGCTAGCCTAGCATTGCTACTGGAATTAGTCCAGCACTGCACCAGCTTTCCTCCTCCACCTCCTGATGGTGACTGGCCCTGCAGTGGGGCACAAAGTGGAGGAAGGCTCTTTATTACCTCTGTCCCACCTTTGTACACATGCAGGGGCAGCTAAAACAAGGCTCTTAATGTCTAATACCCATGGATGCAGGAATCCGTATAGTGTTTATCGAAAAAAGGCAGAAGATTAATGTACACTCTGGGTTTTTTTTTAAATAACGGCTCATTTCCGTATACCTTTGGTTGTTGGTTTTTTAAAGAAAATAAATGTATACTGCAATGTGATTGCCTAGCCTGCCAGAAATAATAGTCTCATTTTTTCTACTACATATTTTATAAAATAAACTCATGGGCCTGCTGTATTTGTCCAGATTTCTTCCCCTTTTTGTTACACTATGTCTTCGAATGAGGTCAAGAGAAAAAAAAATCATTAATATCTGTCAACTTCCTTTATAACCTTAAGGAAAAATCTTTGTATGATATCACACAGACAGATTTTCAATTTCCTTGTGTAATAAACAGATGCTTTAGGATTTGGATGTAATTTAAAGGTTTAAAAAAATCACATTGAGATTGATGAATAAATCAGTTGTGAAGACAAAAACATTGATGCCTGTTGAAAATACCTCTGCAGACAGGCAGGAAATGAAATTAGTTCCCAGTAAAGTGTGGAGATGAGGATCACTGTTTAGTTCTGCTGCAGGCTTTTTAGGACTTGCTATCGTGGCGCAACAAAACAGCTAGGGCTACAGAAATCTAATTAAAGAGCAAATGTCCCTTCTGACACCAAATTAATCTTTATCAAGTTCCCTATTTTTATTTCAATCTGGCACAGGAAAATGAAATTTAAAATTCTAGGCATGTTGCAAAACAGTTGGTGATTTTCTCTTGAGCATTACAATGCAAAACATTCAGCATTGTTTAATTAGACCTCTAAGCACTCATTTTCTGAACACTTTTTATTTCATCATTGTGTGTTAAGGACTTACATAAATAATGCACAAATATTTACTACAGGCCTAATATGAGGCTGTCTTCCTATGTTATGCAGATATATATTTCCAGGATTCTTACTTTACATGAAAAGGCTGAAATATTTATTGTTTACATTTTGGATATGATCATCATTTATTAGCCCTTCATTTTAAGTAGTTCTGGAATTCTTAAATTATCTTTCGCTTTGGTGTATATGTGCTCAACAATGTAAATTATCATTTGTATTATAGTAGCCCTACAAAGCCTTAACCAAGATCAGTGCCCCATTTTGCAAGGTGCTGTACATACAGAGTAAGAGACAGTCCCTGCCCCCGAAGAGCTTACAATTTAAAGGCATGTCTTCACTGCAGTGTTAGCTTGAGGTATAACTCAAGTGGGGCCCATAACCCAGCTCTCGTCCACACACACAATTCTCTAGCTCCAGTTAAATAGGCCTTTAAACTCGAGATAGCGGACCCATCGGGGATGTGGGTCAAAGCTCAAGGGCTGCTGATGCTGAGGGTAGAAATGCATTGGAGACTCTGTGCTGTAATCCAAACACTCTGTGCAGCTTGAGTGTTGTTTGAGCATCTTTGGAGTTGTTTGTTGTGAGCACTCTCACCTGAGGTAGGCTGACGCGAGAGGAGTTAATTTGAGGAGAGTAGATAACTTCAATGAAGCCCGGCATAGACATGACAGACAAAGGTTGCAGAAAAGGAAGAATTTTTACCCCTGTTTTACAGATGGGAGAACTGAGGCGTAGCAGGATTAAGACTCTGATCCAACAAAGCACTTAAGCATATGCTTACATTTCAGCACAAATAGTACCAACTGTGTCAGACTATTCATGTGCACAAACTTTGCTGAACTGGAGCCAAAGTGACTTGTCCAAGGTCACACAGAAACTCTGGGGCAGAGCCTGGAATTGGAGCCCAGTCAGTACCAGGCCAGTGCCTTCGCCACAGAACATCCTTCCACTCTGAAGATGTTTATTCGTCCTTAGTCTAGCCAAAGTGTTTATAGTGTTGTACTGTTGTTCTCTCCCTCTGACCTTGAGGAACCATCTGTCTTAGACAGAAAGTATATTTGATTCTCTATGCCTGTTCAGCTCCATGCTTCTCTAAAACAGGTGGCTAGAGCTACCAACACTATCAGATGGTCCTGTGTATATGTTTGCTTCATAAAGACTGGTGATAGATCACTAAGGAGGATGTACCTCCAAGGTACAAAGGTAATTCAAAATGCCTGAGAATTTGCTCTTTTATATAGTTTCCTCGTGCGACTGAATTAGAAATGGCCCCAAGACTAGTATTTTATATACAAATTATGATAATATTACAAGACCCAATTCTATGATCTTCAATCAAGCAAAACTCTGAGCAAAGTCAATAGGAGTTTTGCTCAATTAAAGAGCACAGAATGTAACCCACTTATTGTTTGTTATTATGAAGCATTATTTGTATTCCAGTAGTGCCTCAACTAGGTTAACAAAATTCACATCCAGGAAGACAAAGTCCATACCGCTGAAGAACTTTCAGCCTAAGACTCCCCAATGCAATGGGGGTTGGCCCATACAGTTTGGCTTACAGGATCAGGGCCTACGAAGACAAGCAACTTACATAGCGAGGGTGAGAGTGTAACAACAAAAATGTGTATATCTTTTGTACACAACCATATATATGTTACACCTCAGCTATACCCCATTATCCTTCAACCTATCCACCATTAGTTGGCCAGTTTCTTGCTGGCATCCCTCACAGAAGAAGTGAGTCTTCTGGAAGGATTTGAAAGAGAAAAGGGTACTGACCTTATGAATCAATTCTTGAAGGGCATACTATGCATAGGAGGCAGTGTGGAAGAAGGTCTGAAGAAGGTTGTAGGATAAGTTGGTGATCAAGGCTAGCATTTTTAATAGAGTGATTGGTGGACATGATAAGACATAACAGCAGATAAGTGTGGGGGGGACAGAGCTCTAAAAGGCTTTGAAGATAAAAATAAGAAACTTGAATATAATGCAGTGAAAAATGAGGGCCAGTGGAGTGATTAGAAGAGGGAAGTGACATTTTGTTTTTAAAGGAGGCTCATTCCTAGGGGCCTAACAGAAACTACAAATTCTTTTTTTTTTTTCTTTTTTTTTGAAAAAGACAACATGGCTCAGTTATTAAACCAGAAACAGGAAATAAATCTCCCTAGCAGCCTCTCCTACTACAAAGTGTATATAAAGCAACCACATACAAACCACTTAAACTAACAAATAAAACTGAAAAGTCATGCATTTAGTCACAAGCATGCCATATATGAACTCTGGCCAGAAAGAGTGGATTTTCAAACTAAATATTTTAGACCAAATTCAGCCTTTGCTTTAGCAGTGCACCTTCTATTGACTTCAAAGGGAATTATACCTGCTTGCCCCAGCACTGAGTTTGGTCTCAATTTTTTTCCAGCAACCACTGGTTGGTTTCATACTGCATTCATATGTTCTAAACTATGAAGTATTTCTAACCTTATAGAAACATTCTTTATGTTTATTTAGGATAAACTTGGTATAGTAAATCAATACCTGGTGCCCTTGAAATTCTAACAAATCTGCTAGTTTTGAAAGACAGCATTTAAACACGCTACTATATTGAAAGAATATGCCAAAAACCTTTATCGCTTTTCAATTACTAAAGATTTCATTTTTAAAAAAATATACATTTCTTTCCATCCTCCGTTTGTTTTCTCCTCTCCTTGGTTTCAAACAGCTTTCACTACATTAGTTCCCCAACTGTTAAAAAGCTTTGGTTGAATTTTTGTTTAGTTGAGAAAGAAGTACAAATAAAAGAAGCAGATGGTCCCTTTGTGACTGAACGAAGAAAAAGGGTTTAGAGAACAATATGTGAATAGGTGTAGTCTAATAAAACACTCAGCCACCTGCTGCCTGCATCCTTCAAAAAGATTCTGTTGCATATTCTGGGAATTAACTACTAGTGTATCCTTAGTTTAATCAAAATGCAAGCTCTAAGAAGCAAACAGACTTCCCCCCCCCCCCCCCCCCCCCCCCCCCCCCCCCCCCNTCTTAGCTTTAAATTGTTACTGTTCCATGGCTCTTAGTTCCATACTATAACTGTGTGTTATCTAATAATTTGGTGTGTTTTGTTTTGTTTGTTTGTTTCCAAAATCAAGGAAAGGTTTTTAAAAAATAAAAAACACCCACACACGTTTTCTGCATGTTTTAAGTTTGCCAATTCAGAGTATAAATACAAGGAAAAGGACTCTGACATTTTGTTCTGCACATGCTACTTTTAAAAGATTTTTGCACCTAAACTACTGCTTGGTTTATTGTACATTGTATTGGCTTCCTTTTCTTACAGGGATTTACTCTTCAGCCTGATTATCAGAATATCATCAACCCTACATCTACAGCTGCACAAGTTGTTACCCAAGCAATGGAGTATGTTCGTTCAGGGTGCAGAAATCCTCCAGCACAGACTGTGGACTGGAATAATGACTACTGCAGTAATGGGTAAGCAGCCAATGAATGCCACCTGGTGTTGAGCAACCTTTATGACACAAATGTCTGCCAGGGGGTGGGAAATAGCTCTGTTGCCTGTTTCTCTACTGATTTTTTTTAGAAGGGCATCTGTATTGGTGCTGTGTTTATTCAGTAGTTGAATTACTGTATGAAAGCAAGTGCTCAACACATACAGTTAAAGATTGCTCTCAAATAAGTGCATTTTACTTCTGGAAAACTTTAATTTGCCAGAGAACTGCAATTTGATCATTAAAGGATAAGATTGGGAGGGACAGATCACTCCTTCCTGCTTGATCAGGGCTGTGCTAAGAGGGAAATGTCACAAGTCTCCCCTCATAGAATTTTCTTACAAATTCTTCCATCACTGGGTGGAATTTTTCACCCAGTGGAACAAGTGCCATGATGCTCAGATATTATAGTGATGGGCCTGGTATAAGAACAGAAAAGAATGAATCTCAGGGGATTCAACAGAGACACAGGGTGTGTCTACACAGCAAAGAAAACCCCGCCACCCGACTCGGGCTCACTGGGCTCAGTCTGCAGGGCTGTTTCATTGCTGTGTAGACTTCTGGGCTCGGGCTGGAGTCCAGGCTGTAGGACCCTGCAGGGTGGGAGGATTCCAGAGCTCGGGCTCCAGCCCAAACCTGGAACTCTACACAGCAATGAAACAGCCCCACAGTCCCAGCCCAAGTCAGCTGGCTCGGGACAGGCGCAGGTTTTTCTTTGCTGTGTAGACATACCCACAGTGTCATCCACACAGAAGCACTATACCGCTACCATGGTGCCCCTTCAGACCCTTTCTGCTAGATCCCATGCAGCACAACTCCAATGGAGCCATGATGACAGACTCCTCAGGCTACTCCAGGAATCCCCGACGTGGGTCAGGGGAGGCAATTCAAGGAGGAATGTTGCTAATAGCTATCTTACCTTTTGTATGGATTCCCGGTCTGTCTTCAGCAGGTAGTTACTGTTCCTAATATACTCAGACCCCTAGCCTGCCCCTCCCCAGCCTCTGGCATGCCTCCCCACTGGAGAGGCCGCTACCAGCCCCTCTTCACATCATACACACCCCTGTACAAGAAGGTGGAGATCTATGTACAGAGAGAACCTTGGCTGAAGCCCCCCTTGGGAGCCAGGAAACAATAGTTCTCTGCTTGCCTCTACCGCAACCTTCCTGTGTCATCTTGAGCAAGTCACTTCATCTTTCTGCACCTCAGTTTCCTTATCTGAAAAATGGGGATCAAAACATTTCCCTACCTCGCTGGGTGTTGGGAGGTTATTTCAGTCACATAGGTAGTGCACTTGGTGATTCTCCAGTCGTGCTATGGAGGTACAAATGATGGTTAGTATTTTTATTATTTTTGTTAGAGCAGTGCAACCAGTACTTCAGTGGTACTTCACTCAAACTAGCGACGCCCGAAATATGACAAGTTTCTTTCTTGTGAGATGGTAGGACTAATAAAAATTTGACAGGTTTAAAAAGTGTTTGCTCTGTTTCTTTTTGAACAGGGGCATGCAGAGGGACAAAGCACTGTACCTTACCTGAAAATCTGGAAAACATCTCCTTTCCGTTGAGGATTGCAGGGAAGTCTTTTCATCACGGATTGCTTTATGCAGTCAAGGCAGTTCTGCATTTTATTAGAAAATACAAGTTGCTAAGCACTTAGGACTATTTGAGCTTGTGGGTCACCCACTCTGGAAAAAAAATAGTCTTGCTTCTTTCTTTCTTTCTTTCTTTCTTTCTTTCTTTCTTTCTTTTTTTATTCTATTTTATTTTTTTTCTCAGAGATCCTTTAACGGACATTGCTTTTCTTCTTTCCTGAAGGAAAATTGGACTACTCAGATTTTATGTTGGTTTTTGCTGTGAAGTGCTGCGCTAGTAACTGCCTTAGCAACTGTAGATAAAAGTCCTGGATTTTCCATTGGTTTTCATAATGGGTGTTTATATGAAACTACTAAAGACTTTTTAAATGGCTTGATGTAGCAGTCATAGCAAGTTTGTAAATAGCATCTATGTTACACTCTCCTAGAGTATAAAATGTGAATGTTTTTGTAGCTAATTGTAATTGAAACTGGCTCACAATAGGGGTTAAATTGGCAAACATTCATATTTTTACTTCATTTTTAAACAACTGACTAATAGTTCTATATTTTCAAAGTATTTGGAAAAAATAGTATTCCCAAATGATGTTAATTAAAAATATTGGCTTTGTCTCATTAAATAGATAAAAGGGTGAAAAAAACTAGTCTTGGGAAAGAGCACAAACACATTTATTTTATACTGCCTAAAAATGCTTTTTTTTTTAAATCACTTTACGTGTAATGGTTAGTAAACATCATTTAAGTCCTTTTATGTATAAAACTGCCAAATGCTTACCTGATATTTTATTAGATGCAGAAACAGATTGGAGACAGCTAAATTATAACATTTACATATGGCTATGTATTATTGTTTCTTCATACTGTGTCTGTATTTAATCTTTTTTTAATGGAACCTGTTGCGCCTATTTATGAAATAATAAATATAGGTGTTTGTAAGTAAATTTGTTAGCATTTTAAAGAGGTTTCTTTGTGTTAACTTTTGCTGTCAAAAAATTATTCACAACTGATGTGAATATTTTATTTAGTTTTTCAATGACATGAATCAAGCGTTTTCTGGCAGAAGATGAAAGTACCCAACATTTATTTCTGCATTTCTTTGGCTGGTGGAAAATGGAGAAAAAAAAAAGATATTTTAAGTACTTCCCTTTTTAATGCATTGTAACAGGGAGTTGCCCAAAATGAACTCATAAGCCAACAAGGCTAAATAAACCGAAAGGCACCGTCTGTTAAATGCTGCCTCTTGGAGCTCAATCAGTTTTGGTTAATCAGTCAAATGAAATAAAAATAAATAAACTGGAAAAGTTAACAAACATGCTTCAGCCATTTTATCACGAAGGCAATAGGTCTTGTAATAAGAGATGAGTGACTTTGCTCTGAGCTTGAGGGAGAGTATCACAAATACTTACTAAAATGCGAGGTGAGTGACAAGGCAGTAGGATAAAGAGTAAGAAAGCCAAAATAGAATATTCTCAAGGTTTTAAATCAGGGATAGCTAGGAAAATATATTACTGGGGGATGTCAACTGGGATGCCTGTCCAATTGATGATGAATACCACTGATTTGTATTTCCTATGTGAAATAAAAGTAACAGTTCTGATTCAATATATATTGTGTAATCCAGTCAACATTTTTAAAAAACAAAAAGGTACAGTATGCTTGTTTTGGAATGATTTTAGGCAATGTACAACCTGAATCACTTGAGCATGTAATAACTAATAAATAATGCAGATCAGATGTGATTACTCAAATGACTGTAGCTGAGAGCTCTAATTTTCCTGTCTTGAAACTGTATAAGAACTCGTGATTAAGTTCACAGTTTATTGTTTGTCTGTTTAGTACTTTAGAAATATACCAGCACTGCTAAATTACCCAATGTCTTCTATTTATTATATTATAATAAACTACATTTTCCACTCTCATGAGTTCTAAAATGAGAAGATAATTATTGGGACGGGAAAAGTCAGCTATAACTTTGACAGGCAGATTTTTTCTTGTATTGGAAAGATCTGTGTTACCTTAATCTTTTTAGAGCAGCTGTGCAGAAAAGGTATAAAAGTTGTTAATTACAATATCCAAGCAGAATTCAAAATACAAGCAAAAATTAATGTAAATAAAAATACATCATGAATAAAATACTTATTCTGTATGAAATCACCGCTACTTGGTCTTAGTCTTTAAGAGCTTGAACCTACAACATGCTGAGCACTCTGGCCCCAATCCAACAAAGCAGTTAAGCCCATGTTTAACTTCAAGAACATTACTAGTTCACATTGACTTCAGAGGGAATTCTGTGCCTGAAACTCTGGTAGGGCCTGGCCTTCAGAAAGAGCAGCAGTGTTTATCTTGTCTACATGGCGTTCACCTTGAAATGCCTTGAGTCCACATGCAACCTGTTTTTAAACCAATTTATTTGGCCTCTTAGGTTGCAATAAGTAATCGTCGTAGGAACAGGAGTGAATCCATTGTGTCATGAGTGTGTTCATTTTAAGGTTCATGTGGACACACTCCTAACTATTCTGCCTCTGACTCCAACTACTCTTCCATGTTGCATCGCTTCACATGCAGGTCAACCTGTCCTTGTGTGCCCTCCACTGCTCCAGGGTCATTTTGACCAGATGTCACTTCTCGGTTTAAATGCTGGCAGGCAGCCGAGAGTGCCTTTTTTCAGTACCAGGTAGTAGTGAGTTCACATACCTATTATAGCAGCCATGCCCCACAAGCCTTCAAGTGGACATCTTTAAAAGTTCTGGCCTAGATTGCTCTCTTTGCAGAGCTATATGTTCGTCCCATCTGGAGAAGACCTGGGACTGAACATATATTAGTGGATGCCAGGAGAGGAATCATGGGAGTTTGTTAGTATGAACTCTCAGGGCCAGAATTCTTATAGTTTCTGATAGATGTCCATCCCACAATGCACAAGAAAAATCACAAATCATAGAGCTGAGTGGTAGAACATTGCACTATGGGAAATCTGCTCAAAACACTGAGCAGTTAATTCGAAGGAGCACAGAACTATGTGGATGCAATGATTAGCAACGAACATACCTTAAACCAACATAACAAAGCTGTGTCGATGCACTTCAATTCAATATAGTTAAATCACTGCACTTGGAGTGAACAAACTGGATCGATGTAAGATCCCTGTGCCCCTCTGGCTTTAGTTCCAGAGGAAAGATCTAGCTTTGAAGCCGCAATGGCAGCTTTTCATGGCTGATCTCAGAAGAAGCAATGTCTGGTTACTATCTGCAAGGAGTTACCTGATACTTTTTTCAACTGTATGTTAGCAGATATAAAGGGTCAACAGCAGGCATCCAGAAGATGGAGGCCCAGGGTCAAAATCAGCCCTGGCAGCAGGTGAAATTCCATGGAAGTCTATGGTGTTGCAACCTTTCCTCCAGCTCAAGAATGTTCAGCTAAGGCACATGTGCAGAGCCAAGTGACAGGTGAAGAATACAGGAATAAAAACAACCTATCAATTAAAAAAATACAACTAAGATAAATAATGCAAACATGGCAAAGGCATCCAACTTTGATATCAAAATAACAGACCCTGACGGAGATCATTTCTTCCATTAAAGCAAATTAACAACCATTTCCATTCTGATGACTTGTAAAAGGCAATAAGTTGTCATTGAAAACAGACCTGGCCAGGATGATAGTAACACATGAGCTCCATCTGATCAGAAACCTGCTGGATTGTCCCCAAGGTATGGAAGAGCTACCAGAAGGAAAGGCTTTGGAATTCATCACTTGCAATTGCCCAATACATCCTGGAGACACACTACCCACTAGGGTCCCAGTCCTGCTCTCATTGAAATCAATGGGGGTTTTAACAAATAATGGGCCTGATTGCCACCTCCCACCGTAAATCCCATGGGAGGAGAGGGAAACACTGTGAGGAGCCCACTGTAGAGTTTCTCCCCCCTCATTTTTCCAAAGCCAGCAGGTCTGGCTGGATGCATAAGGGGCCAGGGCCATCTACAGTAGGGTTTTGTGTATCCATGCCCCAGAGCAACCCCCACATCCCATTTGCTGACTCCAACAGAAGGGGCCTTCACTGGGAAGGTAAAACAGCACCATGCTTATCTTTCCTACAGAATCGCTGCAGAGCTGGTGAGGGGACAATGCACATCAACCAGCCCCTATCCAGCGCTGGGCTACCAACTACCTGGCCCTATCTGCTTAATACTCACCCCTCCCATACACATCCCAACCCCATGGAGTGCCCTTCACATGTTCTGAGGGAACAGGGGGACAATGCCAGTGAGGTGGCTGACAGAGTGAAGAGTGATAGCAAGAAGTAGCTGTATGGAACACACCAATTGACCTCAAGCTTCACCTCCTCTTTAATACATTACATATATATACACACACACACACACACAGAGTCACCAAGGTAAGTATTTGATGTATTTAGTCTCTTTGATTCTTCTGGCAATAGAAGAAAACATAAAACTCGTATCCCTCACGCTGCTGAGTCCCTGAAGTTAGTGGGAGGGGAGGGCTCTCAGCACCTCAAAGGATGGAGCCCTTGCTTTGTATCAACACGCCCATGTTACAGAATTTGCCATCCTTTCCAAAGTCATGTTTGCTTTGTTTGGTTTGCTATTATCCAGCAGCACAATAAATGACAACTCAAATGTAGTTCTTATTCCATAGACTCAGCTCAGCTAAGGCACATGTGCAGAGCCAAGTGACAGGTGAAGAATACAGGAACAAAAACAACCTATCAATTAAAAAAATAAAACTAAGATAAATAATGCAAACATGGCAAAGGCATCCAACTTTGATATCAAAATAACAGACACCGACGGAGATAATTTCTTCCATTAAAGCAAATTAACAACCATTTCCATTCTGATGACTTGTAAAAGGCAATAAGTTGTCATTGAAAACAGACCTGGCCAGGATGAGGGGACAAGTGAGAAGGATGACTTGGAACATTTCAGAATCTGTCACAGTAACTGCCTACTTAAAGAAACCTACTAGTAAATGTACAGCCACATGGATCCTACAACTGTCAACATTTCACATTCTATTAAGGGTTTGCTGGGAAAGACACTTTATAAGGCAAATTTCATTCCCACTGATCCAATGCAAGGAAAAACATAGGGGAAAAAAGCTTCCTGTTCTGAAAAAAGGCTCTGCGCACAAATCTACAGTATACTGCAGATCGGAGCCTCACACACTGACAGTTGTGTGTTTACAATGAGCCCGAGCATAATTGCTCTGATGGGCTGTCAAGGAAAAGATTAATTTGGCAAAGATTAGTATTGACTTGCTGTTTATTAAGGCTTTTAAACAGCTGTATCTGGCAACATTCCTGTAAGTGCCTGTCATATCTGAAAATCAGGCTCACACCCGGGTGCTTGCCAGCTGTTACTAAACAATCTTATACCACTTTGAGTAGCTTTCTCCAGGCCAAATAGCAAGAGCAAAGTATTGCCAAATGAGTCTCTCTTTTTCTCTCTCGCTCTCTGTCTCTTTTGCACCTCCTGTCACTTTTTTGGGTTCTGAAAGCTGAAATGTCAGTTTATGGCTGATGGCTGAGCTGATAACAGATACCGGAAGCCAGTAGGTGGTTAGAAAGGTGCTAGAAGAACATGGCCCACATGTAGAGAGTGGGTAATGCTGTTAGTCATCTCAGAACACAGACAAACCACAGGTTGCAACTGTTATATGCAAAGAGTTTTTAAAACTGTCAGAATCTCTGATCAAAGGTTTATAAGAGACACAATTCCAAAATTAATGCTTCTTCAGGCTTTTGCACATGCACTGTGGGCCATCATGGATAAAGACAACACAGTAGTATGATGTGGAGAAGTATAGACAACACCATTAATCTTTATAAAATGAGCCAAGGTTTTCATCTACAATTCTTTCCCAGCCTGCAGATAAACAAAGTCATAAAACATACACATAGTATATCTTGGGTCAGTGGAAACCTGTAAAAGGAAAAATATAGGTTGTTGGGTTTTTTTGATGTCACTGAAAAGACAGTTTAGCGTTTGTTATAGACGATAACTGATAGCTCAGAATCAAACAAATAAGGCCAATGGAAAGAATACTATTCCACTGCAGCTAAATGCCAATATCAATACCAATGTGTTACAATTAAAGTTGATTTGGCCTTTCCAATAGAACTCTGATTTGCTGGGATTAATCTCGACCTTTTCAAGTTGCATCAGGCTGAAATAAGTTGTCAGAACAGATGTGAATTTTGTATGCAAAGAACAATTGTAATCTAGTAACCCTTAGAACGCCAGCATTTTCCAGGCTGCCGGCCAGAAGACTAGTTAGGGTAGATATGGCCAGTAGATATGGTATGGTATGCCCACAGCAGGCAGAGCCAAAGGGTTCATAACATGCAGTGGAGGTTGAAATCAGAACATTTCAAACTGGACATAAAATGCAATTTTTTAACAATGAGGGAAATTAGCTATTGGAAGAGCTTATCATGGGATGTGATAGATTCTCTACCATGTGGAGTCTTTAAATCAGGACTGGATGCCTTTCTAAGAGATGTGCTCTAGTTCAGCCACAAGATATTGGGCTCAGTGATTGAATTACTGAGTGAAATTCTATGGCCAGAATGCTGCAGCAGGTCAGATACAATTATTGTAATGTTCCTGTATGGTCTTAAAATCTATAAAGCTATGAGGTCACCAGTTATTATGTGTTTTAAACAGGTTTCCCCAAGATCCCAACAATAAATGGCTCCAATTTTTAAAAATAAACTTTTGTTAATAGTTGGTTCTTACATATTTTGGTAGCAAGAATCAGAATTTTCTGAGGTGCCTGGTGCCAGTAGAACTAAAATGGACCATGTTCTATCTGTTCCTGAGGGGGAAAAATGGTAACAGCCAAGATATGTTCATTTACATATTAGCTACATGCCAAATCTGCAAAGCAACAGGGGTATTACAGACTTTGCAAAGACACAAACTGCCCACCTTTTTGTTAGTTACACTAGCAACAAGGTTGACAGTTTGTGTCTTTGCAAAGTCTGTAATACTCCTGTGAATGCAGTACTTATATTAGGGGAATATAGGTGGCTATGCCCCACTTCTCAATGGAGCAATTTTTTTTCCTGATTCCTATTTGATCACTGTTTAAATATGAATGTGACGTTCCAACATACATTCAAAAATAAACAAAGGGTATTCAACGGTATAATTAGCACAGTGGTACTTGATATTTCAATAGCTCCTTTGGTTCAAAGATCTGTAAGCCATTAAACATTAAGGAGCTAAGCTTTACAGCACCCTGAGGATGAAGGATAAACTGAGAGCACTGCAGTGTTTAGGGCAAAAGGTCACAGAGCAATTTAGTGGTAGACTTGGTCAGAATCCAAGAGTTCCGAGGTCCCCTACTTTAGTCACTAGGCTACACTTCTTCTCTTCATCTTAAAAAACTTTATTAAGCAAAAAGAAAGAAAGAAACAGTGGTAGAGCATTGCCAACCCCAAACGTTCAAAAATCCGGAGTCAGCCCCACCCCGAAAAATCATGAGATTGGCTTAAAATCGTGAGATTTTTTAAAAATTAATGGGTGGGTCTATTTCTTTGCCTCCTGTTTTTTTTTTAATCTTTAAGATGCAATCAAGTGACATTTTCAAGCTTTTCTCTGCAACTCTGAGGGCTAGAAGCATCACTTTAAAAGAAAAAAAAATGGAAACTGTGATTCTCAGGTAATTACTTGTCCCCGGGTGCTTGGACTTTAAATTAAACATCAAATCTCATGAAACTCAAAATTAAATCATGGGAGTTGGCAACACTGGAACTACTCTTGCTGGTTGCTTCACTTAGAGCTTCTGCCTAGAATTCCCCCAACTTACTTTTTGCTTGGCTTCCTGCTATAGATTTAAAGAAACAGTACACATATCCTCAAGCCTGTATGATTCAATAGGTGCATGTGTTCCAGGAAGAGTGAGGTATTCCTGTTGGCTGAATAGGACTGGCCCAGCTGTCAATTCCAAAACAGAGCTGCCACCTGAAAGCAGGATGCAAATTCTTTGTGCCTTGTGCAAATATCAGTCCTGCATAGCGCTTTCTGGAGTAAGGGGAGATTGTGCCATGGAGGCAGCTGATCCTCCACATGTGGGAGGGAGGGAGATCTTCACAGGGAAGGGTTCTATGATCCAGACCGTGGACAGAAGACGATCCAGGCAGGTCATGGGGTAACTATCTGGCCTTATGTAAAGACATCAGAATTTGCCCCCCATTTAGGACAGGAAGTGAAGTGATGCTGTAGTTGTTGGTTAATTCCTGTTAAACACAAATCATCTCGTGCTACAGTAACTCGTCCTATTTTAACTTTGGGTTTCACAGCGTGGTTTTACAAGAACAGAAAAAGCAAAAGTGAGTGTCATTCTGTGTACTAGTTTCCTGTGGAGGTTTATTTAAGGGGAAAACCCTCCTAAACTGCTCTTCTCCCCCTTCCCCCAACCCTGCCCCGCCTCCCAACCCCAGCACACTGAGCAGTTTCCAGAAATGAATTTGGCTTGCATTTTTGGGAGCACAAACCTTCATGCAAAGACAGCACTGCAAACGGGGATAATCTTAGTTGTCAATGCAAAGCTATTTGGGCTGAACATGCACTCTGGTGAGTGGATGGAACCACGGATAAATGAGGGGAAAGAAACAGGATTTTCTGTTTTTAATGTATAGCAGTCAAAAGCAGTCTCTGAGGCTTCCGTACGTGACTTCACATTTTAATGCCTCTCCACCAACAGATGGTTTAGCTAAAACCTATTAGTTTCATTTGTGCAAATGGTTTCATACAAAAACATGCCTATTTTTAATGTTTTTGCCTCAGGGCTTGGATTTAACATTTTTTGCAGAAGTGGGGAAGTTTTGCTAGTGTCTAGTACTTTAATCTTCATCATTCCTGTTATCAAATAAGTGCTCCTACCAGAATGTGGCTGATGAGTCCTCTTAAAGGGAATTCATGTCACAAAAGTGTGTTAAAATTACTTTGTACATTTGATGTATGTATCTCTTCACACAACCTTTGCGCGTGTGCAATTTGCCATGAGGTTAGTTATGATCATTTCAATTTCTGCATAAGTAGCAGGTATGCTCTGTCAAACATAATGATTCAAGCCCTTTCTCTTGCTTTTCTGGCCTGATGGCATTATTTTGGCGAATATGTTCAGTGTGTGAAAGCAGGAGAGCACACAGTGCTGGAAATCCCTAATCGCTTTGATGGGCTCTGTGGGATCTCCTGGTATTGTTCAGGGAGCTGGCTGGAGGCAAGGCAGAGTTGAGCCGGGGAAAAGGCCAGAGGACTACTTCAGCCATTGGAAAGAAATGGCTGTCACATGAAGGCAGCTGAGCCACTCTGAGGCTTGGAGAGAGAGGATTCCTATGGAGACACCCAGAATCCCAGGCCCTTACTTGGGCTAGACACTGGGTCCAGGATGTACGATGCTGACGGCTAAATCTAATTAAAAAAGGTTAAAAACATAAATCAAAAATTGCTGTCCCCCCCGCCCCTCCCCTTTTTCTTTTTAACTGTGACTCTCTCTTCCAACCCTTTTCTGGAAAATGATAATATTTGTGCTGGAGTAAAGCAATGTGGCCGGATTGGGAATGAGCAGGCGCAAACAAGCAAGGGAGCAAGGCCCCTTTTCTCTTAAACAGAAACCTCTTTACAGAACTCTCCATGCAATAAGGGGATTTCCATTAATGAGTATACTGGTTGCAGGAATTTCACAATAGGGCGTCAGACCTTGATTTCATATGTATATAGTCATATTATTTTACTTGTTATGAGACTCATGAGATTGTAAATTAGTGAACATCAGGGTGTGTAAAAACCCCCATGTGGTGCTGTCAGGGCTAATCCATGTCACTGCATAAAGGCAATGATGGAAAATAAAAAATCTCAGTGCACAGCCACAGGAAAATCTAAGCAAAGGCTGTCACAAGACCCAGCGACATGAAATGAAAGCAAACGTAGTCAGCGGACGAGAAGAAAGCGTTGAGCCTATGTTTAGTTTTGTAATGATATCACCTGCATCAACTGAAGATTTCACATAGTAAATGGCAAACAGGAGCATTACGGGACACAGCGCTTCCTGGTTACTCCCCCAAAGGAATCCAGACCAGATGCCAGCACCACGGTTACAGTTACCAGGAGTTTTTCAAATAC
The DNA here is from genome assembly GCA_003942145.1 of Platysternon megacephalum. Classification (NCBI taxonomy): domain Eukaryota; kingdom Metazoa; phylum Chordata; order Testudines; family Platysternidae; genus Platysternon; species Platysternon megacephalum. The sequence continues at coordinate 4,807,455 of QXTE01000033.1, forward strand.
TTTGTCAAGAATCAATATCTCATACATGGGCCTGGCATCATAGCTGGGCAAGACCTGGCCATAGCTATTTATTATCCTTGAATTCAGACTCCTTCTGCTGGACTGCAGCAGTATTTCCCCCTGACGCCAACTCTGCCTCCTTCTGAGTGAGTGGCTTCAGGCTCAGAGCACTTCTCTCCAGCAAGTCTGGATCCGTAGACCTAAGATTATAACATGTTAAACAAATATCTGAGTCAGAGGGACTTGAAGAGGAACATCTAAAGCTGGCTACATGTTGTAAAAAACACTTTGCCAAAGCTCAATGAAATTTCTAAACCAACTATTTTGTGTGAGCTTGCATCCCCCTCCCCACACTGTTCTGCAAAATAGCAGGAACATTCAACACAAGTATGTCAGTACGGAACAATATGTGGCTTTTGAATTTGTAATCATGAGTATTTGCACAAGGAAACTGCTTTTAAGAGTAATGCACGTCCAACCAGAGAACATAAACATATCATGTAACCTGGGTGAGCATTCAAAAGAGCACATAGTTTGAATACTGACCGCTCACAATGAACTTCTCGAGAACAAGCTACAGGTTGAGACCAATTAACTGAAATCTGTGGTGAAGAATTGTAAAAATTGGTCTTGTGGTGTAAATTTGCAAATAGCAAAAGAGGTGCAATTCAATAATTTGATATGAATTATTTGCATAGATTTAGAATAATCATCTTCCCACATGGTCTGTTTTGCCCCTCTGGGAAGGACAAGTGGGAGTTTCTCTCAAATTACTCAGACTTTTTCCAACAGGAATCAGAAAATTTTTCCTAAGGGAAACATCCAGTTCAAGAGGTCTGAATCCACACTGATCTCTTACAAAGGATCTGTCCTGTACCACTGGAATCAAAGGGAGTTTTGCCATTGATTTGAATGCACATAGAATCAAGCCCAGAAAGAGGCTTCTAAGTGTAGGAGAGCTTAGGCTTTAACCAAAAGCAGAATGAATGTGTTGAATGTTATGTTGGACTGATGCATCAACAGTAACAGCATCCTTTGAAAGGCAAAATATCAGCAAACAAGCCAATAAACACTTGCCGTGAACCAGCTCTGTTTCAAGAGAAGGTGGAAATTTTCTTGTGTTCTCAAAACAGAGCCTTCCTTCTTAGCCCTCAGCAAGGGCCACCTTCAGTCCAGTTATTGTGCAGCATAGGGAGAAGATGTTCCCATTTATGTATGCACTGGTAGAGATATATATTTACAGTGTTACAGCTGAAAGTTCCACCGGCACTGGACCTAGTGGAGAAAGTCAAAGGCCCTATCCTTCCTCCTCAGGACAGTGCTGCCATGGCCCACCGGCTGGAATCTAAACCTCAAAGATAAAAGAGGTACAGCCTGAGATGACTTCCTAGCAGTGCCAGGCTACACGAGGCGTGATGTCCAGTCCACTGGGTGCCTTAGTATGAGAAACAAAAATGACAGGTAACAAAACTAATTTCCCCTTAAGAATTAGTCACCTGCATGCTTAAAGCCACCTTAATACCCTTCCCCCTTTTCTGTGCCCAGCAGAAAAGGAGAAACATATAATGTGGCCCAATATGGTCTTCAGACACATCTAATAATGTACTGAGGGGAGGGGTCTTACAAATTGGTACCATGATGTAAACACCAGAGAAGAAAGACCTGTAGACTTGTTCTTGCTTATCATGTATCGAGATTAGATAACATGAATTAGCAGGTGTGGTGGGGGTGGAGAAGTTTTAGTTTCCAAGTAGAACAGATAAGATACAATTTTGACAGATTTTGCTGCAGTAATTCATAACATTTGTAGATAAAATAGGATTTTTTTTGTAACTGGTGCCAAGCATATTGTAGCAGTTAAAGCAAAACCTAGAAGGAATAAAATAAAACCGCTTATGAAAGAATATAATGGCTATGAACTGAGGCTATGCATTTGACAGTTTCCCACTGCTGAGTATTATTATTATCAGTAGCACTATATTCAGCCATGTGAATTATCATCATATTAGTTATGCTTCATTCTATAATAGGAAAAGGCTATGTTTGAAAACGCTGATCAACGTAAATTATGCAGCTCATAAGTAATTTCTAATTTATGTTTTGTTTCATACTGTGACTTACTGTTCTAGTGATATCTTGATCCCAATGCACTTACGATTCTGTTAGATAAAAAACTGGAATAGAGTTAGTATTAGTATCCACAAGCAGTAAATTTACTGTGATAGGCAGGCGGGGGATTCCACTTTGCCACTGATCTGGCTCGCATCACAGCAACCCGAGCTGGTAATGACTGGGATATGAGGAGGTTCACTACTAAGTCATAATCCTGTCACCACCAGTTTAAATAAAAGCACAAGCGTTTATTCTGTTTGGAGGACTAGGACAAGTAATTCCAGGAATCACACAGGCGTAGCTGGAGCGATCCAAGAAGAGGATCAGTTGAGAGAAGAGGCACTCTGTGAGTCAGACTGGTGGCTCATTTCATGCCCTGTGTGAGTATTGTTCCAGACTGCCCGGAATTATTGTGTCCTGGTGGGGTGCTTATTTTGGGCATGTGTACCCAGGACATGTGGGGTTAGTGCATGTGCTTTCTATCATTTCCTCCTCACAGAGACTTAAACCAAAGCTGAAGATGTCTTTTCCAATAAAGCATGAGCCAGAGAAGCAGCTGTATAAAGTGACCTGCTCTCACAGCACAGGACATTACCACAATAGCATCCATATGGTAAGGCTTCACCATTTATTATTATGATTGTTATTAGTGTCAAAGTGGTGCCAAGAAACCCCAACCAAGATCAGCACTCTGCAAATACCTAACAAAAGGCCTTCCCTGCCATGAGGTGCTCACAGTCTAAACCAGACCAGATGGACAAAGGTGGGAGTAGAAACAGATGCACAGAGCAGTGAAGTGATTTGCCCAAGATCGGGGCAGAGATGGGGTAAGAACCTAAGTTCAGCCTAGCGCCCTTGCCACAGCACCAAACTGCCCCTCCCCCCACTTACAACAGATGGTAAGCTCTTTGGATCAGATTGTTTGCTGTAAGTGTGTACAATTCCTAGTAAAAAAGAGTCCTGAGCTTTGATCAAATGCTGCTGCAATGCAAATAATAATAGTAATAACAGATGGGGGGGGGGGTGACTGCATGGTATGCTGGGACTGCATGAAGTCCCAGCATACCAGGGGGGACCACAGTCAGGACACAGACAAGTAGTCTCTGGGTCTGACTTGCCCATGGTGCCAGCCTTGGTGGATGGGTGCACACAGCTGTCCAGTTTATCAATACATGCTGGTCCAGATTGTACTTGGCAAGAACTTACTGCTTTGGGTTGCACTGAGTTTAGTTCAATTTATTATTAATAAAGGCTGCAGCCAATTTGACCCAAGTGTCTGTCTTTATTGGTCAGCTTTACTTGTTGTTAAAGAGAAGTAATAAGGCCAGTAAGAAGCAGTGAGGAATGCTCTCTATCCGATAGTACATGTGCACTTGATTTGTTTATTGTAAGACTCACAAGAAGTCACCTGCCATTTTGTTTTTCATTTTGCTCAGATCGGAAAAATCAGTTTAACAGAAACAAGAACATGCCCACAAAGGTAAAAGCCCAGAGGAGGAGATAACCAGATGGGACACTGTCAAGGTAGATCGCATTTTTCTCAAAACGTAACGGTAAACTCTTAGCACTGATAAAATCTTACAGCCAGATTTCATTTGATATGAAAAAGCATTTGTGTGAGGGAAGCATCTGTTCATTATCACTCATGGGTTTAATTGTGTTTCTTATCACCCAGCGGTGTTTGTATACTTACCACATGCACTTCCTTATGTCCTACTTCAAAGAGAGAACAAAATAGCGTAGAGCTTTTCAGCTGCTTATTTCACAAAGTAATGTAGTTTCAAATAACTTCATTTTCATTAGAGGAATTAGAAGAGGACCAAATCTAGAGAATAGAATCTTCTACCGGAGCTTAAATGACTGCTTTGAGAATAGTAGGGGACTCGTAAGGGTACGAGAATCCAATGAGTTTTGATTGCTTCTATCTGTGCTCACAGGAGACAAAATATGACTATTTTTTCCCAGGAGAAAGCCACCATTTTTGCCTCAAATTTAAAAAGTAACGGTTTTTGTTACTTCTTTGGAACAAGCAAATAAAGATTTAGAAATGAAAAGGCATTAGAGAAAGAAGGTTAAAAGATATCAGAAAGGAATGGAAGAAATCAGGAAAGAGAACAAATTAATTTGAGGAATGTTAATATTCCAGATGTTCCATCAGTTCCTTCATGCAGTGCTGACTGCTTCATTGTATATCCCCTCTCACCTCATGCTCTGCTCCCCAGCTCAGACCTGTGGCTTCAGCATGGGTTTCCCATTGCTCTGTATTTGAAACCTCCAACATCAGAATATAAAAATGTTCACCAAATTTTTCAGCTCTTCAACTGGCATTTCTTACTTTCCCACGAAAGAAAGCAATACTCATTGTAGGGCTGGAGTAGTGGTCTGGGTGTGAGGTTAATTGGAACAGGAGAGTCTCCAGGAACTCCGTCCTAATTCCCATCAAAAACAGTGTAGTAAGTAACACCATAGCTAGAGTTGAAGGATTTATTATTAATTATTATTATATTATATCATTATTATTNATTAGAGGAATTAGAAGAGGACCAAATCTAGAGAATAGAATCTTCTACCGGAGCTTAAATGACTGCTTTGAGAATAGTAGGGGACTCGTAAGGGTACGAGAATCCAATGAGTTTTGATTGCTTCTATCTGTGCTCACAGGAGACAAAATATGACTATTTTTTCCCAGGAGAAAGCCACCATTTTTGCCTCAAATTTAAAAAGTAACGGTTTTTGTTACTTCTTTGGAACAAGCAAATAAAGATTTAGAAATGAAAAGGCATTAGAGAAAGAAGGTTAAAAGATATCAGAAAGGAATGGAAGAAATCAGGAAAGAGAACAAATTAATTTGAGGAATGTTAATATTCCAGATGTTCCATCAGTTCCTTCATGCAGTGCTGACTGCTTCATTGTATATCCCCTCTCACCTCATGCTCTGCTCCCCAGCTCAGACCTGTGGCTTCAGCATGGGTTTCCCATTGCTCTGTATTTGAAACCTCCAACATCAGAATATAAAAATGTTCACCAAATTTTTCAGCTCTTCAACTGGCATTTCTTACTTTCCCACGAAAGAAAGCAATACTCATTGTAGGGCTGGAGTAGTGGTCTGGGTGTGAGGTTAATTGAAACAGGATAGTCTCCAGGAACTCCATCCTAATTCCCATCAAAAACAGTGTAGTATCACACCATAGCTAGAGTTGAAGGATTTATTATTAATTATTATTATATTATATCATTATTATTATTATTATTATTATTATTTACTTCAATTTCAGACTTTCAAAAGTCTTTTTTGGCAATTCAGCCATAAGTCAGCTGATTTAGGTGCTTTAATTCTGGTGATTTCCATATTATTCTATATTTCCGAACAACACGTACATGAAAAGAGAAGAGGTAACCTCTGATACCTACTTGAAAGCTCAAATTAAAAATAATATTGTGTCAGCATTTTATTTATTGTTCTGTAGGTTTGTACTTGCAATGTTCAGATGCCATGGCACTGAGCAAGATGTTTTTTCCAGAGAGAGCTCTCTGTGTGCTCCTCTGCTGAACTCTGATCAGGAGTTGCCATACGCTACATTTTCATGACACAGCACATTTTTAAATACCTTTGGTTACATTACAGAGACATCTGAGGATAGTTTCTCCCTAATGTCGTAAGGGGCTTATTTTCCATATGCTTGTATGTGCTGATGTAAAACTACATTGCCACAGACCTGATGTATAGGGAATAAAGCAGTCAAACTTTGTTTTCACAATGTGCACCTCTCAGATTTCACCAGCTGTTGCTCCTCCAATTTAGGCATTTCACCAGCATTGTATCATTTGTACTTTTGAACATATCACAATTCTCAGATTGCCCTTCTCTGCTTCTCCTTTCCTGTGATCACCGACACTCTCCATTCTGTTCCTACTTGGGCTCCGTGCAGCTTTTGATACTATCAATCACTTTGATCTTGCAAACAATTATCCCTAGGAGTGCAGTTATTCCCATGCGGAGACTCATTTAATGCTTCTTGGGTACTTCGAGCATTAAGCTGGTGTTTCCAGCTCTCTTTTCTTACAGTTCAAATTCTAAGGGTTAACTCCTGAGTTCTGCTGGAGCAGCACTCAACACAGCTGAGGGGAGTGGGCAAAAGTAGTTTTCTACCACCTGTCACTTCTCCTTCCCCCAACTCATTCTGGCACTGGTTTGACTCCCCAGCACAGATTAGAGCAGCCTTGGATCTGCTTTAAACTTTGCCTGGCTGCAACAGCCCCCATCCAGGGATGGAATGCAGCAGCATTCTAGCCGTGTCCCCAATTTGTCCCCTACAATGGGACTGGGGTTAGAGTGTGGCTAGGTCAAGGCTCTACCACCTAAGGATTCCCAGATGCCAAGTGAATCCTGGTGGTAATTGTTAAACCAGACTTAAGGCATCTTTGCACCACCAGAATGGCAAAAAGCAGCCTTAACAGGGGCCAACGTCTCACCCTAAATCTTGAACTTTTTAAAAAATGGTCTTCGCTCAAGTTCCAATTTAAAGTTTTCAACTGGATCCTATTGGTTCCAGTGGGTTTGGAACAGAGCAAGAGTCTGTTGATCTACCAGTTCCTGGAGTTCAGTATTCAAGGGCCATTAGAAATGAAAATAGACCAGAAGAGGGATTTTCATGGAATCTGCTGGAATTTCCACTCGGCTTTATACCTTCCCCTGTGGCTCTCATTCTTTCTGTTACAGAGCTCCGCTGGGCTCTTTCTTGACCATTTTCATTCCTCAGTTTCCTCAAAATGGCAGAACTCAGTGGTGTTTTCATCTCTGGAGATCTCCTCTACACTGAGTTGACTGTACAACTCTCCGTTACCTTGAACTCTGAGCCCTGCGTCGCCCCTCCAGCCACACTTTGCCAGTTCCTGGCTAAACCATAACTTCTTGCTGCTGAAAGTTTCAGAGAAGGAGGTTCTTCTGCTGAGTAAAAGTTCCTTCACCCATTGGCTCTGGCTCTGATTTTACTCTTCAAATCAGAATTTAACTATGCTCCCACAACTAGAAAGCCATGATCTTGAACTTCCTTCTTCTTCCCTTGCCTGTAAATCAGTACAGCCACGGCCTTCAGAGAATTGCCAGAACTCACTTGATTCTGTTTCAGCTTGATTCTTTATTAAATCCAACCCGCTGTATTAATGCTATATTAAGTTTGCACAGTTAAAAATTAAAAAAAAAAAGGGTATGCAAAAATTAAGCTTCCAATAGTAGCATTAACTCAGCTGCACTGAGCTTCACATGTGCTTTCCAATAGACATTTGACTGCATAAAAAGTAATACAGAATATAAGTTACACATCAAACCAGAAAAATAAAAATACAGACTATACTACATAAGTGTTCTGCAGCCAAGCCAATGCTGCTGAGGGGATCTTAACTTTTGCATTTCTTGACTTTTTGTGATTTTAACTAGGCAAATTTCACATTGCGTTAATGCAGATCTTTTACATTTCATGGCCTATATATTTTTTTTAATAAAAGGAGAGAATTTTTGAGTTATTTGACTTGTGGAGTCTATAAGTTCCATCAACCTGAATTACTGGGTTGACAGCTATGGCACCACCCTCCCAGGACATCCATTAGTCATCGCTACCCCAGAACAGGCCAGGTTAGGAATATCTCCTCCCCACCACTCACTGAACCTTTCTGTCCCTCAAATCTTTCTTCTGGGGTGAGGATTTCCCTCCGCTGGTGCCTCCTGGCCCATACAAAAACAGGCTGTGCTCATTGCAAGGGGAGCCCTCTCCTCTCAACCTGGTACACAATCCAATGACCTTTGGCATCAGTGGGTGCCTTAACATTGATGTCAGTGGGCCTTGGAGCAGGCGTGCGGTGCCTTCACTCACTCCTAAAACTGCCAGTGCTCACAGACAGAGACAGAAGAGGTTCCCCAAAGAGCCCCTCCATTCCCCACTGGTTCTTCCATGGTGGAGAAAGCCCCATACTTACTCCATCAATTTGTTTCTTTAAAGTTTTTTTTTTTTTTAAATGTATGTCAAGTGGGAGATCAGGTTCCCTGCCTAGTATGATTAGCACACAGAAGCAGTTCTTCAGCAGCTCACAATATCATGGGAGCACAGCAGGACGATGATGTTAGTGCTGAGAGCTGACATCATGGTCCTACTGTGAGTCTATAAATACTCCCTAATAATAATATGAATAACTGTATTGTTACATATTACAATAATAATAAATAAATAATAAGAATAAGAATACTAGAAACTATTTGTGAATGTAAATGCAGGGCTAATCAGGGAGGAGATTTAGGAGTTACAGTATACAAATTCCCCCCAAACCGTCAGCCTAATTAGCAAAGTAGCTAGAGTGGCTGATAGATTGTATTGCTAGAAAAGCATAAAACAAAGGAGGTTATAATATATATTATCACTGTATAAAACAGTGATTAGACCCCCAACCTATGTACAGATCTAATCACCATTCCCTAGAAAGGATAATGGCTAGCCCTGTGTGCATAGTTTGACAAATTAAATGCAAGTCTGGTCCAAACAAGGAGATTTGTATTTTTCCAAGAGAAATTAACTCCTTGACAGTACAGCAGTGACACCCTCACATGCAGTAATGACTTTGCTAACAGGAGACAATGCAGCACTTGAACATGTCTAAGCACAAGTGCCGGCAGTCAGGTGCCCTATCAAAAGTTCACATGAGAAATTGTTCAGTGGTATTTGAAGGCCACAAAATTAATGCAGGTCACCACCCTGCATGGAGTAACTTTGATTGCAATAAGTCAGCCACTTTCCTGAAAGCTAACATCGCAGAGCACTGAACCTAATACCAGGCTGTCAATATTAGCCCAGTGCGGACGGGCTGAGGAAGTTGGTCACTCTAAAACTCCTGCCCTTCTCAAGAGACATCCATATGTTTCTGTAAGGTGAAGATGAGACCAGCCTCTCACATTGCCAGATTCTATTAGCTCAATCTCAATATTGTAGCGAGAACACAAACACAGCATTCTTGACTGCATGTATCTGTACCACAGTGGTAACTATTAGGAAAGAGCAGGGGATAGAGCACTCAGAGTCGAATGCTGGCTCTGCCACTGACCTGCTGTGTGCCCTTCGACAAGTCACTTTACCTTTGCTTCCACTACCGCTGGAAGTTTAGACTGAGAGCTCTTTGGTGCCGGTGCTGTCTCTCATCAGTCCTAGCACAAGGGGGCCCTGATCTCAGTTGAGGCCTCTAGATGTTATTGTAACATTAATAACAAAATAATAATAATAATTAATAATAAATATTGACTAATGTTGTTCATGTTGTGTACTATATATCTTTAACATGAAAAGCACCAAAACTACATTTCTGACAACGTTTTAATCAATGCCAATTGAGTGTGATTTCTGCTGTGGGGTCTTTGTCTCTCCCTAAATGTAATCCTCCCTTTCCTGGTCTCACAGAATTTACAGTGTCCTTCCAGGTTTTTGATTGGAGATCTCCTCCAGCTAATCAGTTTTGGCCAGAAGATTGAACTTTCACAGAGTTCCCTGACCCATTTCCAGCTCACTCTTCCGCAGTTGAGATCAGCCATCACAAGGTTATTGTACTGTTCCTCCTCCTGTCCCCCCTCCCCCCCAGACAGCGGGGCTTTACACAAGTACAAAGAAGTAGAAGAGTAGGTTGAATGCTGTGGGTCTCTAATAGTGTCCACGTTACATTTAGAGAGAAATAATTATAAGTGAGCAATTTTCCATAAAACCAAAAGGGAAGTGCAGTCATGGAGGCTAGATAGCTAATAGCAAGTCTCCAAAAACTAAGTGCCTGAAGCGCTTATATGCCTGAACAGAGAGAGAACTGGATAAAAGCACAGTGAGGAGAGATGACAAATTCTCACAGGTCACATTTTTGGTACAAGTGAGTAAAGAAAATTCTAACACAAATTTAAAGAAAAAAAATGAGGGCGATTGTAAAGGTGGATCATTCTCTGAAAGAGCTGGTACAGTGAATGTAAGTAGTATCTTGGTGTATGTCTAAGAGAATGCTCAAGACAATTCTGAAGTAAGTTCCGTGTGATGGTCCTGCTCTTGGAGACTGATTTAAGGCTGCCTTTGCTGCCACTATTGAATAGAATTTAACATGGCACCTATAATCCTGCAAAAGAATAACAATAACTTGTGAAATCACACAGCTCTATTAGATGCAATGCTAGAGTTTAGCGCAGGGGTCTCAAACACGCGGCTCTTTCCTGCGGCCCGCCAAGCTCCCCCAGTTACTTCCTGTCGCCGCCAAACTCCCCCCACCCCCGCCCCCCCCCCAGTTATTTTCTGTGCCTGCTAAGCTCCCCGCGCACTGCTCCCCAATGTTTGGGGCCGGGTCTCTCCCCCGGCCCCGCCTGCTGCCCCCACGCGCCTCTCTTGAGTGTCTCCCGGCCCCCACTTGCTGCCCCCTCACCGCCGGGGAGCCTGCAGCTCACGCTGACTCTGCTCCGCTCTGCCCGCTTCCGGCATCACCTGCTGCCGCAGGATCCTAGTGCCCCCCTTCACTAGGGCCAGGGCAGGCTGCCCTTCCCCTGCCCTTCTGCCCTAGTCCTGAGACTCTCCAATGCCCCAAACCCCCCATCCCCAGCCCCACAGCCCTCACCCCTGCACCCTCTCCTATCCCCAAACTACGTCCCAAAGCCTGCACTCCAGACCCCCTCCCCCCCCCAACCGCCCTCCCAGAGCCTTAGGCAGGTGGGGGTGGAGTTGGGGGGGGGGGCAGGTTGTACAAACCTGCCACCCCTGGAAGAGGCAGAGCAGGGGGGGAGGGGGCTTTAACAGAAGTAAATCTAACTAAGTGCGTGTTTTGCACTTTCCAGGAGGGAGGGGGGAGGAGCGGGGAGCCGCGCGCTATGGGGAGGAGGTGAAGAGACAGGGCAGGGGCGGGGCCTCATGGAAGAGGTGGAGTAGGGGTGGGGCCACCGGCAGCAAGGGGGTGTGTCAGTGATGCGGCCCTCAGGCCAATGCACTAGTCCTCATGTGGCCCTCGGGGTCATTTGAGTTTGAGACCCCTAGTTTAGCGCATACTAACTCCAAGGCTTGTCTATCCTAGAATATTGTATCACTGCATCTTAGAATCATAAAATATCAGGGTTGGAAAGGACCTCAGGAGATCATCTAGTCCAACTCCCTGCTCAAAGTAGGACCAATCCCCAGACAGATTTTTGCCCCAGAGCCCTAAATGGCCCCCTCAAGGATTGAACTCACAACCCTGGGTTTAGTAGGCCAATGCTCAAACCACTATCCCTCCCCCTTGAACTCATGTGATTGAACACGAGCAACTTGCAGCAGTGCAGTGTGTCCACACTAACTATCCAGTTTTGAGTGCACACGGTGCACCATAACCATACACAGTGTTCTCTGTAACCACTGCAGCAATACTACACTGTGTTTTGCTAACCACAGTTTACAGCGCAGCTCCTTGAACCAGGAGGTTGAAGAAGATCCTGCAAGGTTCTGTAGGGTGAGGAGAAATCCTGGGAGACTGGGTCAATATCTCAGCACCCAGCAGCAACCACTGCCATTCCTGGAACATATCCCCAAATGGAGGCCATCTTGGAGGATCAGAGCTTTCTCTTTCATCTGAGAGCCAAATTGGTGGTTGAAGAGCTGGAATTGCTGCAGCTACTGAAGCAATGATGCCTGGAGATGGAAGAGTTTGAGGGCTGCAAAGAGCAAGAACATCTTATGAACTTGCAGCTGCACCTCCTGGAGAGATGCTCAGGCAGCTCCTTCCCTAATGCAAATTAGTGCCAAGCTTTACTTTGCACGCATTTTTATGGGGCTGAGCAAAATATGTTTGGTCCCTAACCTCTCTGGGACAGGGTTGTGCTGGAGCCCTGGGAAAGGCAGCAGCAGCTGCAGAATTTCCCAAATAAGGGCTGAACAACTTATTTGGGACTGACCAAGGACTTCAGGACTGGTTCCCATGATCACACCTTCATCCTAAATGTCATTCTGTCTCTGCATTTATCACCCTGATATTACAGCATCAGGCCACTAGAATGAAAGCATTGCTCACCAGTGGCGAACGGCGAGTATGAAAACTGGCTATGTGATTATTCAGCTTGGAGTTGAGAAGTCCACAGTGGGGTCTGAGAAGTCTGCAGCAGTGGTGGTTGCACTAGGGATTTGACTAACATTGCATAAATCACTGCATATGATCAAGGTGCACCATGTGTGTCCAATCACGGAGGGGTTTGAACAACTTGGCTTCCCAAATTGTGCTGATGCCCATTCTGTGCAGATCTCATCAATCTATGGAATATATGAACTGCAAAGGCTACCGCTCCCTTGTGATGCAAGCCTTAGTGGATTGTTGATGCCAAGTCCTAGACATTTACATAAGCTGGCAGAATTTTCAGGGATTGTCTTTTTTCAGCAGTCAGAATGGCAGTCTTCACACACCATGGACAGCATTTGGGCGTCCATCCACCCTGTGATTTTCAGAGATCCCTTGGCTTATTAAACCATATGCTGATTACACCAGCCTTGACAGATGTTGCTTCAGCTTCCATCCCATCAAGTACAGAATGGTAGCACAATATACACCCGAAAGGATCCAAACCAAGCACAGTGATTTTGCTATTGAATACATTATCACCATGATTTCTAAGTGCTGTAGTCTAGTGTTTGGGAAAGAAAAGAGGGTGATCCACAAGTGAGGGACCACAGCGGCAGAAATGGATGAAGAATTTCTCAAGCCAGAGTGAGAATCATTTGGTCAGGGCATTTCAACAGCCAGGCTAGTATTATTATAGCCATTGGGCCAGATTCTCACCTGGTGTAAATTGATGTAGCTTCACTGATTTCAAGAGAGCTGTGCCATTTACAATAGCTGAGGATCTGGCCCACTATTTGTTACCTTTTGCCAATGGAGACACTGAGGACTCTGGTGGTGATGACATTCTTTGTCACCGATATTTGTATAGTTGTTCTGTTAAAGATTTGCTGGTGCTGGTTATTCTGCTTTGACGCTGTACAGTCCCATTTTAATCACTTGTAACTTTTAGCTGTTCACTTTGTCTTACCAATGAAATGATCTCTGTTGGTGAGTATTTTCTTTTTAACTTACACACTCATCCCATACTCAGTTTGACATCCGCAGAGCGTAAGGTTATTTTTCTTTCTACATGTAAGCGAAGAGGCAAATTAAATTATTTCTGTTGCTAGTCATTTTGTTTTCAATGTTCAAGCATTTTAACATCTGCAGGTGGACAGATGTTTGTTTTTTGCCAGTGTTTTGCAAGGAGGGAAACAACATTTTCTCTGGTTATGGAAGAGGCAATAAAATTGCCTCTGTTAATACATTTCACATGTACACAAAGGAAAGGCCACTGGTAATTGTATACATACGTATTCCTTGCTCATGTGTCTTAGAGCATACCATAAAAATATACATATAAAAAAGGGACAAAAGCTATTATTTTTCTAACAATTCATATGTAGCTGTGCTGCAATAACTATAGGAGACACCACAGGTTCCTCAACCAACTGCAAACTATATTATATTTAAATCCAATGAAAGCTAATCTATGACTGAATGGACTTAAGGTTTTTTTCTCTCCTGGTTGTTGCCCAATGTGGGTTAGAGCCATGCTCCTGGATGGATCATTGGCAGCAGTATGGAATTTGGGACCTCTGGTTTTAAAAGCTTAAGCCTCAACTGCCTGAACTAAAGGACCCAGCTCTGTGTAGCAGGTACATTAACCTCTAAACATGACCCAGCCACCACTAGAGAGGGACAGAGTGCCATACTGGTGATGGTTATGGGTGACACATGCAGAGGGTGGGTCCATGGAAGAGGGGGAGAACTGAAGGAGCTCCAGTATGTTACGCGGCAGTCCTGCCGCTTTGCACTGGTGGAGACACGGTAATGGGAGGCCTAACAATGAGCTGAACAAGAGAGAAAGTGGAGGATGAAAGATTCAGGGGGTTCCTGGAATGGAACAGAAAAGACCAGGAGGAGGATCATAGGAGGTTGAAGGAGTATTTAGAGCCTGATCTAGGGCATGTTCCTGCACCCTTTGAAGCCCCCATTGACTTCAAAGGTGCAAGATTGGCCCCACAGTGTGGAGGCAGGAAAGTGAAGAACCACTCACTCAGGTCCCAGATCAGCAAAACACTGAAGCTCTGCTTAATGTTAAGCATGAGCTTAAGTCCATCCCTTTTTGGCAAAGCCCAAAGCCTATGCTTAAGTCTCACTGACTTCAGTTAATGAATGGAGAATGACAAAATGCACATGAAAATGAAAAACAAAATTGGAGGCCACGGTTTGACAGTGACACCTTGTTCAAGCTGTGAACAAATAGATCAAAGCATATTGGATAGAAAAGAGATGGGGAAGCTATTAGCTGAGAAATATGAATGCTGGATGGAGGAGAGAATAAGGATGAGATAGTTGTCAAGAGTGTAAATTAAAGGGGGTGGCTGCAAGCTGAAAAAACAGAGATCACAGGGCAAAAAGAAGGGCTCTTTTCTCTGCTTGATGCATGAGTGCATTACTCCCATTACTGTTAATTAGAGAAGCCAACAGGCTCCATAGTGAACTGAGGGGTAAGAGTCTCCAATTTCTGAAATGAAAAATCCAGTGATGTTAATAAACTATGGGGAACAACTGGAATCAAGCAGTGATAACAGGAGTAGGCTGTTTGGGCACAAGATAGAGGGCTTGTTCCTACACTCATTGAAGTCAATAGCAAAACTCCCATTGACTTCAATAGTGTAAGATCAGAGCCATAGACATCTAATTAGGTAAAATGAGAAGAAGAAGAAGAAGAAGAAGAAGAAGAAGAAGAAAAAAGTGGTTATTACCTACCCGTAATTATTAATCTTTTAAACTGGTCTATGCTGTGACTTTGAGACCTGTTTGCTACTCTCAAAACTATAAGGAGCCATGTTGTGGTCCATTTTATGGAATAGGATCAGCGCCAAGTCCCGCACACAGGTGTCAGTTCAACCTTATGCAGCAAAGCACTTAAGCACATGTTTAAATCCTGTTGATTTAAAATGGCTGCAGATTAGACATATTCCCAAATAGAATTTCCTCCAATAAGATTTAAATATGTGCTTAAAGGTGTTCATTTTCACTGTGTATTTTGTTGTTAATTCATTCATTTTTTTAAATTCTTAAACTCACAAACAGTACTGGACCATCAGAATGATTAGTATTATAGTTATGGTATAGGGCATGGTGAAAAAATGTCATCCCCTGCTTTTTCCCAGTCCCAGGATACAAGAAGAGGTTGCTTAGCTAAAAGCAGCTAAATGACGAACAAATACAAAGAAATTTTTATTTCATACAATGTATGGAATTCCCAGCCCCAACAGACCATTGAGTGAAACAGTGAATTTTATGACTGGATTCTAAAAAAGATATAGATAAATTATGTGGCCCTTACTAGCCTTTGCATTTAAGATAATTAAGTATAATAAGTATTATTAAGCACATGTCATGCTTCCTGGCATAAACTGATCACCCTGTAAGGAGTCAGGAAGGATTTGTTCTTATAAGGTTAGCATTGCACAATTGCCCAAGTGCACTATGTTTTTGTTGTGTATTTTGGTTTTTGCCATTTGCAACCAGGCTCTGGTCACTAGTGGCAGCAGAAGGCTAGCTTTGATGGACCAATGATGTACTCTAGACTAGCTTTAAATTATAATGCTCCACAATGCACAGCCCAAGTATGAAACTGAATTTCAATATTTATCGAATATTCCAAACATTCAAAATTGCCATGAAGGAAATTCTACTTGGAAATATGCCTGTAGCCTAATCTGCAATCCCACCTTCTGGTCTCCCTTTCAAAAGCATCTGTTTCATTGATGGACAGGCTGATTTTAGAAGCCAGATGTGTTTTTTCAAAGAAGAAACTGTTGATCTAATAGGGGGCAGAAATCCTGACAAAAGACCAAAAAATGTGGTGTTCAAGTCAATGTTTGAATGGGGACAAAATTAAGAATATATTTTTCTAAAAAACATCAGTTTTGCACTTGAACGGCTCTCTGGTAATTACAAACTCACAAGCCTCTCCTAATGCATTTAGCAGACAGAATTTCTCGTTTAAAATAAAAAAAATAAAAAAAAAAAACAGATGTCATTTCTTTACTATAGAGAGACACCTAGCACTGTATTCACTCATTGCTGCTGCCTGATCCTCTGTGCAGTCATTTACATATGTAGCGATTTACATCTGTGCAAAGAGGGTGTCAGTGTTGTGCACCCCTTTTACACTGACTGAGCTGCAGGGTGCAGGGCTTCAGTGCCTCGGGTCCAATACATCTGCCTGGCTAACTACTAGAGGGAGACCAATATCTGTTTGCACAGGAGTTATGGTGCAAAGGAAGAGTCAAGCCACTGGCAATCACCTCTGTTCCTGTGTGGCCGATGTTTGGCATGCGCTTATAGAAGACAGAAGGGTGTTCTCAACAGACGGGAGTGTGGAAAATGGGAGGAAAGCTACCCCAGGTGTAAAAAAGCATTGACTTGAAGTGCAGTTCAGTATGTGGGAAACAGTGCATCGTCCTTGAGAGTGTTGCAGTTGAGAGCCTCAGCTAAAGTTTTCAATTTGCAATAATCACGCCACAGTTTAACCTCACAAATTATGATACTGCCACTGCACATGGCCCATGAATCCAACAATTTGATCACCTCTGTCTTAAATTATTACCTTTACCTTCACTTTTCTGATCAGTTATTTGGCTCATTTGATTGTGGTCGGGTTGTGCTAATATATTTATTTTAGATGACGTATGTAGCTGAATTGTCTGCCTCCAACAAGTCAAAAATGACAGAAACGGAATAATAAAAGGAAATTGTTAATAATCCACATAGATATTGTAAGAAATAGAAACATAATAATAAATGCTCAAAACAATTCTATTAGAGTTTAATCTTGCATACACTGGTATACTTGTACATTCACTGAAAAAGATAATTTGGGTAGGAGCAAAAGCAGCCCTTCAAATCTTACTAAAATATTTCCCTTCCCCTCTGCCTTAATTTCTGCTCATCGACACCAGCGATGGCCCTTGTGTGCTCCATAACCGAGTACTATGCACCAGTATGGACCAGAAGAAGCCATACTCGTCTTGTTGATGTCGGGCTGAACACTACAATGTGGTGCATCACTGGAACCCTCAAGTCGACCCCAACACCTTG
Organism: Platysternon megacephalum; assembly: GCA_003942145.1. Taxonomy (NCBI): domain Eukaryota; kingdom Metazoa; phylum Chordata; order Testudines; family Platysternidae; genus Platysternon; species Platysternon megacephalum. The sequence goes on from QXTE01000033.1 coordinate 4,824,744, forward strand.
GCTGCTGGTGCTAACGCACATTGCTTCCCCCATCCATTTGCTGCAATACCACAACTCTTCAGGAATTCCAGAGGATCGTGGAAAATGAACGTCTCCCCATCCACCAGGACCTTAACAATCTCCCTCATCACTGCCTGAAGTCGCATAAGCCCTTTTGGACACATGCATTTATGCAACTTCAACCCTGATGAAGCTTGGAAAGCCGAATGAAGTTCACAAGACGTCACAAATAAAGACCTTGTGAAAGACCTGACGCAGAAGGACCCTGGCTTTGATCTGCCACGAAGATCATGCGCAACCCTAAACCGCATCTGCACACACCATGGCAGATGTGGATACTTGCTGCATAGTGGAAAATTAAAGACTCTCCAGTGTGCGACTTTGGTCACCCAAAACATACCATGGAACATATAACAACTCAATGCCTCCGCTCTGATGGGTTTGCCCTGCTGGAGAAAGGACTTCCCCTCAGTAATTGACAGAAGATGCTCCTCCCAGTGGTTCCGAGTAAGCCAAGTCAAACCAAGATTAAGACAAATGTCAGGGTATCAAATCCTAAGTATGTTCACCGCATTTCATGGTCTGAACAGCTGCTTGCTTTCTGCCATTGTGTATGTTTTCCTGATTGCAGTTTTTTTCATTAACTTAGTGGCTGGCCATCTATCGTCATCAAGGACAACATAAGGCCCAATACCAAATCTGGGAAGACTAGGTAGGAGATATTTTTTCCTAATGGTGAGATTAGTGATGGGTGTTCATAGAAAGATTGAAAGGGTCTATTTGGAAAGTAGTTAAAGCAGTACCTAGGGATTGCAAAGGTTTATAAAGGACCTTGAGATCCCTAGATGGAAGGCACTATGGACGTATAGAGTATTATAATTAAGTATTCAAACTTTGGATACATACCTGAACCCGAAAAATTGGACTAGCAATCATATGCAAACTGGCTTTGTTGTAAGATTTCTGTTATTTCCTGTTAATAACCAAGTTGGAAAATAGGCAGGAACACCACTCTGGCATATTTCACTATTTGGCATCCAGAATAATCAGGAAGTGGAGAATCACAAAAAACTGGATGGAAAAAGAAAATCATAAAAAAATATTAACCACACTTTTATGAACATCAAAATATCATTGAATTTGAGGTAGAAGGTTCAGTTTGCTTCATTCTTTGTCTGAACAAGTTCAACTCTTCCTTGCTGGGATTTCAAAGAGAAAATTAAATGTTGTTTTTGCCATAAGAGAGAATGACTCCCAGTTTGACTTTCCAAACTTCCTTTCAGAGAGCCTATTATGGCTTATATAATTACATTTGTTCTTGCTTTGTAATATGTGCTGAATATAAACTATCTTGGGGCATGCAGCTAAATACATCAGCTATATAACATTACACATTTTATTCAATGCCAATTAAGATACTAAACTTGTCTCCTATAAAAAAAAAAGGAACTTCCAACCCATCCCAAAAATCCCCTTAATCAAATACCTGTGTAAACTGGTGAGCCTTGCTGGGGCTCTATTAGATCGGCAAGATGGGATAGATGTTGGGTCAAGGCTTTTGTACCACCAGCAGCCTTGAATTGAACATTACCTCAAGAGCCCCAAACTAAGCTCATCTTCTGCAGTATCAGAAGAGAGGTGAAGTCAATTTAGCTCTGCAGCCTGTTTATGCTTATGTTGGGTGCACCAAAGATGGGAGGTTATCGAGGAGCCTATTATGGCTCCTTGATTCTTTGCCTGGCCCCAGGACCAGGTTAGAGCAGCCTTGTCCGATGATTATGCTCCCCTACTTAGCATGCACAAGCTAGAGATAGCAGGAGCACGTTTCACTCTGGCCATTCCATGTGCCTGTCCTCCCCTCCCCACCCCCCCCCCCCCCCCCCCCCCCCCCCCCCCCCCCCCCCCCCCCCCCNACTGGGAGGAAAGTTTTAGTAGTTGCTGTGCTGACTCTACACCTACTGAGGCTCACCTACACTAGGAGAATACCCAGAAGGGGTCTTGCAGTAGCTTGCCACTGACTTTGCATTGTCTGAGCAGCACAAAGGGAGCCGAGTAGGTCTGAGAATCTGTTCCATGATCTATAAGGCAGCCAGAACTCAAACCATATTGGGATTTACTGGTAAAAGAACAACTTGAATGGCACATGAAAAAATGAAAAGCAAGCAAAGGTGTCATCCATTCCTTCTAACAAGCTCCACGAAGTGGGTAGAGCACCACAGCCTGGTTAAAGATTCTGAATAGCGTTCCAAGCACCTTGCTGTTTCATGGGATGACAAGGCATGGCTAACCATGCTACGATCGGAAAGGAAAAGTTACAGTCTCTGAGCCACGAAAAATAAAATAGAATAAAATAAAACAAAATAGACCAACCACCCTGCATTTGGCCACCTCAGCAACTTGATCTTCTAAATGTAGCTAACTGCTTACTTTCCTAGCAACAGATGTGCGGAACCACTCTATGATGGGTCAGATAACAACTCCTCTGTCTCTTTCAGAAATTTTCCTTGGCCATTGAGCATCAGCTCCATCTTTCTTAGCTGGATTGAGTCTCAGCCAAGTAGCTCTCACTGAGGCCTCAGTTTCAGCTAAAATTGGCAAAACTGATGGAAAGCCCATTTGGCTCAAATGAAAAAGAGACACAGAGCTGTGATATCAGCATGATGGCACTGGCATTCAGACTGCCTCACTCCATCCCTCTGTGGTCTCACAAAGTTACTGAAAAGGTGACAAAATTATCTGTTGTACTTATATGGCCCCCTTCACTGTAGTATCTGAGCATAATTTTGAAGCAGTTGAAATGAGAGAGACTTTGAGTAGCAAACTCTCAACACTAACCTTTGGGTTCTCTCAGAGAAAGGAGAACAAAGTGCTCATGTGCCTCCATCCTGCCAGAGTCTGCAGCCATGTCAACAAACCCTCCTGGTCAGTGGTGTCAAAGGCAGCTGATAGATTAGAGCTTCTGTCTTAATCTTTTTCAGGTCTGAGGGCCACCCAAGGAATATTGCTTTCTGGTCCTTATTAGGTGCCCTACATGTTTCAAGAAAGTAGTGTGTTACTGGAATACCAGCATACAAAATCTTTAAAGACTCATTTCTTGCTAAACTGCCTCAGCTTCAGTCTGCTGGCTGATTGGGCCCAGCCTGGGTTATATTTCAGTCACTTTTCCAAAATCCACTACTGCTGAGCCCTGGATTATCCCTTGCTAAAAATTCAGTCCTCCTGTGTCTGAAGGTGAAATTCGGTTTAGCAGCAGGAAGGTGTTAACATGACCACATTATGGAGATTAACATTACAGCAAATCATCAAAAGAACCAGAAATATCCAATGCACTAAAGAGCTCTATTTCTGGTGAAAGTCTCAAGAAAGTAATAAGAGAACAGTACTATATAGTAGGTCAGTTATTAATTTTTCTTGGAATCCCAACAGAAACAAGAGCTGGCAAGAGTCAATATGTCTGCACTGTAATTTTTTACTTTTTATTTCATAACATGATCCACATACCAATTAACTTTCTTTGCTCAGCTAAGTATTGTTTCACCTGCTTTTAACTAGGAGCTGCAGTCATGTTAGTACATGGATAGAAAGAGTATTTAGTTTCATTGTACTTACCATATGTACCTCTGTATTCTGTGATGAAGTGTCAGCTTGTGATACCCAACAGCAATATTCCTTAGTGAGTCACAACAGTAAGTCATACAACTGCCATAGTTAGAGCACTCTATGGGCCAGGTTGTACCCAGCTGTTGCATGGGTGTACAAGAGAAAATGGGGGAGGGTGAAAGCATTCCCTCTTCCCTGTTGTGCCCCGAGTTGGACCACACCTGCAATCCTTGAGCTTCTCTGGGAAGTCAGGATAATCCTGGTTATTACTTCTAGACACCTCAAAAAGAGTAAGAAAGTTGTGGTAGAGGCAGCCATGGCCACCCCTCTCCCAGTATTGGCCAGCTATATTGGCTGAGCTTGGAAGGGAGTACACAGTACATCTTCTGAAAAGGTGGCTATGCTCCTGGAAATTCTTGGAGCCACACATACAATGCCTCGGAGCTCCTGGTAGGGCAGTGCACCTCTTCACCACTCTCAATGCATTGCTGTGCCTCCAAGGCACAATTGAGACCTGAGCCAGTAAGAGATTCCACATTAGACAGGGGACTAGCAAAGGCAACTGTAAAGTTTAGTAAACATTCCAGAGGCAGGAGAAGACACACTTTTTTTTAATATACTACTTAATTCAGTTGGAGTCTGCTCCCGCTTCTAGCAATGTCTAGTTCACACTGGGCATGCTCATAGGTTACCATATCTATTAGCATAGTCAGGCTAGGTCATATGCTGAGCCTGTGACCAACTGTAGAGATGTGGGATATGTATGGCTGCATTTGTGAGGCCCTGGCTAAAGTAATTATGGGATTCTGACAGTATTTTGTTGGTATGTGCAAGCCTTTCAAAGAAATGGTGGACACACCACTACTTCAGTAATTTAAAACTAGACTGGTCAAATAATTGAAAATATACTACAGGGAAAAGTCCTGAATTGCCAAGAGAATGGATATCACCTAGAAATTAGCAATGGGAAAGGCCTTTTATGATGCTATTCTTTGATTCATATGTTTGAGGCAGTGTATAGAGCAAAACATTCATGTTTGTAGGCCACATATGGCAAAATTCATACTGGCTGCATTTGTTACGAGAGATGTTCCTTGTGATACTCAATATTGACCAAGTAGTAATTGAGGAGGCACAATGAAAATAACTTTCTAGTATCTATCTATCTATCTATCTATCTATCTATCTATCTATCTATCTATCGTTTTATTTCTAAGGCCAATGCCAGTTCATTCAATGCTGCCAAACTGCAGTCACAGCAGGTCTCCTAGTCATTATGGCCCCATTCCATCAGGGACAGGTTGAAAAGATAGTGAGATGTTTACCAACCATTCTCCTGTGATATTGGTATCTGGTACAATCTGACTAGGATCTCTGTGGAGATCATTCAGTCCCCCTGGGGGAAAATACATGCACCAATTTTGGACATGTTCCCTAGTGTCACTCATTCTATGGAACTAACACTCCGTCTGATAGGGCAGTGCTACTTGAGGTAGGTTGTGGGGGGGAAAGGTCATAACTTGTAAATAGGGACCCAAATGAATGGCTTTGTTAGAGCCAGTCCTGACTCAGGCACATGTCTAAATGTCATTAGTCTGTGCAATCATTCTGTGTGAGGATTTCCTCACTTGAAATCAATGGTTTCAGTCTGGCACTTCTATTATGATGAGAAAGAAAGAACACACTCCGCACTCTCACTGTCCTTGTTGCAGTAGACAGAGGAATAAAATAAACCAGTGTGTGCTTGGAACCACTGTGATCTGCTCTAAAACCTACAGTATGTGAACTCCAGTACAGATGGTAGTCATGCATGCTCATAATCGTGTTAAAACTGAAAAACCATGAGCCTAAGCTCAGACTCAAATAGCAGTTCTCTGAAATGACTCAGACAACACACAGAAGGGCTTCTCCTGAGTAGTTTCTAGCTTTGCTACATCATATCCTCATATACTGCATTGGTGGATCAAGAGGAAAAATATGATTAAGGTATTTCAAGCCCGACATGAATATTTTTCCAGTGGAAGGAGTTTTGATAATGTAGACTTGTGGACTGAATTTGGAATTTGCTTTGCTGCTGTAATTGTGCTTCTAATGCCTGCAGAAGAATCAAGGCTTAAGAAGCCAAGTAAAAAAATGTATTTCAAGTGAATGCTCATCTGTGGTACAATAAATCTATTAGTCTACTGAATATCTGTTTGAATTATATCAAATCACCTGAAGACCATATGGCAAATGGAAATTTTTATCTTAACATTTGCTGCCTTTTACAATAACAAGAAAGAATTTTTCTTTAGTTAAGCCTATATAATGTGTATACTAATATGCCTTGAACTTTTTGTAACCGGTAACTGAATGTCAATTTTGATCTAAGTGGATCAATTACACATATTTCATCTGCCAAATAGTTAGTTAGAAAATATGGCCACATTTTACAAAAGTGGGATTTTAAAGTTAGGCAGCTAAACCAACATTCATCCACCTATTTCTTAGAGGTGCTGAGTGAAGTGACTCTTGTTGCATTCAGTGGGGGTTCAGCACCTCTGAAGAGGAGGGCAAGATATGGATTTAACAGTGCAAACTATTTCAAAATAGGCCCCCTTGTTTGAAAATTTCAACCTGTCTATCAATCAAAGCACTAGCTTTCAGAGAGCACTCTACCGCTAATGCATTCCCATTAGCTATATGGATGTGGGGGGAGGGGAGGCAGTTGATGAGTTTTCTTGCATGGGGCAACCCCTAACCCTCGACAGAAGATTCAGATAAAATGCTTAAGGGAAACCTTGCAGAGTTTCCTAATGCCTATAAGGGTATTTTTGCATGAGTGCATGATTTGGCCCTACTTTAAGTATGACACTTACCTAAAACTCTTACATGGTATAGAAGCCTTTGCCATCACATCACAGGATTTGGGTATGTGTGTATGCCAGTGTCTGATCATATGTCCAGTCAGTCTCAGGGATGTATATCTAGACCCAGAAGTCTTGCAACTTCTTCACTAAACCTGGGCTCTTATCTATCCTAAAAAGTCCGCAGTAGTAGAAACTAGTTTAAAGTTCACTTAATGTGGCTCAGGTTTCCTGGTCTTTCCTAATACATATTCCTCACCACTGAAAAGGGGCCTTTTGTTTCCCTTCTTCCTGCAGGGATTTTAATGTTCATTAGAATAATATCCTTGAGATGGGCCTTTTGTTAATAGGTTTGGGCAGCCCCCACTCAAGACCACTTGTAAACAAAATAACTACCCTGGGCAGATATGTAAGGCAGACATTGCACCGAATTCTTCCCTCATTTACACATTGAAAACTATGATAATTGCACCTGTGTAACTGAGCACAGAATTTGGCTCATTGATTTTCAGATAAAATTGACTCAGGGGTTTAATATGGCCTGATACCTCATATTTTCAGTCACTCACAGGTTGTTTCTCTGATGCGTCTGTCTTTTGCCTTCCACAAGAGAGGACCTGTGTAATATAATAGCTCTGCTACAAAGCACTTATCTCTTTAGAACTACTAGTTGGTTTATTATTCATGTTCAGCTTTGTCCCTGTGAGAAAAGAGGAGCTTTTCTAGATCTAAGGGGTTATATGATCCATCCTGTCTAATGAGACATGAAACTTTATCATAGCTGTATCATAGTCCATTAGCTGGAATGTAACATAACAATGTGTTGTACCTACATCTCAAAATTAAAATAAATTTTTTTAAATGACATGACCTGAGAAAGTTACTTTACTTTAACAAAAAATACATGACAACCTGATTTCTCTACTGATGTTCTGATATGTTTTGAAATCGTTTTTGCAGGGTTACAATAAAGGTATTTGTCTAACACTTGACTGGGATGAATCCCTTTTCTGTTTTTAGGACATATTTGTGCAGGACTGCATCCCAGGTGCTGCATGGTGCTGCTTTGCAGCACTACTATGTACTCTTCTGGCCCGATCCTGCATTCCTTATACACAAAAAGCTCCTATTGGCTTCGGTGTTAAAGAATGCAGGACTGTTTATATTTAGTGTAATTACATATACATTGTGCCTGATTCTCCACTCACATTGGTTTGATCTCTGTGTAATGCCACTGACTGCAGTGGTGTTATTTCTGATGTTCACCAAGGTAAGTGAGTGGAGAATCAGGCCCATTATTTCTTATGCTCACCCAGGGTAACTGAAAAACAACCTCCTCTGCAAGTTCCCAGGACGCACTTGACTAGGGTTCTGGGTATTGCATTGCCAACTCTAAGCACTGTAATTTTATTTCTTTGCTAAAGACCATTAGGTCTTGCATGCACTGTTAAAGATCAATTAACATTAAAAGATTCTTTATTAATAGAGAAATGGAGAGTTAACACAGAGCAAAAAACCTTATTATTGCCAGTGCTTTTAATTTCTGAAGAAGCAAAACAAACTGAATTAAATCTGACGTTTCATGCAATTTTTCATGCATGTAGATCTTGGTATGGAACAAAAGCATGCACTTTGTGTGAACTCCATACCCTCATTTTTTACCTTTTTATTAATTTTTCTTTTGAATTCACAGCATGTTTCTGTGTCCTTTATGGAACAATATGAGTGCTTTCCAGTGGCCAAAAATAATATCTCTAAATTCCAATGGCTTTTAACCAAAGAGTATGTAGCCCAGTGGATAATGCTTCTGCCTTATATTCCAAAGATATTGAGTTCAAATGTTATAGGTGTATTTTTATTTTTAAAATTTCATGGGCCAGATTCTCAGCTGGCATAAATTGGAGAACTTCATTGACTCCTATGCAGTTATGCTAAGTTATACTAGTTTAGGATCTGGCCCAATACCTTTTTTTTTCAGTATCAAATGCAGCATTCAGTATTCATACACTAACAATTTGTTTGATGTCTATAACCAAATGTTTTCATTGTCAGTATACACGTACCCTGTGAATTCATGAAAATGACTAGGTTGTGTGAAAGCGGGAACGTGGGAATGAAATGATACTAAAATTAGAACTTCCCCAAGCAGACACCTCCTGACATCTATAGAAAAGTTGCCTGTGTAGGGACTGAGAAATCCTAACTGTACTGAAGTCAATGGGAGTTTCACTATTAATAGCAATGGGGCTAGGATTTCACCCATCATCTTTTGTCTAAATACCTTTGAGGTTCTGGGCCAAAAGAACTGAAAAGGACGAGGACAGAGAACAGAGCCATGGTTCTGCCCCTGTGAATGGCCAAGAGAGCTAATCAGGGGCAAAGGAGGGAAGATGGTTCATGAGTAGTGCAGTGACTGTGCATGAGTGCCCTACCAGAGAGTCCCAAGGAGGACTTCTGTTTGAGTCATAAGCTTACTCTAAATTTTACTCAGTCCTTACTCAGGCCAAGGTTTATTTGGAATCCGTTTGAGTAAGGAGCAAAGGATTTGGTCTACACCAGGGGTCTCAAACACGCGGCCCTTCCCTGCGGCCCGCCAAGCTCCCGCAGTTACTTCCTGTCGCCGCCAAACTCCCCTCACCCCCGCCCCCCCCCGAGTTATTTTCTGTGCCTGCTAAGCTCCCCGCGCGCTGCTCCCCAATGTTTGGGGCCGGGTCTCTCCCCTGGCCCCGCCTGCCGCCCCCACGCGCCTCTCTCGAGTGTCTCCCGGCCCCCACTTGCTGCCCCCTCACCGCCCGGGAGCCTGCAGCTCACGCTGACTCTGCTCCGCTCTGCCGGCTTCCGGCATCACCTGCTGCCGCAGGGTCCTAGTGCCCCCTTTCACTAGGGCCAGGGCAGGCTGCCCTTCCCCTGCCCTTCTGCCCTAGTCCTGAGACTCTCCAATGCACCGAGCCTCTCCAATGCCCCAAACCCCTCATCCCCAGCCCCACAGCCCTCACCCTGCACCCTCTCCTATCCCCAAACTCCGTCCCAAAGCCTGCACCCCTGCCGCAGCCTGGAGCCTGCACCGAGCACCCAAACTCCATCCCAGAGCCTGCACTCCAGACCCCCTCCCCCACCCAAACTCCCTCCCAGAGCCTTAGGCAGGTGGGGGTGGAGTTTGTGGGGGGGCAGGTTCTACAAACCTGCCACCCCTGGAAGAGGCAGAGCGGGGGGGAGGGGGCTTTAACAGAAGTAAATCTAAGTGCGTGTTTTGCACTTTCCAGGAAGGAGGGGGGAGGAGCGGGGAGCCGCGCGCTTAGGGGAGGAGGTGAAGAGACAGGGCAGGGGCGGGGCCTCATGGAAGGGGTGGAGTAGGGGTGGGGCCACCGGCAGCAAGGGGGTGTGTCAGTGATGCGGCCCTCGGGTCAATGCACTAGTCCTCATGTGGCCCTCGGGGTCATTTGAGTTTGAGACCCCTGGTCTACACTGAACAGGAACAATGCAGGTAGCAGCACTGTTCTGTCAACATGCTGCAGTGCTCTAGAGGAAGGTCTGTATTTAGGAATAAGAGGATAGTTGAGTTTCCATGTCCTTTCAGTTGGCACATAAAGCAGAATCTAGCCCTTAGTGAGGGGATGGGGGTTAATATTTCTTATCAATATCATTATAGCCTGATTACCTTTAGAATTAGCCAAGTTTATACTGTTTCAACAAATACGATTTAGGAGATAACTGTACAATCATATAAGGAAAGAAAGCTTCTGAGCTGCCATGAAAAGTTAATTATTCTGGTTACAACTATAATCAAGGCACTGCAAGTAATTAAAATGATGATCATTTTTACCATGGCTGTAAAAATTAGTTTTCTGTGTTCTGTGATTCAAGCAGGCTTATGGGAAGTATTAGGAGATTGTGATGTGTAATATCGGAATGCTTCCATAACTGTCTGTAGTTTTAGAAAAGATTTTAATGGGCATCTCCTTATCCTTCTGATTTTTGGCTTATTTCTTTGAGTGTTGGTTCCAGTGATAAAATACAGATTTGGCTTCCAGTACTCAGATTGTCTGCAAAAAGGGCTAAAAATGCACATATTTTTTCTGGCACTTTTGAAAAGATCTTGATAATGATTTTAGAAATAAAAGTTGACTGGTGCTACAATGAATGGTGTGATTTTCAAATGGCTTTTTATTAGTGTAGCTCACATTTATTCAATTTTATGATCAGATTAAATTTTGTTATATTTGGATGAAATGTAGTGAGCCTATAGTCAGAAACCCACAAAAAAACTAGTTACTTTTAAGTAGAATGCCAGACTCTTCCCAAATATATCTCCTGTGCAAACACATTAACTTCCTGGCTGTAACTGAGGCAGAGTTTGGCCCAGTATGCTGAGGAAATTAATGTAATTTTTTGCCAAAAAAAACCCCAACAACAAACACAACTGAGCTTTAAGTGGATTGAGTCACATGAGGTCACAGAGCCAACCAAATATGTTGATAAGGACTTCCTAGTTGAGCAGCGACACATCTGTCATAGTTCAGGGCAACTGCACCTGTATTTCCCCCTTGTGATCCAGCAAGGGCACCAACTTTTAGGCTCCTAGCTCCTCAGCTTGAGCGGAGACCCACATCTTTCTCCCTCCTAGCCACTGTTTGTCCAGGCTGCACAGCTCCCTGCCTACGATATGAGTTCCCCAGTAAGTCAGATTGCCTCAGCAGGCCTGTTTTGCTTTCTTCTCTGAGACTATGAACAGTATAATTGCCCAGAGTTATAGGTTACTGCACAGCCCTTTCTATACAAGCACATTTATTCTTAAGGTGAAAGCATTATAGAGAAACATTAAAAATAATAAAAGAACCTACACACGCTGAAAGCTTACCAGAGATCACTTCCAATCCCAACAACAGCTCTGGCAGATGATCAGTCCTTCAAACCCCACCAAGGGGATTTTTCTGTGGTTACAAGTCTATAGCAGCTGTTAACTCAGAACAAGCACACCCATGAATCTGTGAGTCAGTCCTTTGTACAATTTGGGTCTTTGATCTTGAGACCCTGGGAAAAACATCAACAGGCAATCACCCTTCTGAGGGCATAGTTTCAAAGGGATGGGTTTTTGCATAACCAGAGATGGGGGGAGTGGGGGAAGAGGAGAGGGAAATTGCAAACCCCCCCTCTCCCCCCAGATATTTCCTAGGAAATCCACTTCACACATATTGTCCCAAAAGTTCATTCTTGTCTGCCACATTGTTCAATACAGTCCTTTGATGATCCAGGCCTGCAGTAATACATAACTTTTGCAGTTTACAATGGACTCCAAAGATACTTAAACTTAATTCAGTAAGATCTCCCAAAGATTGCAGGAAATTGCCATATCTATCACAAGACCCACCAGGCAAAAAAGCATACACTTCTTCATGTCTGAAGTATCATAGAAATTAAGTGGATGAGAGGAAGAACTGAAGATCATTAATATCCACCCCTTGCAATTGTGAAAAATTGGTATGTGAGAAACATCCATCTGATCCTAATAGATTAACCTTGCTCAATGCACCAGAAGTAGTTGTAAACCGCTTGGTGGTTTATCCTTCTGCCAGGATCATCAAAGTTCTGTAGTACAAGGAGTTGCAAATATAATCAGTACTAAAGCAGGAAGGGAAACAAAGCAAAAAAAAAGTGTTAAATGTAATTCTAAAACTTCTTGATGGGAAAAGGATTGTTTTAAAACACAAGGGCAAGGACCACATTTTGTCCTCCAGTTTTACGACTGCGAGAGAATCTGCCCCATTAGGTCACAAATTGGGGTAAGAGTTTGAAGCATCATGGAATCACCTCTCTGTATTCAACTCTGTGGAAGTCACACTGTAAACTCTACTCAGTCATGGTTGCTCTGATGTTAGGAGTGTGGCTAGGTGGGGAGCAGTTGCACTCCATAGCATCATTTCCCTGAAAACTCCTCAGAGAGCTCCGTGTTACTAATGGGGAATTAGGGTTCTGAAGAGAAGCAAACAGAGTGCAGACATTTTCCTGGATAATCCAGCTAGCCAAAGCTTGAGTTTGGGGGGGATTTCTCTGTGGATTTTGGGATATGCACAGGTCAGGATGGCCATGTTCCCTGCCCACTACGCAAATAGGTCAGACCAACCTCCTGACTGCATAGTTTGGCAGAAACTCCATGGTTCTAAGACTGCAAATATTTCTGCCTAAGGTTTTGTGTGGGAAGGCAGGATTTGGGTTTTATGTTTTACATTAAACTACTGTAATTTATTTGCATACTGCTATATATTACATTATTTTTCAGATTATTAGAAATATTCCATGAATTAACTTTTACAAGTCAGGTAAGAACACATAGGACAAGCAGACACTTAGCCAAGCAGACAGGCTTGTTGATCTTTTGGAGATCATTTTTGTTCTGGGGTAGAATTTCACAACTGATTTTTGTTTTGTTTTGTTAATCTTATTACATGTGAACCTGAACAAAACAAAGCACTTTGCTTCAGGCCAAGCATTACAAAAGTACACTAGCAAATGAATCTTCTCATGCTGTGGGTGATTAATATGTATACAGTGTTAGTTTAGTGCCATCAAGTGACCAAAAATGTGAAACAACACTTCTACATTTTGTAATCAAATGAAAACTGAACTGTTATCCTTTTCATAAAAGAATGCGGAATTTTCTGAAAAGTTTTATTAAAACAAAAGGTATTTCTAAAAAGTGAAAGAATCTAAAAGTTAGTTTCAAAGTCTCTCACATATTTTGATAAAACTAGGCCTCCACTCCTTTACTAGCTAAATGTGTTTGAAGAACATGAACTCTTGGGGTAAAATCCTAGTTCCATTTTCTCTCTCTCCCTCTCTCTCTCTCTCTCTCTCACACACACACACGCACACACACACTCTCTCTCTCCCCTTCCCAGTTTTATCTCGATTCTGCACTCTGGTCTGGGATTTAGGATGGAGTACTCTCTTCATTTAGTGAGGAAGACATTTGTTTTCCTCAAGGATAGTTCTGTATTTGTAAATGAGCCAGCACGTCCCTCAGGAATCAATCACCTCTCACGGTCAGTACTTTCTGTCTGCAGATAGACCATCAACCTATCTAGTGTTCCACAATTGCAGGCCCTAGAGAAAAAGGGGGAGTGAACAAGCTACAAGGGTTAAGGAACAATTGCTCTATTTGGCATATTTTCCCTTTTTCATGGACCTAATACTATGTTAAAACCAAGATTTTCCAAACTGGAACTTAAATCCTTATGTAAGTCCCAGACATATAGTACTGGGGCCCTTGAGAGACAGGATACTAGACTACATGGCTACATAGATCATTGGTCAGATTCAGTATGACAATTGCTGTGTTCTAGAATATATGATGCTGCCCCTATCACAAACTCACTAAACAGTACATGTGAGAAAACATTTCTACAAATCTATCCATCGAGCTAATGAAACCAAAATATTTCTAGAGCACCCATTGCTGTAGTAGCTAATCACTAATAAGTTGACATTTTGATTTTATTGAACCATTTTAAAAATAAACTTTTATTCTGAGTACAGGCATATTTCATTTTTAGGGTGGATGTGTTGTAATAGAATCACACCAGCAGGGGGAGCTCTAAATCAAGCTACAGGGAAATTTTAACACCCCCCTCCCCCAACACACACACACACACACACACACAGGAAATGCTGTATGCAATCAGATAGAGAACTTTAAAACACATTTAATAAGGAGGGAAGTTATCAACTGTGCTCAGAAAACCAAATGCAAGTGCCTGAAAATCAAAGGGAATACACAAGAAGTACTAAACTATGTTCAAGGCTATCACCCTAGTAGAGTTTCATTGTGGTCACAAGGATGGATTAAAAAATTATGTAGTAGGGCTACAGCCCATCTTGTTAAAGTGGTAGTGCAGATATGACTAATAAGGCTATGGCTGACTTCTAAAGCATCCAATACCTCTAAATAGATGCGTGGAACAAACAGTATGATGGACCATAGAGCTTCACTTTCATCTAAAACTGCTGGTGACAATATAAGCAAGAAGAACAAAGCTTGAGTGGCTTGACCATTTTACGGGAGCCTGTTATTTATAGTTGATTCTACTTTTTTAAAATACTAGGATTAAAAACAAAAGCCCTGCACGTGTGCCCTTTAACGTTCAAAGTGTTTGGTATGTTGGATGTTAGGATTCCCATACATGTTAGTGACAATCGTGTGCCAGCCCAATGCCTTGAACATTTAGAACCACTGTAAACTTTCAAATGTATATCTAACCATTAACATCACTTCCTCTCTTCTTTTTGCACTTGCATTGGTTTGTTCCTCTACCCTTCTACTTCTCTTGTTTTTTCATATGAAAGAGTAAATTGAGTACGTTAAAGACAGCTTCCTTCTCACCAGAGAAGTTACTCAAAGCCCTCTGGAGAGAGCCAATGGGGGGAGCAGGGTATTAGTGCCCTCCTGCTCCCCGCAACCCTGGCCATGTGGGGCTGGAGCTGTCCCCCAGGAGGTGGCTTTGGCCTTAGGGTGACCACCCAACCTGAATTGGGTGGGACAGTCCCGAAGAATAGTACCTAGATGAATCATTCCAAGGCAGCATTTGTCCCAGATTCCCAGCTGTGCTGCTCTGTGCCTGAGGCTCAGGGGTAGCGCCAGCTTCTTCCTGGTTGGGGGAGATTAGATGGGCCTTAGCCCCGCAACGAGGCCCTGCCCCTGCTTCTCCTCTCCCCCCCCCCAGGCCCCGCCTCCTGGCCAGGCCAGAAGCTGGAGCTAGGCAGCAGTAAGCCACTGAGGGATCCCAGGCTGCTGTGGGGAGTCCTGGACCCTCCACCTGCCCATTGGTGCACCTCGGGGTGGGGACACAGGCTGAGGGCTGTTATTGAGCACCCCAGCCCCCCGTCCAAGGCAGGTTGAGAGTCATGGGCTCCCCACAGCAGCCTGGGCTCCCTGGGTGTCTCTTAACATTGCCAGGCTCTGACTTCTGGACTAGCCAGGGTTGGGGCCTCAGGGGGAAGAGGAAGAGCAAGGGGCGCAGCTTTTGCCTTTTTAAAAGGTGGTCACCCTACTCAGCCTGTGTCTTCTTCAGGAAGGCACAGAGCAACAGTAGCACAGGAGCAAAGGAGCACAGCCATAGAGGTGCCCTCTACTCTGGAAAGAAACAAGGGGGAAAACAGCTAAAACACCTTCCCTTCTCCTTCACTGCCAGAGCCTCTCCACTTCTATGAAAGATCCCAACTCTCTGTGGAGGGCAGAGTGGCAGTAGAAGCAGCGTCCCAGCCAAAGAGGCCCACCTCCCCACTCGCCAAAACCCTTCCCAGGAAATAGACAATGTGGGGGAAGCAGGGCCCAAGTGCTTTTCCTCATCCACTGGCTGGAGTCCTCATTCTCCCCAGGAAGACACAGCAGCAGGGACCAGAAGTCCCAGACAGAGAAACCCCACTGCCAGA
Organism: Platysternon megacephalum; assembly: GCA_003942145.1. Lineage (NCBI taxonomy): Eukaryota > Metazoa > Chordata > Testudines > Platysternidae > Platysternon > Platysternon megacephalum. The sequence goes on from QXTE01000033.1 coordinate 4,840,616, forward strand.
CATGCAGAGAGAGACAATGGCAGAAACTGTGCCCAAAGACACTCTCCCTCTGCCACTAACCCCTGTCTCTCCCTCAGTCACCAGTTTGGCAACCTTGGCTTTGAGGAACTGTATTGATCACCTGACTGAAGCTGAAACCTGGAAAGATAGAGATGATTCTGGTAGCAAGGGGAAGTACTTACAAGAATTTGCCTCCTGTAGAACATCTCCCTCTAATCAAAATATCTGCTCAGAGATTGCTAAACTGAATCACATCTTTGGGGCCTACCTGGACTCCACAATTCTACTGAGATCCCCAAATAGCCATGGCAGGGAAAAATATCTACTGCCATCTGTGGCTGCCTAAAAGATTGCACACCTTCCACTGGGCAAAAACTTGGCCATGATGATCCCCATATTCTTAAAACCGAAGCACGATTACTGTGACTTTTGGTCCTGCTATGTCATTGTTCTTTGATGACACTCAATGTTGTAAAACAAAGCTGGCTGCTTTTATGGCCTGATTTTCAGAACTACTGAATACACACAGCTCCCTTTGAAGTCAATGGGATCTGTATTCAGAACCTCTGAAAAATAGCGTCGTCTTTGCTTTAGTTTTTTTTTTTTTTAACTCTTCTTAGCTACTTACTGGATGCCATTGCAACATCTCAATCCTTAAACTATAACTCCTATAAATGTGGAGCCAGTCGTTGCTTGACTGCCGGAACCTTCTTTCCAATATTTTTCTTTACAAAGGTGCGAGTGTCATGCTGTCTGGAGTGGCTCATGACCATGAGTGCCCACCTCAGGGCAAACTGTCAAAAACAGGGCAGATACCTCAAACTGGTGGTATGTTCTATAATTAGGGCCCTACCAAATTCATGGTCCATTTTGATCAATTTCATGGTCATAGGAATTTAAAAAATCATAAATGTCATGATTTCTGCTATTTAAATCTGAAATTTTACAGTGTTGTAATTGTAGTGGTCCTGACCCAAAAAGGAGTTGTGGGGGGCGGGGGGGCGTGTAGGGTGACCAGATGTCCCGATTTTATAGGGACAGTCCCGATTTTTGGGGGCTTTGTCTTATATAGGTGCCTGTTACCCCCCACTCCTGTCCCAGTTTTTCACACTTGCTGTCTGGTCACCCTAGGGGCGCGCAGTGGGTGTTGTGGTACTGCTACCCTTATTTATGCTCTGCTGCAGATGGCGGCACTCCCTTCAGAGCTGGGAAGCTGGAGAGTGGCAGCTGTTGGCCGGGAGCCCAGCTCTGAAGGCAGAGCCTCTGCCAGCAGCAGCGCAGCAGTAAGGATGGCATGGTGTGGTATTGCCACCCTTACTTCTGCGCTGCTGCCTGCAGCGCTGGGCCCTCAGTCAGCAACCACCATTCTCTAGCCGCCTAGCTCTGAAGGCAGCAGCGCAGGAGTAAGGGTGGTATGGTATGGTATTGCCACCCTTACTTCTGCACTGCTGCTGGTGAGCATGTGCTTTTATTAATGGCTTTTTCCTCTTAGGAATTTTTTGAATGTTTTAATTACTGGAATATATTATGAGGCGCTGCTTAATTTATTTCCTGCATATTGATGAATGATGCAGTTCTGAGTAGATTCTCACACATTATACTGTTTCAGCTCTTTGAACATAAGGCCACTGAAGTCAGGTTTATTATAATAAGGCAGCAATGTTAAATAGAGTACTTCTCTTTCAAATCATACCAAGTGGGGATGCTAAGCTTGATGCTTGAAAAATGATCCAATGCTTATGGATCCAGGCCAGAAACCCTAATGTCGTCTTGGAAAATTTTCCAAACACACAAGGAACCAGAATTGCATCTCTCTGCTAGGATAAAAATCAGAATCAGTTTAAAATGCAGACGACTGCTTCTTCCTCTCTTCTCCTAACCTGTCAGTTGTTATTAGTATAGACTAGAGTGAGGGGCCTTTTCTCTTTGAAGCACTCTTCCTTTAGTGTCCCAACTACACGTATTTCCTGAAACAATTCCTGTTTTTTAAAAACACTATGAATACAAAAAGGACAAAATCTAAATTGTACTCATTGTTACTTTCTAGAACTATTGGAAAATAGGAGATAATACTGACGGAGACAGAAGGTACACAATTTTCCAGATCAAAAAGAATTCTGGTGTAGTGTTCATAACTATACCCATTAGGGCATCCATTTTCAGTCTACTAAATCACACAATATCAGATTTTGTGTAGAACTTATTACCTTGGTGAATCAGGTTCAGATTTATGCAAGAGAGGCTATTAAAAAAATGGTGATTTCGATCACATATGGGGAAATGTTGCATAGCTAACTGTTTCTGTGAAAAGTAATCTTACTCATGAATCTACTTTACTGAACTGTGATGGTGACATAAATATGAATCCCTCTCATCCTCTAGCACAGTAGTGCCCAAACTGTGGGGCGCGGAGGAACGGCCAGGGGGGCACAGCAGGGCCTGGGCCAGCCCCCACAAGGGGGTGGGAAGGGAGTGCCACCTAGCCTCACTCTGCGTCCAGCTCTGCTCTGCTCTGGCTCCGCCCTCAGCTCTCGGCCGCAGCTACGGCTCCGGTTCGGCTCCCGCTCCCTAGCCCCCACTCCCGGCCGCAACTCTGCTCCCGGCCTGGAAGAGGTGAGGCGTGAACACATTCTATTACTAGTAAGGGGGGTGGCGCGAGAGGAAAAGTTTGGGGACCTCTCCTCTAGTACCAGCTTCTCTTAGCAGTCAGGGTGGTGGTGAACTCAGAGTAGAAGTCTCCAGTAAATAAATGGGTTAACATATCATGAGATGTTTGTCCATGGAAAAACTTATAAGCATTACAAAAGATTCTTAGCTGAGATTTTTTAAAGGGCTCAGCTAAAGCCTGACTAAGCAAATCAGATGGCTTATCCTACGGGGGAGAGCAACAGGCAAATACTTTGTTACTTCTTTTGAACTTTTGGAAATCATTCAGCTACTATGGTGACAGATACAGATAGAAAGAAAAAGAGAGCTAAATCTGAGAGCTTTAAATTCCTTGCACCATTTTGTTTGTTCTGAACAGGTCAGGCTCTCATCTATTGATATTCCAGTTCTAGTATATTGTCTCATCATTATCATTCTTATTTATTTTCATATATATTATGGGAGTGCTCAAAGGTCCTAATCAAAACCGGGGCCTCATTGTGCTAGGAGCTGTATAAACATATATGAAAAGAGAAACCCTGTCCCAAAGAGCTAATGTTCCTGTACTGCCAGACAAATCATAATGTGATCGTGTAATAATTCACCTATCCCATTCAGAGAGCTAAAACCTTCAGATAACTAAAACATTAGAGGCAAAACCATTTCTGGTGCATCTTCACTGAAATTAACAAAGTTACATCAGAGATTAATTTAGGGGCCAGTCTTTAGGGGCAAGAAAAGGTGTCCTAAGCCCAAATACCTCCCCCAGTTTTACCCCTGACCAGCAGTAGACAAAGTATAATTCAGAGCAGCATATGAGGTTTGCCTAGGCCTAACTATTCCAAATTGTGCTGACTGTAGCAGTCCCAAATAGATTGCTGCACTGTCTGGGAATTGAGTGGACACTATGTACTCTGCCCCTGAAATACCCTCTGTGTGGTGTGATTGACTGAATTGCATACAGCCAGCTATGCCTGCTTTACATAGCTACTTTATACTCCCTGAGCAGAACAAAGTGACATGGAGCTGAGAACCTGGCCCTTGGTTTCTGTATACATTAACATGATGGTGAAGAAGAGCTGCTAGTTATGCTAAGGAAGGAGTAGAGCATTTTAGAGTTTATTTATTGATTGCTGAATGCTTCTCTGTATAATAAAATCAATATAACTTCATGACCAAATCCTACTCACTTTAAACATGTGAATAGTCACAGTGAATAAGGTGAATTGGATTTGGCCCTTATTTTGTATAGAATCTTTCACCCCAACTGTTCCCTAAAATACTTGTACAGAATTATCTCCTCCTGTACTGTCTTTGGGGTTGCCAGCAGTGTCACAATATAAGGGATGGCCCTTTTTTAAATAAAAAATTGCATGCCCCATACTAAATTGGTAGGGGATGCTTTTTATCCTATATTTCCTCTTCTGGCCACTCCCTCCCTTTTTGCAGGCACATCTACACATGCTGAAGGATACAGCAGGAAGAGTTCGTTGGTTGCTTTTCCCCTCTGTACTAAGTTCTGATTGGTTGCTCTATCCCCTAGGTGACAGGGCTATTGGGGATGCAGCCAATCAAGAGGGCCCTCCCTCCAGCTAACAGAGCCAGCTCCTGCAGGGTAGCTAGGCTTGGCTGAGTCAGGAGTCTACGATGGACTTGGGGACTGGCTGGGGAGCTGGGAGAAGGACCAGAGCTGTTGCATAGCCAGAAGGAACAACAGCTGGTTGGGCAGGTTTCTGGATCTTGGTGTCAGGCAAAAGCTAAGAACCCCCAACCTCATTCTCCCTCTGCACTTTGCAACAAAGCCTCTCCCATCAGGGGGTCTATCATAACCCCAGATAAAGTAAAGCCCCTGTCTTCAGTATTCTCCTTCAGTACTTCACTCACTCCTCCTCCTATGCAACAACTCTAAATGCCAGCATTCTATTGGAATGCCTGCATTGTAAAGGTCCTGGTGGGTGTTTTGCCCCACCTACCAGGTAAATAAGGCCTTGTTTACACACAAACAGTTGAATTGGTTTAAATAAAATAGATTTTAAAATGAATTTAATCAAAGCGGTACAACCCCCTGTGTGGACACACTTAAACTGGTTTGCAACTGATGTATATACATTTAGCAGAATTAAATTAAGTATAGGGTGACCATATTTACCAAGGGAAAACGGGACACCACGTGGGGCTGGCCTGAGCTGCTGGCCTGAGCCCTGCCTCCCCCATGTGAAGAGCTCTCAACCGAGCCCAGCCGGCTCCCCATGTGGGACTGGTATCACCGCTCATCCGAGCCCTGCCTGCCCCCCGCACATCAGTTGGCAAGAGCAAACGAGATAAATGCCCACTTTTGCCAAAAAAGTCAGGACAGCTGGGGCAGGTCTTAAAAAAGGGACTGTCCCATCCAAAACGGGACATATGGTCACCCTAACTAAGTAGATATAAGCCAGTTGTAAACTGATTTAAGTGTGTTCACATCAAGGTTTGCAATGGTTTAACTCAGGGGTAGGCAACCTATGGCACGCGTGCCGAAGGCAGCACACGAGCTGATTTTCAGTGGCACTCACACTGCTCGGGTCCTGGCCACCGGTCCAGGGGGCTCTGCATTTTAATTTAATTTTAAATGAAGCTTCTTAAACATTTTAAAAACCTTATTTACTTTACCTACAACAATAATCTAGTTATATATTATAGACTTATAGAAAGAGACCTTCTAAAAACGTTAAAATGTATTACTGGCATATGAAACCTTAAATTAGAGTGAATAAATGAAGACTCGGCACATCACTTCTGAAAGGTTGCCGACCCTTGGTTTAACTAAATCAAATTAAAAACTGATTTTAGTTAAACTAATGCAACTTTTGTGTGTAGGCAAGGTTGTAGGCATTCCTCTGTGCAAGACAATAGATAGCACAAAATTCAATGGGCCAAACTCATCCATTATTATTATTATTATTGTGGTAGTGCCAAGAGGAATCAGTCAGGGATTGAGCCCCATTGTGAGTACACATACATAATGAAAAGATGGTGCCTGCCCCAAAGAGCTTACAATTGGAACTCACTTTACAGAATTTAGCCCAAAGAAAGCTATCTTTTAAAAGAGCAAAAATATTAACTCAGATCTTCTCAATACAAACTGCTAATGCCATTAATGTATCAGTTAGTTGCAAAATGTGAGATAATTATGAGAGCTCATTTGAAAATGTCAATTTCAAAATTTCAGTGAAAAATGGTGTGACGTTATCTGATTAAAATATGACCATATAGATCATTGTTGCAACCACTGTTATATATTTGCAACAAATCTTGTACAAAGGTTGTCAAGTAAGGTGTCTATGGAAAGGTTATAATTTGCTGAATATGATTATGCTATTTGTATGCATGTATAATTTTTGTATTTGAAGTTATGAGTATTGGCTCTATACCTGGATTTCAAATGTTTGCTCCTGGGGTAATGCCCACAAGGTATTTAGCCTGCACATCTTGGAGGGACTATTCAGATTAAGTGGCCCATCAAGAAACACTTAACTGACAATGGACCATGGAAGACACCCATCTACACTGAATGGACTGTCCTGTAAACGTTCTGTCTGGGATATAGGTAATGATTTCCTGCTATGCCTAAGCAAAATTATGCATGGACATATGACTTGCCCATGTGACTCCAAACACCATCTTGTTACTGTAATTTTCCACAGTAAGAAAAATGGGATTCCCTCCACATGGCAGAAGATATAAAAGGCCCTGGAAACACCTCCATTTAGCCTCTTTTCTGCTCCAACCTCTATCCTGCTCCAGCCTCTTTCCTGCTCAAGCCTGTGGACTATGGATTTATACTAATGGGAGCATTCTAATCAAGGAATTGAGGACTTTCCAATGAGTTGGAAGCAACCAGAGACTTGACTTAAGCCAGCAGTTTATTCTATCACTGCTACAAGCCTGAACCTAGAACTTTCCAGTGATTGTATGTATTTGATTCCTTTAACCAATTTTAACTCTCACCTTTCTTTCTTTCTTTTTATAACTAAACCTTTAGATTTTAGATACTAAAGGATTGGCAACAGCGTGATCTTTGGGTAAGATCTGAGTTGCATATTGACCTGGGTGTGTGGCTGAACCTTTGGGATCAGAAGAACCTGTTATTTGATTAAATTGGTTTTAAAGAACCACTCATCTATAAGTCTAGTGTTTTTGGTGGTGATACAAGGACTGGAATGCCTAAGGAAACTGCTGTTCTGACTTCTTGTTAGCCAGTGTGGTGCAACAGACGTTTACTTTTGTTTCTGGTTTGTTATACCAGTTTTGGGGTATGTCCGCCCTATTTCTCAGCAGTTTGTCCTGAATTTAGGTATTCTCAGTTGTGACCCACGAAGGCACGGTTACAAATGGCAACACGTTTCAGTGCAATTTTTCTTGGAAGGTTATGTTTGCTGATCAGCTCTAGTAATAATTAATAGGGCAGAAAATCTCCTCCCAACTCCACTGTTATATAATATGCCACTGGTTGCCTCTTGTCCACCGCTGAGTGAATTTGAAATGCGCTCAGCAATGGCCAAATATTGCTTCCATTAAAAAGCCAATGGAAGTTTTACTGTTGACTTAACTGGAGGCAGCTAGGACAACACTGAACACTTCAGAAAACTCTACTTGTACTAATTTTATAGGCATCTAGTGAGGATCCTAAAGTGATCCTTAGCACTGAAAGCTAAACAGGAAAATGTCTTACTTATACCCACTAAATGAGATAACATCTGCTGCATAAATATTACCCTAGACATCCCTGCTAATAAAATACTAACCACCCCTGAAACATGACACTTATATTCACATCCACAGTAATGAATACTAGGTGGGCAGGGGAAAGCGTTGTGCATATTTTCTCCCCCTTCCTGAAAACATTTATGCACATGCTTAACTTTATGCTTTTAGGTAACGCTGATCAGAAATTTTATGACTAAATTTAGTTTAGTAGAAAAATGCCAATTTGGTAGAACTAGTGCTTAACGTCTGGAGGGATGGGGTAGGTTGTGGGGGGGTCACAGATCTCAGAATATATATTTTTTTAAGTTTTAGGAGGTCACTATGGGGTTAAAAGTTTCTACCAGAGCTGCTGACACACACAGCCCTTTGGGCTCTGCTCCACTGCCACATGGGCAGGTACTGCCCACTCAGTGGCCCACCCACCCATCCATCATGCATTCAGGGGTCTGTATCCCTGGGGGAGTAGAACTGAGCCCGGGCTGTGAGCAGCAAGAACCCAGGGAGCAGTAGTTGTAACCTGGCTGGAAAACATTGCAAAGATTTTGGGTGAGCTAAACTTCATTAGACAGGAGAGCATCTTGTTAATTAGTCTAGGTACTAGAATGTGTGTTTCCCACCCCTGTTCCACCCCAGCCCCGTCCCCACTCCACCCCTTCCCTGAGCTAGGTCCTGCCCGGAGGACTGCAGCAGGGGTCGGGTGCGTCCTGCCTGCACTCACTGGGCGGCAGGAAGTGGAGCAACCCGGCCCAAGCCCGCTCCACCGGCTCGTGCTGGGGGGTGGTTCCCCCCCTGCCCCCCAAGCGTGGGGAGCAGATGGAGTGGTGGGGATGGGGAAAAGAAAGGGATGGGGGAAGCGGGGGCAGGGGGAAAGATGCTTGTACACTAATGCGAGGAGCCTAGGTAACAAAATGGAGGAACTAGAGCTACTGGTGCAGGAAGTGAAACCAGATACAGTTCTACCTCGATATAACGCTGTCCTCAGGAGCCAAAAAATCTTACTGCGTTATAGGTGAAACTGCGTTATATTGAACTTGGTTTGATCCGCCGGAGTGCGCAGCCCCCCCGCCCCCCGGAGCGCTGCTTTACCGTGTTATATCCGAATTCGTGTTATATCGGGTCCCGTTATATCGGGGTAGAGGTGTATTATAGGGATAACAGAAACATGGTGGGATAGTAGTCATGACTGGAGTACAGATATTGAAGGGTATGTGTTGTTTAGGAAAGACAGAAATAAAGGCAAAGGTGGTGGAGTAGCATTGTATATCAATGATGAGGTAGAAATAAGAAGTGATGGAATGGATAAGACAGAGTCTGTCTGGGCAAAAATTGCATTGGGGAAGAAAGCTATTAGAGCCTCCCTTGGGATAGTGCTTGGGGTGTCCTATAGACCACCGGGATCTGATTTGGATATGGATAGAGACCTCTTTAATGTTTTTAATGAAGTAAATACTAATGGGAATTGTGTGATCATGGGAGACTTTAACTGCCTAGATATAGACTGGAGGACAAGTGCTAGTAATAATAATAGGGCTCAGTTTTTCCTGGATGCGATAGCTGATGGATTCCTTAACCAAGTAGTTGCTGAACCAACAAGAGGGGATGCCATTTTAGATTTGGTTTTGGTGAGTAGTGAGGACCTCATAGAAGAAATGATTGTAGGGGAGAATCTTGGTTCGAGCGATCATGAGCTAATTCAGTTCAAACTGAATGGAAGGATAAACAAAAATAGATCTGTGACTAGGGTTTTTGATTTCAAAAGGGCTAACTTTAAAAAATTAAGGAAATTAGTTAGGGAAGTGGATTGGACTGAAGAACTTGTGATCTAAAGGCAGAGGAGGCCTGGAATTACTTCAAGTCAAAGTCGCAGAAACTATCAGAAGTCTGCATCCCAAGAAAGGGGAAAAAATTCATAGGCAGGAGTTGTAGACCAAGCTGGATGAGCAAGCATCTCAGAGAGGTGATTAAGAAAAAACAGAAAGCCTACAAGGAATGGAAGATGGGAGGGATCAGCAAGGAAAGCTACCTTATTGACGTCAGAACATGTAGGGATAAAGTGAGAAAGGCCAAAAGCCATGTAGAGTTGGACCTTGCAAAGGGAATTAAAACCAATAGTAAAAAGTTCTATAGCCATATAAATAAGAAGAAAACAAAGAAAGAAGAAGTGGGATCGCTAAACACTGAGGATTGAGTGGAGGTTAAGGATAGTCTAGGCATAGCCCAATATCTAAACAAATACTTTGCCTCAGTCTTTAATGAGGCTAATGAGGAGCTTTGGGATAATGGCAGGATGACTAATGGGAATGAGGATATGGAGGTAGATATTACCACATCCGAGGTAGAAGCCAAACTCGAACAGCTTAATGGGACTAAATCGGGGGGCCCAGATAATCTTCATCCAAGAATATTAAAGGAACTGGCACATGAAATTGCAAGACCATTAGCAAGAATTTTTAATGAATCTGTAAACTCAGGGGTTGTACCGTATGACTGGAGAATTGCTAACATAGTTCCTATTTTTAAGAAAGGGAAAAAAAGTGATCCGGGTGACTATAGGCTTGTTAGTTTGACATCTGTAGTATGCAAGGTCTTGAAAAAAAATTTGAAGGAGAAAGTAGTTAAGGACATTGAGGTCAATGGTAATTGGGACAAAATACAACATGGTTTTACAAAAGGTAGATCGTGCTAAACCAACCTGATCTCCTTCTTTGAGAAGGTAACAGATTTTTTTAGACAAAGGAAATGCAGCAGATCTAATTTACCTCGATTTCAGTAAGGCATTTGATACGGTTCCACATGGGGAATTATTAGCTAAATTGGAAAAGATGGGGATCAATATGAAAATTGAAAGGTGGATAAGGAACTGGTTAAAGGGGAGACTAAAACGGGTCATACTGAAAGGTGAACTGCCAGGCTGGAGGGAGGTTACTAGTGGAGTTCCTCAGGGATTGGTTTGGGGACCAATCTTATTTAATCTTTTTATTACTGACCTGGGCACAAAAAGTGGGAATGTGCTAATAAAGTTTGCGGATGACACAAAGCTGGGAGGTATTGCCAATACAGAAAAGGACCAGGATATCATATAGGAAGATCTGGATGACCTTGTAAACTGGAAAGTAATAGGATGAAATTTAATAGTGAAAAGTGCAAGGTCATGCATTTAGGGATAATAGCAAGAATTTTGGTTATAAACTGGGGACGCATCAGTTGGAAGTAACAGAGGAGGAAAAGGACCTCGGAGTATTGGTTGATCACAGGATGACTATGAGTCGCCATTGTGATATGGCCGTGATAAAAGCTAATGCTGTCTTGGGATGCATCAGGCGAGGTATTTCCAGTAGAGATCAGGAGGTGTTAGTACCATTATACAAGGCACTGGTGAGACCTCATCTGGAATACTGTGTGCAGTTCTAGTCTCCCATGTTTAAGCAGGATGAATTCAAACTGGAACAGGTACAGAGAAGAGCTACTAGGATGATCCGAGGAATGGAAAACCTGTCTTATGAAAGGAGACTCAAAGAGCTTGGCTTGTTTAGCCTAACCAAAAGAAGGCTGAGGGGAGATATGATTGCTCTCTATAAATACATTAGAGGGATAAATACCAGGGAGGGAGAGGAATTATTTAAGCTCAGTACTGATGTGAACACAAGAACAAATGGATATAAACTGGCCATTAGGAAGTTTAGACTTGAAATTAGACGAAGGTTTCTAACCATCAGAGGAGTGAAGTTCTGGAACAGTCTTCCAAGGGGAGTAGTGGAGGCAAAAGACATATCTGGCTTCAAGACTAAGCTTGACAAGTTTATGGAGGGGATGGTATGATGGGATAGCCTAATTTTGGCTATTACTTGATCTTTGACTATTAGCGCGAAATATGCCCAATGGCTTGTGATGGGATGTTAGATGGGGTGGGATCTGAGTTACTACAGAGAATTCTTTCCTGGGTGTCTGGCTGGTGAGTCTTGCCCACATGCTCAGGGTTTAGCTGATCGCCATATTTGGGGTCGGGAAGGAATTTTACTCCAGGGCAGATTGGCAGAGGCCCTGAGGGTTTTTTGCCTTCCTCTGCAGCGTGGGGCACAGGTCACTTGCTGGAGGATACTCTGCACCTTGAAGTCTTTAAACCATGATTTGAGCACTTCAATGGCTCAGACATAGGATAGGGGTTTGTTACAGGAGTGAGTGGGTGAGATTCTGTGGCCTGCATTGTGCAGGAGGTCGGACTAGACGATCATAATGGTCCCTTCTGACCTTAAAGTCTGTGAAATCTATGAAAACTAAAGATAGCTACAGCACTGGACCCAGGGTTTAAGAATCTGAAGCGCCTTCCAAAATCTGAGAGGGACAATGTGTGGAGCACGCTTTCAGAAGTCTTAAAAGAGCAACACTCCAGTGCGGAAACTACAGAACCCAAACAACCAAAAAAGAAAATCAACCTTCTGCTGGTGGAATCTGACTCAGATAATGAAAAGGAACATGCATTAGTCTGCACTACTTTGGATTGTTATCGAGCAGAACCCGTCATCAGTATGGACGCATGTCCCCTGGAATGGTGGTTGAAGCATAAAGGAACATATGAATCTTTAGTGCATTTGGCATGTAAATATCTTGCAACCCCGGCTACCACAATGCCATGAGAACGCCTGTTCTCACTTTCAGGTGACATTGTAAGCAAGAAGTGGGCAGCATTATCTCCTGCAAATGTAAACAAACTTGTTTGTCTTCACGATTGGCTGAACAAGAAGTAGGACTTAGTGGACTTGTAGGCTCTAAAATTTTAGATTGTTTTATTTTTGAATGCATTTTTTTGTACATGATTCTACATTTGTAAGTTCAACTTTCATGATAAAGAGATTGCATTACAATACTTGTATTAGGTAAATTGAAAAATACCATTTCTTTTGTTTTTGTACAGTGCAAATACTTGTAATCAAAAATAAATATAAAGTGAGCTCTGTACACTTGGTATTCTGTGCTGTAATTGAAATCAATATATTTGAAAATGTAGAAAACATCCAAAATATTTAAATAAACGGTCTATTATTATTTAACAGTGCAATTAATCATGATTTTTTTTTTTAATCACTTGACAGGGCCGCCCAGAGGATTCAGGGGGCCTGGGGCAAAGCAATTTCAGGGGCCCCTGCCATAAAAAAAAAGTTGCAAAACTATAGTAACATGTATTTGGAAATGTAAAAAATAACCAGTGAAATACATTAAAAATTAATGTTTAATAATTTGAAAATACACAAAATACATTATTTAAAAACATTAAATGCTTTAATGGTATGTATACATTTGCAATTACATAATGGGCTGTTGCTGGGTGATGGTGATGGTTGGTGCNCAGAGGGGCTGGGCTGGGGGGGGATGGGGTCAGGGGGTGCCCGGCTCAGAGGGGCTGGGCTCGGAGCTAGGGTCAGGGCTGTGGGGGGGGATGGGGTGTCTGGCTCAGAGGGCTTACCATGCTGCTTACCCCGCCTTCCCCCTCTCCCGGAGCCTCAGCGCGCCGCGTCCAGGAGCAGCCCTAGACAGCGCTGCAGCGGCGTGGCCTGAGCTCTGGCCGCTCAGCGGCAGCTCGCAGCCCCGCCCCCTTACCGCGGAGCTCTGAGCGGCGGGAGCTCAGGCCCCGCTGGAGTCACGCCGCTGCAGCGCTGTCCAGGGCCGCTCCTGGACGCGGCGCGCTGAGGCTCCGGGCGGGGGCGAGCCTCCAACATTCTCGTCGGGGGCCCTGCGGGGCCCGGGGCAAATTGCCCCAGTTGCCCCCGCCTCTGGGCGGCCCTGTCGCTTGACAGCCCTAACCTGCTCCATTGACACTCCAGGAGGGAGATGTCCTTTAAGGCCTAGTTCTGCCGTCAGCTCTGCGGGGGCAGAGTCCCGGGGGTGCGCAGAGAGCAGCGCGCACAGCTCTGATTGCACAGTCAGGGCCCCTGCCCGGCTGGGTGTCCCTGGGCGAATCCCGGCCCGGCGCTGTGGCTCGGTTATGGGGAGGGAGGCTAGTGACGGGGGCCCGGCTTTGGTGCCGGCTCTGCATGACTGGGAAGAGTTGGGAGCCCCGCCCACTGCCGGGCCTGGTTAATAACCAATAACAGCAGTGGCCGCTGCTTGGGGGCGCGTCCCCCGCACGGGGCCGGGCTCTGGCACATCCCTGCAGCCGCGAGCGCCGTGTGGAGGGAGCCCGACTCGGGCCTGGCGAGCGGGGTCCGCAGCCGCTCGCTGCCCGCCGCGGGATAAATGCGCCAGGAGCGGCGCGGGCGCCCTGGGCAGTGAGGGGGAGGCCGGGCCGGGCCCTGCGCTCTCCGCCTCCGGCGGGGCCTGCGGGCGGCCCCATGGCTTTCACCCGGAAGAGGCGGCAGGAGCAGCAGCTCTACTCCAAGGAGAGGTGGGGACTCCGCCGCGGGCTCGGCTGGGCTGGGCAGCTTGGGGGCCCCTCCCGGGCCGGGCTGCGAGGGGGGAGACTCCGGCGGCAGGGGCGCCGACAGACACCCCCCCCTCCCCCCCCAGAGGAAAGGCAGTTTTGGGCAGCGCTGACACTTCCCCCCCCTCGCTCCCCAAGGGGAGGGGGTCAGATTTGGGCAGCACTGACAGTTCCCTTCTCCTTTCACAATGCGGGTGGCCCCTGCTGGGCTGTGCATAGTGCAAACTCTCTCTCACATACACACATACTTATACCCACGGAGCAGGTGTTCAGGACATATGTAAGCACAGGATAAAGATCTGTTTATTGTTTCGTTTGCGGTATGGGGTTGGGAAGATGACATAAACACTACTCTGAGCACTTCTGGTTAATGGGGAAGACCAGAGTCACACACATTGGGTCAGGCCTAACTCTAATTACTATTAACTGATCAGGAAAATCATCCCCTAAAATAGGGTTAGCTAAAGTTGGAAAAGTCTCTTAAAGAGAGATAAATATATGATCTACTTTAAGATACACATTAAAAGAATAGCCATGTCAGTTGTGTACTCAGTAGCTTAAAACATTGCAAGCATCATTTCTGGCACACGTAGTGCCAGTAGCAATAGGGATGGAGTAGTAAACTAATCACATGTGCCCATTTTACAAATGCTGTTCTTGTGAGTGCTTCTCTGCAGCTGTTGGATGCATTGCACTCTTCATCCTTGGCAAGGAAACCACAGGATGATGAGACAAACTGAATGGCTAATTAACCAATGGCTAATGGAAAAGGAGAGCTGGGGTGAAATTAGTAAAGCATTCTATATATGCATTAAATACAAATGTCCATTGGATTACTTTTATATTATTGAATATTTAATTCTGTTTTTTTATAATAAAAAATACCACTTTTATGCTACTCCGATGCTTTTGGGGTAGTGTTGGGCACTGCCATAGGAGAAGGGTGTGATTCCTAGGAATATACCGCCTTGAGGGTGAGATGTATAAAGTAGAGGAGGAAAAAACGTTGTCTGAGAAGGAGGAAAAGAACAATCCTTAAAGCTCTGATGGGGCAAAGAAGTTATTAGAGAGGGAAAGAGGATAGGAAAGAAACACTAAATCTGTTCCACCAAATTTCTTATTTTGTGGAAGAATGGTTTTCTTTTGTTTGAATGGAGAACTTTTAAATAGTAAAAAACATGATGAGATCAGGGATTGGAAAATGTAGTAGTGGCTGATGGAAAAGGTGAGTGACCCATCACCTGGGTCTGTGGGCAAACATGTCTAATTCACAGTCCATTATTTGTGGATTGTCATCACTACTTCCGAGAGGTCTTCTCAGCCACTGAAATCTATAATGAGTATTTTTCTCCCAAATTTAATCTCACAATTTTATTGCCTACTAATGTTTCTAATTTCAGCAATTCAAGAAATACTGATTTCCGTCTTTACTAGTATTTGTAACCCCTCCTAGTTTAATATCTGTGAATTTAATTTCAATTGCTTGCTTCTTAATCATTAGTCAAAATCAAAGTTCCCTTGAGCCAGTGGCTCATGGGGCTGACATGGTAAAGTGACATCAATTTCATAGCCAACAGTACACAAGGTAATTATGTGGCCAGTGTGGCCTAGTGCCTTTGATTGCCCTAACCTGATGGACCAGCTACCCATTTGCAGCTGGGTGAACTGGAGGTGGCCTTTCAGTGTGAAATCGAGTGGGACTTGAACCCACAACCTTCAGAATTGTGATCATGTGATTGTACCTGCAGATCCCTTTGTTTTGATACCCAAATAGATGCTCCCCCTTTAGTATATTGGTTTGTACCCTTTTTATGACAAAAAAGACTTGAAAACATTTAAAGCAGGGGTAGTCAGTAAGCAGACTCTGGGCCAAATCCAGACTGCCAGATGATTTTGAATGGTCCCTGAAATCTTTTTATTTACATATTATCATTATTGTTGTTTTTTAAATTTATTTTTCTCTGCAGTCTGGACCTTGCCTATACATTGACCAAGAAATTTGGACCTTGACAAAAAATAATTGACTACTCCTGCTTTAAAGTATTTTTCTGCTCCACTGATTTTTTTTTAAAAAACATCAGTAATATAAAGTCTTGACACTTCTGTTTTTCTTAGATGCTTTTTCATCCCGTAATTGAAGGGCTAAGCTGTTGAATCTCTAACAGAGAGCTTTTCTTCTATTTGCTTGCTGGGTATTTGTTAATGGGGCACAACTTTTGTTCAAATGCCTTTATCTACTAATGTGATCTTGGGTGTTGTAACTATATAACTGAAAGAGATTTGATTTTTCCCCCATTTTATTTACTTCGTGCATTTGACAGTTTGTGTATAGTCAGTTTTGTTGGCTTTTTGCACAGCAGCATAGAGCGATATTTAAGATATAAGATGGTAAAAGTAGAAAATTGACTGAGAGGCAGGAATAGTACCTCAAACAACATTTAACTCGCTTTATGAAACTGACTAGATTACAGGTTAATTATATCCCTTTAAATAGATGACCCACAGAAAGTTTTAAATAATCTCAATAAAAATCATTCCCTTCTCACTTAATCAAGTTTAACTTTCTTAGTATCTGATTTCATAAGCCTCCTACTTCTCCAGTTATCTACAGTTTTCCAGAAAAACAGGACAACACCAGAATTTCTCGTGTGTACAAACTGAGCAAATAAAAAAGCAAGACTTCTTTGTATTTCATAAAAAATGTCAAACACCAAAAAAGGGCACAAAACCCAGGGTCTTTTTTTCCTTTGCAGGCCATCTTTCATAGGTTTAGAACAGAAATATCCCTTTCAGATGGGTAGACATCAATTCTCATTTATCTGACACTTCTTTTCTCCCATTTGCTTTGTAAGAAAATTACTTGAGGGGCATGTATTGTGTCCTTTTCAATTGACTTGAACTAAAATCTTCTATTTTGTACCTGCTATTTTTGCTGTATGTTTGCTATTTGAAGGAAATAAAATTAGGTTTCTAATAAGTATACTAATTTTAGTTACAAAATTTACAAGTAAAATGATATGGCTTTATTTCCTGTAAGATCATTGTAGCATTTATGGATTGAGTTCTCTATGCTGTGGGCTATTAGCGTGAACAGATGGGGGTGGGACTAACTCATTGGTCTGACACCTGATACAGAGGATCTTATAAACCGATACCTAATGATCTACATCTTGCATGCTACACTGTTTCCTGTTTAGGAAGCTTATCTGTTTCTGCATTAGTGTTCTGTTTGCATGTAAGATATTGGCAGCATACTGTTCTGCAGGTGGATCCTGAGCAAAACAATTGTTTGGCTTTTTTTTCCTAAGCTAATAACCTTGTCTTATCCTCTTGGAGCAAAATATCCAAAACCAAAACTTACTGAGGGCTGCCATGCTCAAATATCTATAAATGAGTGTCCCTTCTTATTTATGGATACTTTGTTTGGTTAATAGTGTCTAAAATTTTATTCAGAGTTTTAGTTTAGAAATAACCTGGTGATTCCAGCCATTGCAGACGTTACTCGCATTCTGATGCTGCAAGCTGTTCTATACAGATCGATGCCTGATAACTTCAGGGGGGCTCTGTGCAGGCGCAGAGGTCCACCCATGTGGGGCACCTTGCAGAACTGAGGCTTAAAGCTGCACAAGTTGGAAATCCTACTTAAGGTTGCCTCCTCTCAAATGAGTCTACCTTTGAAAGGCTGAGCGTGAACCCAGGGTGGAAACGGAACTTTTATTTATTGTATCTTACTGAAGGCTTTAAAACTCTGTAGTTATCTAAAATCTTCTCTCAGTGAATATAATTGGGCTGATTTGGTAAGCAGACAGCTTAGAGACCCAGTGGGAAGGGAGAGGGGAGGGTGGTGAAACTTCAAATTTTCAGGCATCTACTAATCAGATTGATATGAGATACATTTCTCAGCAGGATCCAGGGAGTACCCTCTCTGCTTAGGCGCTGAGGGTGGTAATGATAGAAATGGGCTTCTCACGAGACATTGACCTTGGTATCCTCGCTTTCATATCTACCTCGTGTTAGTAGGTTTGACCAAGGGGTTCTTGAGGTACAGACTCTCAGGGGGAAAAACAGCTTTTCTTAATGATGACACACTCTAGTAACATTTTTTTGTGCACAGATAGAGATGAAACCAGGGCTCTGATTATCTCACCAGGATTTTAATTGCTCAAGGGTCCCTGGCACCCATCAGCCTTTTGGGGGAGCTCAAATTAAAGCATTATTTGAAAAAGTTTGGTTCTCCACACTTGGGCATGCGAAGCAGTTCTAAAGCTCATGTGCCTATTTATGTGGCTAATGGATTACAGAGCACATGTGCAGAGAGAGAGAGAGAGAGGCTAGCTATCTGGAAAACTCTTTCAGCATCACAAGACCTGAGGGTGTGTTATGGTTAAGCTGCGACTCTGTCACGGATTCCATGACTTTCTGCGACCTCCATGAAATTCTCGCAGCTGCAGCGGCCAGTGTGGCTGACCCCCAGGGCTGCCTGAGCTACTGGTCCTGGGGCCAACTGCTCAGGTGGCCGAAGGGTCAGCCACACCAGCCGCTGCTTGGTGGCCCCGGGCAGCTGGCCCCACGGACTGCCCAAGCTGCGGCCGGTGCCGCTGGTCCCGGATGCTCCCCAGAGCAGCAACACCCAGGGGGCCCCCCAGAGTAGCGGGCCCCATGACAGTTAAGATTTAGTCGGGGGTGTTTATAGTAAAAGTAATGGACAGGTTACAGCTGTGAATTTTTGTATTTTGCCCATGACCTGTCAATGATTTTTTCTAAAAATACCCATGACTAAATCTTAGCCTTAGTTATGGTCACTGAATCTGTGCACCACCTCAGGCATTGTAGGTTTGAATCCAGACCAGGTCAGAACCTGAAGTGAAAAAAGCAGACACAGTGCTCCAATCTGCCTCCGTCAAAGGGCGGTTCTTAGTTTGGGGAAAAGTAATGTGAATACAGCAGAATATTCAAAAGGTGCTGAAAACATTTTTTGAAAAGAAAATAAACTACATAAGGAAATGTTTGCTGGTAGGGGAGGTCATTGGGGTGAAAGAGCAGGTGGGAATAGGGGAGAGGAGTTGGTGGATGGGAGGGGGGAGTGGGAAGGAGGACATAAAGATGAGTGACAGGGGATTGGGGAACAATAGGGGCAAGTGCCTGTCAGCCCCACGTTCCCCTCCCATATGTGTGCCATGATCAGGAGGCCCCCAGCCCATCTACAGGGCTGTGACCCTCCTACCATGCCTCCCTCCTATTTGAACCAGGTTCTGGAGGGAGCTTGCCTATCTGAGTGAGGAGGTCTGAGTCCCTCACTGTGCTAGATTTCCTTGTGTCTCTAAGGAGGCCTGAGCCCATCTACCTACCGCCTCCTCCTATGTAAATTAGGATCTGGGGAAGCTCTGCCCCAGTGGGTGGGGAATTTAGGACAGGTGTGCTCAGAATGTGCATGGACAACACACTGTTACACTGGGGTGAGGAGCTGAGGATGGGTATGTTTGATACATCTCAGAAACTCTCCAGTCCTGGGGTGGGGCAAGGGAACGCCCACCGACATGAATGGAGCAGTTTGTGCATCACAGAGCTATTGTTTCAGGCTGTATTAATCTCCATTGGGTGTTCTGTTTCAGTTGAGAACAAGGCCATGTCTATACTACCACTTATGTCAGCAAAACTTACGTCGCCCAAGGGTGTGAAAAAAACACCCTCCCGAGCGACTTAAGTTTCACCGGCATAAATGGTAGTGTGGACAGTGCTATGTCAGCAGGAGAGCTTCTCCTGCTGACATAGCTACCGTCACTTGTGGTGGTGGTTTTATTATGTCGTTGGGAGAGCTCTCTCCTGTCGGCATAGAGCGGCTGCACAAGCAATCTTACAGCAACACTGCTGCATCAGTACAGCAGTGCTGCTGTAAGCTCTCTAGTGTAGACATGGCCCAACTCATCGAGATGAATGGGCACCTCTCTGAGCCTGCTATGCTGCTCCCCTCCAGTCTCTCTCTAATTTCATAAGATATTATAATGAAGCGTCAGGTCAGCCGTAGCTACGGTTGGGATTCTTGCTTAAAGGCTGACTCTTTTGAGGGTGTAGCTACACTTAAAACACTATAGCAGCACAGATACTACCTACACCGATGGGAGGGGTTCTTCTGTTGGCGTAGGTAATCCACCTCCCCGACAGGCAATGGAAGAATTCTTGGGGAATTGAGATCCTGGAGGTAGTCTGCAATCATCTGCCCAAGGCTTCTTGGAAGGGCTGCCTTGTTTCTTCTCCCATGGTCGGACACTTTGCCATGCCACTGGGCAATGACTTCAGGAGGCACCATTGCGGCAGACAGGCTAGCAGCATATGGACCTGGTCTGCAGCCAGACACATGCAGGAGCTTCAGTTACTCGCAGGAGTGAGATATCAGGTACAATCACCACCAGCTGTGGAAGACGGAGCTATTTTTAAGTGCAATAGCCCTATCCGCTTGTACTGATGGCCCAGTGCTATCCCCCCCTATTGTTCTAACTCACCCCTTTCTTCCCCAGGCTATACTCAGCATAGCTAGGGCTGCCACCATGCTCTGAGTCCTAAGGGGAAGTGAGAATGTTGCGCTTGTCCTTCTTAGCAGGATGCAATTAATGGCCCTGCACGCTAGCATCGCAGCAACCCCCACGGTGGACTGACTCCAAACTGATTCCCGACTGATTGATAGCAATCTGGCATTGCCAGCTTCCTCATAGTGATCACCACTTGCTTCTCCACTGTGAATGCAGCAGTCATTTTGGTGTCGCTGCGCCGGAGGGCTGGGATGAGCTCTGCCCACAGTTCCAGGAAGGTGTTCTTGCCCATCCGAAAGTTCTACAGCCACTGCTCATCATCCCATACCTGTATAAAGATGTGATCCTACCACTCAGTGCTTGTTTCTTGGGCCCAGAACTGACGGTCCATCGTGTACAACTGCTCCATGAATCCCAACAGCAATTTGAATTGTTTCTTTCCATGGCACACAGCAAGGCAAACGCCAAGGCATCTTCTTCAGACTCGCAGCTCAGGAAATGCTGAAGGATCAGATGTGTTCATAATGCCCATCACAATACTGAAAAGCAGTGCAGGATCCATGCTTTTTGACAGAGATGATGGGTGTGCAGGTTACTGGGGCTGTTGAAAAGTGTAGCGAAACCTACATGGAATGATGAGATGGAGAAAACTGAATCATGGGATGCTGAACCTCCCCCCATGAGGTATTGCATACCTTTTCTAAAACACTCTGCAGTAAATGGTGGTGAGTTGCAAAGTGGGATAGCTACCCATGGTGCACTGCTCTCTGTCGATGCAAGAGCTGTTACTGTGGATGCACTCCGCTGATACAAGGAGCGTAGTGTGGACATGCAATAGGGTTGACAATTTTGGTTGGATTTATTCCTGGAGAGTTCATCACATGACATAATCTTTAATTAAAGATTAATCTTTAATTCCTGGAGACTCCAGGACAATCCTGGAGGGTTGGCAGCCCGACAGTGGTTTAATTACAGCGGCAGTATGTTGCCATAATTTGAGTCAACTTAACTTTGTAGTGTAAACAAGCTTTTAGTGTTAGGATGTTTGGCTGTTTTCCTCCACAGTTACAGTGGCTTGTGCCAACCCCTTTTTTTTTTTTTTTGCAATGTTCAGGTGTAAATAATAATCTGTTGCCCAGGGTCAAGTACTCAAGCAGTTTTCTATTCATGTGTCTTAGTATCTCCTCAGGCAAGATTTTTTTTTAAATTTCTTCTTCAGAAATTATATTCCACTTAGTCACCACATTGATTTTTCATGTATTTTAGTAAATTAATCCATTAATTTAATTGGCACAGTGTAGAAAATAGAGCTATGAAATGAAAGCTGTTCAAGCAAAACTATATAGGCTGTGCTTGGTTACTACAGAAAGTGCCCTTATGTAGGCATTTTAAATTCAGCTGGTACTGTGATATGCACAGTATTAAAAAAGGGCTAAGCACTTTCAACACCCACTGACATCAATGGGAGTTGAAGTCACTCAGTACCTTGCAGGTTCTAGTCCCTAAATACGGATGATCTTTTATGAATATGTAATCTCTTATATAATAGCAAATGCTTTTCAAGCCTCCAGTTACTAGGTTCATACCCCTCTATTACCAAGCTGTATTTCAGGTTTCAGCACATCTCATGAAAATAACTAACAGGCAGTGGAACTCCCCCATCTCCAGTATGTTTTTTAAAAAGCTAAAACAAACATGTATAAATAGCCCTTTTTTTTTTCTTTTTCTTTTTTTACTTTTTTTTTTTGAGATAGACTTTAACAATCTCATCATGCCATTTCAGGGAGATATCAGTGTGAGCCAATACACAATATTACAATGCTTCCTGTTTCACAATCAGTCCGACTAGGTTAATTGAATATCAGCTGAATTCCTTTCCTTAAACTCGCATCATCTCCTCTTTTAATGTACACATCAATACTGATGTGCACCCTAAAGGTTTTTCCCCCACTCTCAATAAATATTTTTACCTGAAGAAGTGAGACCAGCTTGTGATCTTAGGTAGTCTCCAGAGTTTCATTGACGCCTTCTGATTGCCATGGACGCTTTCTGGAGAATGTTTCTGTGGATGTAGCCCCTTTGTAGACAGTCTGCTTGCAGACATGGTGTATATTCAATTGAGTTCCCTTACACTGGCTGCTTGCTGGTGTCGTCATGTTGGAACTGGTAGGATAGTTGCTTCCAGAAAAAAAATTATATTGAACAGCAGGGTTTGAGTTGGCACATTGTGTTGATAGTGTCAAAAACGGGAAACTGTACTCTTGTGGTATTCTCCTGTGGTTTCCATTTTAAAATGAATTTCTCTTTGCTCTGGCCTTCTACTGCTGTAATACAAATAATAAATTATTATAATCTTAATCAATAATATTTTCACATTGGTTTCAGAAACAGTAGACGGTAATCCTATGTATCCTAGCTGTCCTGCTCTCTCTTAAAATACAGCCCCAAGGCCCCAAAATATAAATATATGGAGATATACCTATCTCATAGAGCTGGAAGGGACCCCGAAGGGTCATCGAGTCTAGCCCTGCCTTCACTAGCAGGACCAATTTTGCCCCAGATCCCTAAGTGGCCCCCTCAAGGATTGAACTCACAACCCTGGGTTTAGCAGGCCAATGCTAAAAGTCAGCAGGGTGGCTCAGGCAGATATAGTACCAGAAGCTCCTTTTAGCTGACTAGATTTTAAATGCTCAAGTCCAATATATGAAGCCCTTCCCCTTTCCTAGGCTTCATAACCTGAGTTCCAGCTTGAACCTCAACTTCAAAGCAATGTCTCTACAGCTATGTTTAGAGTGCTAGTGTGAGCCCTGATAACCCGAGTCTCTTGACCCGCTCTGGGAGGCTCACTCCTGCTAGTAGCTCCAAAACATTGTGTAGAGATACCCTTTGGGCTCTTTTGAAAGCTGACCCCTCTTGTTTAACGCAACAAAGATGTCCTTTTCCTTTGTCTTCTGTTTTAAGGGTATTTTTGCCTTTAAAAGCAGTCTACTATTTTTCATTCCAATCCCACACTTAAGATAAAATATTGAATGATCCTCAAAGAAGTAATAATTTATCAGATACTCCTTGTATGATGTGTTGCTATCAATGTATTTCTGAGCAATTAAACTACATAGTGGTTCTACAACTTGTGGCCATATCTATGAAAAGTGTGTTCTCTTGACTTACAGAGAGGCAACATAATTTGATTATATTACATACCCCTGGGGGAATTCTGCGACACTGCGCAATGCAGAATTTTGCAGAAATTAGCGTGCATGCAGAATTTCCTTTTTCCCTCCACAGAAATGTGATGCAGAGATGTTGGCCGCCACTAGGGGCTGCTGGACCCAGCAGAGCCCAGCTCACAAATAGATAAAGCCAGGAGGAGGGGGGAGGGGAGGGAACTTGAGGGTTCCCAGCCACTGCAGTTCCCAGCATGAGCTCAAGGCAGGAGGGGGCGGTGCCACACAGGAAACTCTGTGCAAGCGCGGGACCCAGCATCAGTTGTTTCTCTCTCTGGATCCCTGGGTTCTGGGGGATAGAGGGTCTGAGCGTCAGAGCTGGGGTGGCCCACAGCTGGGCTCTGGGGGAGAGAAAGTGTGAGTGTCTAGGCCGGGGGGGAGGAGCCACAGCTGGCCTCTGGGGAGTAGGGGATGTGAGTGTCTGGGCTGGGGGGGACGGACCCACAGCTGGCCTCTTGGGTATGGGGGTGTGAGTGTCTGGGTGGGGGTGGGCATGGCTGGGCTCTGATGGGGAGGGGCTGAGAGTGTCTGGCCTCCATCTGGGCTCTGAGTGGGAGGGGGCAGAGAAACAGGAAATGGGCTGTCATAGGGGTTTCTTTAACTCTCTACTCCTGGGAGAATTTTTGTCTGTGTCTGTATTATTACAGACACATTTTCTGACAGCTATTTTGGAATAAATTACCAAAATAATTGAAACGGGTATGATTATATAGTTTTATTTTGACAAATACAATTTGCAGAATTTTAAAATATTGTGCGCAGAATTTTTAATTTTTTGGTGCAGAATTCCCTCAGGAGTATATTACACAAGTGCTTCCTGTGATACACTTAAAGTGAAGTTTTAGTTGTGGGTCACTTAGGGCTTGAGCGCAACAACGTTGAAGTCAAAGGTGATATTTCCATTGGCTTCAATGGGCTTTGAATCAGCTGGTTATAGTGCTGAGCTATTTAATATTGTTAACAATTAGTGTTAATTAGTTAAGTGTCTTACACATGGCAAATTTCTGATAGCAACAGTCGATTTATACGCTTCCAGAAAGCTGATCACTTTTTGATGTTAAGAGAATTCTTAGTCATCCACGGTTCTCTCTAACTTCACAGGTTTCAGAGGGGTAGCTGTGTTAATCTGTATCAGCAAAAACAACGAGGAGTCCTTGTGGCACCTTAGAGACTAACAAATTTATTTGGGCATATGCCAAAATAAATTTGTTAGTCTCTAAATTCACAAAGACCATAAAGGTAAGGGCCAGACACTAGTTTTCACTCAGACCAAATAATGGAACTGAGAAGGGTTGAAACAAATTTTGACTGAAAGTGGGGGAAAACATCGCCCTTTTATTTCTAATACAGAAAGCAAGGCCTTTCAGAAGGATTCATTGTTGTGGTTATTCACATATTGCCCAAACAATCTTGGCAGTGCAGTTTTAAAAAAAACATTTATTATTATAATACCTTAAAAGATTATGCATATACATAATGTTTTCGTTATATTTTCAATAACATGTAAACCTAAGTGATGGTGGCATAGATAATATCAAATGATTCAAGGATATATGGTAGAGAGAAGCCTTACTTATTTTGAAATAATTGATTGCTTCCTGTTTCCTTTCAAACTGGTGTGCGTTCAGCTTCTGTGAACTGTGCTTGGTGATACTTGTTCCATGGTTTACAGGTTGAGCCATACTGGCCTTTGTGGTCCTGCTGAGTTCATCCAGGTAATCAGGATTGTTTTTTTGACCAGCATAGTAACAGAGCATAAAAGATCTCTTTTATGGTGTTTAACGCTTCAGAAATGCCTAAAACACAATTGTATTTTTTAGGAAAACCAGTCTCCAACATGTCTTTAATTGTGTTACTCTTACCCATTTGACAGTATATTTTAATAAGAACAATGCAGAGTCTGATCCCTGCATGAAGAAAAAGGTTTCTTAAAAAAAGAAAACATTTTCCTCTTCTTTTTTTTTTTTTTTTTTTTTTTTTTATTTGTAGGTTTTCGCTGCTCCTTCTTAATCTGGAGGAATATTATTTTGAACAGCATACGGCTAATCATATTATAAACAAAGACTGCAGAGATGAAAGGTAGAAAACCATTTGTGTTTTGAAAATTATACTGGAGTCATTCAGCTATTGGATCTCAATTTAGTTATGCAAATCTTTTTTTTCTCCTTTCTTTTCTTTTTAGGAAAATCAGAGGTTCACTAAAAATCTGCTCAAAATCAATTATTTTTGAACCGGATGAGAAAATCCAGCCCATTATTAAGGTAAATTATCCAGTCTGATCATTTGGTAGTAACTTTTAGTTTCTTTTTAAAACGTATGTTTAAAGAAATACATATTTCTATAACTTGCTGCAGATCCCATTGCGAGACTGTATTAGTATAGAAGCACCAGAAGATAATGAAGCAAATAACCCTTTCACCTGGTATGTGAATTTAAGATGTTTAGATACTTCTATTTTTGTTTTTAATAAGTTGAATACTTGTATTTCAAGTACCTTATCTGCATTATAGGTATACACCTGGAGTGATTTCTGTTGTATCCAATCAGGTAAGAAAAACATATAACAAATTCATGGCTCATAACTAAGAAAAGTTTTTTCTATGATTTCTTTAAGTATTTTCAAAAAACAATATTGGACACAATGAACTAGAAAATAATATGCCACATTACCGTTCTTAACATCTTTCATAAATAAGTAAATACAGAAAAAAAAAAGTTCAAATCAAACTGAGTTGAGGTTGACACGTTGAGGGTATCTCTTGAATAGATGTTAAGTCAGATATGATAAATTTACCTCCAAGCTCAGTTGCAAATTGCCTAGTAAAGATGATATTTTCAGAAATGAATGGATACAGGAGGATCACTTTTATCATTAAAAACCAAGGGAGGTATATTTCAACTTTTTGATACTTCTTGTTTTGGTCTTTCTACATCTCTTGCAATTTTTCTGACTCTCCGCTACCACCATGGCTTGCTTACATCTGTCTTTTCAAAGATTCAAGTGGAAAATGCTGTTCAGAGATTGGACTCTGTACTGCGTGTGCATTAAATTTTTCAGTAACTGGTCATGAAGTATGGAAATATTGTTAGAGCATGGAATGTCTTGGATATGGTTAATTCAAATTTGTAAATAATGTTCAACACTCTAAGCGTCATTTAAAAAAATGAAGCGGATCTAAAGATTTCAAAATTAGAAAGACTTCAACAAAAAATGGACACACTTTTCATGAAATCTTTTAAGAAAAAAATTCAACCCATTTTCATGTTGGTCCACTGGTAGATTTCACACTTGTAATCTTGTTTTTGCCCTAATAAAGAACAAATTGCTACAGTCCAAAATTAATTTGGGCAGGTCACTAGACTGTCTACATGGGAAAGTTGTACTAGTTATACTGATGTAGTTATACCCAGTACAGTTAGTTATTCTCTTTTCAGTGTAGAGTTGCTGTGAAAATGGCATTGTGGGTCCATGGCAACAACTTCTATATAAAATGTCCTCTGTTTATGAATATAAAGATGCCTTTCTAACAACCAGTCCTGCAAACTCAGTCAGGTCCCTAAGAGTGGAGCTATGTTCTTTTCCTTTTTGTCTCCACACTCTCCTGTTAAAGTTGTTGTGAAGAACAAAACACGTTAGCCCAATCTGTAGTCCAAGGAGGATTCCTCTTACAGTATCTCAAAAACATCTTTTCTAATGGAAAGTGTTTGGCAAACTAAATATGGGGTAGTTAGGGGCTACCATCTCCTCCCTATAATCAGGGGTGCTGGAACAATTTTTCTGAGGGGGTGCTGATGATGGAAACCAGGTCTTTGGTGTTTGTTATTACTACTTCAAGCTAGAGGATGCAGGAACACTCTTAGTTCCAGCACCACTGCCTATAATACTGGTAACGTATTGAAATCCTTGGATGAAAGCTGTGATATAAAAAACATTTTATATAAAAGGGAGGGAATTTAAAGTGTATAAAATGTGTATAATTGACACTTTCTGATGTCTGTCAGACTCTGTGCAGAGAAACCTTTATTAGTATATAAGACTTAGACATTATTACATCCATTTTGTAATAAGTTGTAGCTACAGTGAATTATAATGGAACAGGTGTACAGTATAATCGCAGACAGGATTACTTTCTCTGTAAACTCAAAACTCATTGCCAGTGCATGACTGAATAAGAAGCCTTTTGTTTTGACTGCGAGTAATGGGCAACTGAAAAGCTATTTAATGCCATAATAGCTGCAAAATAAAAGTTGTAATGTGAAGGTCATTGGAGATTATCAAAACAGTATAAAAAAACTGTAACTTCCGCTTTCGTTATCTCTGAGGAATAACAAGATGCATTAATAATATATGTTAAAACCTGAAAGTGTCTTTTCTGTTATGCTTGTTTGTTAATGCAGATGCTTTCAACCTTCATGTTCTATTTGCTAATTTAAATTTGGGATATCTATTTGAGAGTTCTCCAAACTGTAAAATATTCATTTAACATGCAGTAATACAAGCTAACTGCAATGTAAGCAAATCTTGGGTATTAGGCCCCGATCCTGAAATGTGGGCAAACCTCTGTGCCTGCACAGAGCTTGTTGCTAGATCAGGGCTTTCATAGCCATAGTTTGTTTGATTATTACCAGAGCACCTAGGAGCTCTAGTCATGGATCAGTACCCCATTGTGTTAGATGTTGGTTGTACAAAGACAAAAGAAAAAGTCCCTGTCCCAAAGAGATAATAGATGTCTACAGACAGGTAGATGGGGGAGTACAAGGAAACAATGAATCAATATTGGTCAGCACAGTCAGCAGTGCTCTCAGCACACCAGTACCCATTGTCAAGTTTTTTATAGGCATCACTGAAAAGGAGAATAGTGAGGTAGCTTTCTGGATGTTTACAGGGAACTACTCCCAAGCGTGAAGGGCAGCATGAGAGAAAGCATAAAGGTACTTTTTTGAAAATTTAACAGGTGGCCAGTTGGAGATGACATCTTTTCAATGGACTGTTCTGGCCTTGGAATCTATGAATCTTGAGAGTAAATGAGAGAGAGGCCATGAAGGGCCTTGAAAGGGAAGACGGTTTGGAATAGTAGTTTGATTTAAATATTAAAACTAATTCATAGAAGAACATTAGAAATGTTAACTGCAAAAATATTCTAGGAAAGGGCTATGTATCAAACAGCCTTCCAATAAGTATGGTTAGACTTCAGTGCTCTTTCCTTACATTGCATTTAATCCTCTATATATTGTGGAGTCTTTTAGCGAATAGAATAAAAATGCACTAAATCAAAAAAGATGTTTAAGAAATTAAGCTGCTTGGTTGAGTTGAACACTTGTGCCTTTTGTAGGTGGTGGTCATATTGCTGAAAAGCGATAGCTCTTGCTAGCAGAAGTCACTCAAAGCAAAAGAGTGCAATCCTGCTTCTATCTTGCTTAATAGTAGTTTACTGTCTTTGAAACCAGAAAGGGCTTACAAATTGTTAAACTTGTTCTTACATCAGTTTTAGTCCTATATAATGAATGCCTTTCTTCAGCAGTATCACCAGTGAACCTGCCATGCTAATGACAACTTAAATTCTGGATACAGCTAATTGAGTGAAAGGCATCATAACATAATTTAGTTAAAAACATTTAATATAACTGACTTTATTATTAATATTTGTTTCTATCTTTGGTCTTTTTACATAGCTTAATAAAACAGTGATGTTGACAAGTTGTTTTAAGAGTCATAAATCTTTAACTTTTTCAATCTCAACATTTACCGTCACTAAATAATTATTGTCTGATCACCACATAAATTTTCACAGTTGCAGGAAATTAATTGATAAAAAGCTTAAAAATACACATTGATATTATCCATCAAAATTATATATAAAAAAATTGCATTCTGCCAAGCCTAATTATATAGGATTAGAAAACAAAGTAAAAGCTGCCAAATTTAAGAATAGATACAAGTCCTCATGCTTTAGGGCATAAGCCAACTTCTAAATGAAGAGTTTTATGAATGATGTTTTATGAATTTCTAAATGACATTTTCAAAATGAAGAATTTTTTACAAAAAGGTAGTTCCATAATTGCCCACTTCTCAGTTTCTTGCACCTTACTCTGAAGCAGGGCCGGCTCCAGGCACCAGCCCAGCAAGCAGGTGCTTGGGGCGGCCAACGGAGAGGGGCAGCACTCCAGCTGTTTTTGGGGCGGCAAGTCTGGGTCTTCGGGGGCGGGTCCCTTGGTCCCGCTGGGAGCGAAGGACCAGCCGCCGAATTGCCGCCGAAGACTGAAGTGGCGGCTGTAGAGCTGATCGCGATCGCGGCTTTTTTTTTTTTTTGCTGCTTGGGGCGGCAAAAACCCTGGAGCCGGCCCTGCTCTGAAGCATCTGGTACTGGCCACTTTTGGCAACAGGATACCAGACTGGCCATTCCTGGCAATTTCTATGTTCTGACCCCTTTGTCACTGTCACTCCCCTCTCGCTTCCACCCCAAGTTAATAGAAGATCTCTCCTCCCTGCGCAGACCTCCACATACACATCATGAGCGCACACACTTTATCCACACATTATCACCAAACAATATAATTCATAGAGAATTTATTGTCCAAGCATATTCTGGCTAAATTATCTTTTATCCTTTTTCAGGCTTTTCTCATTAAAGAACAAAACATTATTGCACCCTATAAAACTGAAAGAGTAAGTAGACATTTTTCATTATGTTTAACAATCTAAGGATTTTATATGAACTATGCTTTTGTTCCTGAAAGAGCAAGATTATTTATTTAATTGCCATCTGAGGTTTATGGGAACAAATGCAAAGTACTCATAATAAGTACTTCTGTGTACTGTATAATAAACGTCTGGATATTTGCATTAATGTATGCATGATGTGTCGTCAAAGGTCTAAGACTGCCATGACTTGGTATTGAAACAAACTTTGAATGCATATAAAAGCTTTTCAATTGCTAGGTTAAACTAGATCAAGGAAAGGCAAATGAAAGAAAATGCAGTGCAAAGAAACCAGCTTTTATAAATATGCTGTGAAAGAACATAAGTGCTCAAATACCAACAAACTTCGTTCTTACCCAGAAGTTACTGGAAAAGAGTGAACAGGCACAAGAATTGTTTAAATTGCTCAAGCTATTCTATCTTCCTTAAATAAGAGGATAACACAAGCCCACAAATTCCTATTTCTATAATGAACAGCAACATGTCTTGGAAATGCTCTCTTGCTCCCTTCACAACTTTTTTAGCTTTTCTGTGTACTCTTTATTAACTAGATCTCTATTCATAAAGCATAAGCACTCTTGAAAGTTAGGGGGAAACAG
This sequence comes from Platysternon megacephalum, assembly GCA_003942145.1. Lineage (NCBI taxonomy): Eukaryota > Metazoa > Chordata > Testudines > Platysternidae > Platysternon > Platysternon megacephalum. The sequence continues at coordinate 4,871,473 of QXTE01000033.1, forward strand.
TGAAAACCTTGTTGCACTGCTTTTCCCCTTATTTACCAGCAGTGTGTTGGCAGTACAGACAATAAAACCTTATTGACAGGAAAAGGTCCCTGTGACAGGGTGCTCGGCTGGGACAGCTGAGCCAGTCCTCTGTCATGCCAGCTCCAATTAAGGGAGGGATAGCTCAGTGGTTTGAGCATTGGCCTGCTAAACCCAGGGTTGTGAGTTCAATCCTTGAGGGGGCCACTTAGGGATCTGGGGCAAAAAATTGGTCCTGCTAGTGAAGGCAGGGGGCTGGACTCGATGACCCTTCGGGGTCCCTTCCAGTTCTATGAGATAGGTATATCTCCATTTATATGCCAGCTCCAATTAAGGGAGGTAAATTAGAGCTGCCTAGAGAAACCTGTGCCTGATTGACAAAGGGGAAACATCTGCCAGCCCAGTTAGCCTGGGGCTGCATAAAAGCCTCAGAGGAAGGAAGCCAAGGTGGGGCAGACAGAAAGGGGGAAGCCAGAGAGTGGCAGTAGAGGTGTAGCCCCTTCCCGTTGCAGAGATTGAGAAGCCGTTAAGGCTGAAACCTCCAAGCTTTAGATGGTGAGAAGGCGGTGGGATTACACACTGTAAATAAACTGCACCGGTGATTACTGAACCAGAAGGTCTCTGGTTTTTGGAATAGAGCAGAGGCAGGAGCAAAGGGGGCCCTGTTACAGTCCTGGACAACAACAAACCCCGCTGGATTGAGCTTGACAGGAAGAGACTGAGTCCTTGCTCCAGAATTCAAATTTACTGGAGGCTAACTAGTTGGGAGGAACTTTTTCGGTCCAGTTCGTGTCAATTATTTTTAGGTATTGGAGCTGATTTTTTTTTTTCCTGTCTGGTCCTTGTCATTTCTGTTCCTAATTAATCCTTATTTATGTGAGTGGTAGGGAATCATACCTAACACCATAATGGGATGCAGCTGTATCGCTGCATGTTAAAACAAGAAACCTAGTGTTTCTTCCATAGCTTCAAGGGCTCACTCGTTCTGCTGTTGCCAAACCGATCTTCACCCTGAATGATTACTAATTCCAGATGCTCATCTGAGTACTTTGCTCCGGTGCTAAGTTTAGGTATATGTGTTTTGAAACTCCACTGATCCTCTCCATTTAGCACCTATGTAGTAACACTCTCCAGCAAATCAGAATATCCTGAGTAGTTGTTTCAGAGTAGCAGCCGTGTTAGTCTGTATCCGCAAAAAGAACAGGAGTACTTGTGGCACCTTAGAGACTAACAAATTTATTTGAGCATGCATCCGATGAAGTGGGCTGTAGCCCACGAAAGGTTATGCTCAAATAAATTCGTTAGCCTCTAAGGTGCCACAAGTACTCCTGTTCTTTTTGAGTACTAAACATATCCTACAATAAAAACGTCAGCCGATAGATAAGCATGTACTGGTTCTAAAGTTACAAATAAATATGTTGACCCTTTGTTTTATATGTACAAGCATTTAAAAGCTTTTGCTTCTAACTAGGGCTGTCAATTAATCGCAGTTAACTCACGCGATTAACTCAAAAAAAGTAATCACGATTAATCGCAGTTTTAATTGCACTGTTAAACAATAGAATACCAATTGAAATTTCATTAAATATTTTTGATGTTTTTCTACATTTTCAAATATATTGATTTCAATTACAGCACAGAATACAAAGTGTGCAGTGCTCACTTTATATTTTTATTACAAATATTTGCACTGCAAAAATGATAAACAAAAGAAATAGTATTTTTCAATTCACCTCATACAGATACTGTAGTGCAATCTCTTTATCGTGAAAGTGCAACTTAAACAAATGTAGAATTTGTTTTCTTTTTGAGTGCAGTTATGTAACAAAAAAATGTAAAACTTTAGCACCTACAAGTCCACTCAGTCCTACTTCTTGTTCAGCCAATCGCTCACACAAACAAGTTTGTTTATATTTACGGGAGATAATGCTGCCCACTTCTTATTTACAATGACACCTGAAAGTGAGAACTGGCATTCGCATGACACTTTTGTAGCCAGCATTGCAAGGTATTCACGTGCCAGATATGCTAAACATTCGTTACCCCTTCATGCTTCGGCCACCATTCCAGAGGACATGCTTCTATGCTGATGACACTCATTTAAAAAAAACTATGCATTAATTAAATCTGTGACTGAACTCCTTGGAAGAGAACTGTATGTCTCATGCTCTGTTTTACCCGCCTTCTGCCATATATTTCATGTTATAGCAGTCTCAGATGATGACGACCCAGCACATGTTGTTCATCTTAAGAACACTTTCACTGCAGATTTCACAAAACACAAAGAAGGTACCAATGTGAGATTTCTAAAGATAGCTACAGCACTCAACCCAGGGTTTAAGAATCTGAAGTGCCTTCCAAAATCTGAGAGGGACGAGGTGTGGAGCACGCTTTCAGAAGTCTTAAAAGAACAACAGTCCGATGCGGAAACTACAGAACCCGAACCACCAAAAAAGAAAATCAACCTTCTGCTGCTGGCATCTGACTCAGATGATGAAAATGAACATGTCGGTCCACATTGCTTTGGTTTGTTATCGAGCAGAATCCGTCATCAGCATGGATGCATGTCCTATGGAATGGTGGTTGAAGTATGAAGGGACATATGAATCTTTGGTGCATCTACCACATAAATATCTTGAGATGCCAGCTACAGTGGTGCCATGCAAACACCTGTTCTCACTTTCAGGTGACATTGTAAACAAGAAGTATCTCCTGCAAATGTAAAAAAACTTGTTTTTCTGAGCGATTGGCTGCACAAGAAGTAGGACTGAGTGGACTTGTAGGCTCTAAAGTTTTACATTGTTTTATTTTTGAATGCAGGATTTTTTGTACATAATTTTACATTTTTAAGTTCAACTTTCATGATAAAGAGATTGCACTACAGTATTTGTATTCAATTCACCTCATACTATTTCTTTTGTTTTTTACAATGCAAATATTTGTAATCAAAAATATAAAGTGAGCACTGTACATTTTGTATTCTGTGTTGTAATTGAAATCAATATATTTGAAAATGTAGAAAACATCCAAAAATATTTAAATAAATTGTATTCTATTATTAACAGTGCAATTAATTGTGTGATTAATCACAATTTTTATAATTGCGATTAACTTTTTAATTGCTTGACAACCCTACTTCTAACACTATAATAATCTGAAAACTTGTCTCAAAATGTTTATTAAATACTGAATAGCTTGCCAAATACCACTTAAAAAGCAAATGTACTCCAACAAAGCTGCATTTTGTAATTTATTGTATATTTGTCATGGATATGAAATCCAAAATAGGTCAAGAATGCCACCTTCTTTTAAAATACATTTTGACTAGAGAGTGTGCGGTCTTTTGGTACTGTGCCTAATTATCGTCTCTCTTCCAGTATTAAACGTACTTTTTGTCTTTGTTAGGGTAAAACTGAATACCTCTTTCAGTTGGATGTTGCTGGGAAGGTGGATGATGTTATACAGACTCTACTTCAGGTACAAGTGTTTGACAGCTTTGCAAACTTCACCACCACATCATCTAATTTTGGAATATGTGATACAAGTAGAATCTCTCTAAGCAAATAGCTTCACCTTCTGAAGGCAAATGAAAGGATTTAGGACACTTGCCTAAGAGTACTACCGATTTGCTTGGAGCACCTGTGATAAAGTACACTAATCAAACATAGTGCTCATTTTGAAATCTGCCTTATACGTCTCTCTTAGAAAACTTTTATTTCTTGATGGTGCTTGTCTGTATAGACCAGATATTAAAATGACTTCAAATTTGAACAGTAGATCTGAGTAATAATTTCTTTTACAATTATTGCACGTCATTTCTCTGTTAACAGTCAGTGTGCAAGTCTGCTGAGTACCCTCAACTTCTATTGACTGTAGTATGAATCTGTATGGTATTTAATTTTAACTCCTTTTTTTAATAGCTCAACCGGGCCTCTCACCTGGACAAGCTGGGAGATCAGGCTGCCATGGTAAATCCAATGACATATTTTAAGGGCATGTTGTTGTTGTTGTTAATGATGATGATCCGACTGCAATTAGGAACATAAAACATTTTAACCTTTTTTCATTAGATAACTGCTATATTGCAGTCACGTTTGGCTAGAACATCGTTTGATAAAAACAGGTATGTTGCTAATTATTTTTTACTACAAAGTTCAAGCTTGTTTAGAGATTAACAAAAGCTAATTAGCTTGTTTAAAGTGTTTAGGAAAACCGTGTTTACCACAGCATGTGCATTTTAATTTAGAGGATCTTACTTCTCTTTGCATTATGACTCAGTATTGTAGCACCTTACATTTAGCATAGAGGATGAAAAATTCTCTGCTATAAAGTTAAATTTGTTACCTTTTTATACATCTTCATACTGTTCTGAGTCCTTATCCATGAGTTTCTGGTGGAAATATGGCATTTTTGAACGGACTGTGAAAAATGCAGCAGTGCGTGTGAAGCTACCAATGCTTTAAAATGATGGCTGCTGCAGAATGTGAGGGGGACTGTGTAACAACTTCTACTTTGGAGTAGCAGGGAAGATGGGGAGAGAACTCTGGTACATTTTTCAGAGAACCTGTTTTAGGCATGCAATAAGGTGCACGTAGAAACATTTCTAGAGCAGTGTGTGACCATTTCAGTTAAGCAGGAACCAGTGAGAGATAAATTGACTTCTGTGTTTTTGTTTTTGTTTTTGTTTTTTTTAAACTTTTCTCAGATTTCAAAATGTTTCTGAAACCTTGCATATGGAATGTGAAGCAGAAATGGTGACACCACTGGTGACTAATCCGGGGCATGTATGCATCACTGATGCAAACCTGTATTTCCAGCCTCTTAATGGATATCCTGTAAGTAAACAAAATTTCATGTGTGATTTTTTCCACCCTGCTCATCTGTGTACCATATATAACTTCTTTTTTCTAGATTACTCCTCATAAGAAAATGCCGCCTCTTGGAACACATGCAATAAGCACCTATGTAGACGTAATTTGTTGTGCTGATTAAAGTAATAGCCATTTAATTTTCCACAGTTTTCCTGTGTTGACTGTTCATATGTAATATTATACATATCACTTAAATTACTGGGACTGTTTCTTGAACTTGACAATTTCATTGACATGAAAACATAGTTCTTACTTTTTGATTTGTCAGAGAGAGATTATTTTCATTGGATTACTGGCTTAATAGCAGTTATTCAATTGCATGGTAGACTTTCCTTGTCTGAATATTCCATGTAATTTACAATGTATAGGACCTTATTCTGAAGTACTGTCCCTGCATACTGGAGTTTTGAGTACATTCTGTGTCTAGTTAAAACTGAACAAGGTTAACTACATGTAGGGGGCTCTCCAGTTCCTGACCTACTAAACTTTTTTTCCCACGGGGGGGAAGGTGGAGGGTGTTGTAGATTAAACTGGTTGATAATTGGTGCTTCATTCATGGGACTGTTTTTTGTTTGTGCTGTCAAAGGGTTAAAATTATTCTAAAACAATTGTTTAAAAATCTGTTCCCGAGCCTACAATAGATTACCACTCACTATGCCGGGGTAGGCAACCTATGGCACGCGTGCCGAAGGCGGCACACGAGCTGATTTTCAGTGGCACTCACGCTGCCTGGGTCCGGGCCACCGGTCTGGGGGCTCTGCATTTTAATTTAATTTTAAATGAAGCTTTTTAAATATTTTAAAAACCTTATTTACTTTTACATACAACAATAGTTTAGTTATATATTATAGACTTATAGAAAGAGACCTTCTAAAAACGTTAAAATGTATTACTGGCACGCGAAACCTTAAATCAGAGTGAATAAATGAAGACTCGGCACATCACTTCTGAAAGGTTGCCAACCCCTGCACTATGCGTTTGTATTGTCCTAAAGTCAGATCCACTGCCACCTTGTGCTGTGTTAGATGAAAGAAATGCTATTTTGTGTTTGTCCATAAGGTGGTATCCATAGCTAGCAAATATTTTTCCCAGCATGCTTACTCTTCACGGACCCTTTCCATATTCTGACAACTTCCTCATTTTTGCCTTCTACTGTTGTGTGACTAGTGTTGTTTGAGAGAATTTTTAGAATGACCTATAAACAATGGAGTTGCCACTAAAGTTGTCTCTCAATCTGGGAAGCTGCCAATAGCAAAGTAATTATTTCTCCTACAAAATAACTATTTCTGTAGGAGAAGAGGGGTAGTTTCTTCTCTAATGTGGTGGATAAATCTTGCCTCCAGGGCATTACGTGCCTACAAACAAAAAAACCCTTGTTTAATTTCCTTGAATGTTACTGATATCATATATAAGAATCTGTGGAGTATTAATGCTTTTGGGGTATGTCTTGATTTTTATTTTACAGAAACCTGTGGTTCACATAATGATGCACAATGTCCGTCGCATCTACAAAAGAAGACATGGTCTAATGCCATTGGTGAGCTGGGGTTGTTTACTTTTAGCTACATATATTGCTAATACCTTTCACACTTTCTCTGAATTTATCCAACTGGAGAAAAAGTAACTCCTCTTGCTTTCTGAGAAGTATGAATTAAGAATAGGACTGCAGTTTTCACCCACCATTTACATTTTGTTAGCAAGATAGAAGTTATAAACTGAAAGGAACAGTGAACTGTCTGTATGAGGGGTGAGGGCCTCTTCCATAGTTACTTTTAAAAATTAATATTTCAGTTTGGTATTGGAGACTAATCCAGATCTTATGCTAAAAGGCTATTTAAAGGATTTTACTTAATTTGCTGATTATTCCGATGTGTGAATGAGATGGAAACTTAAGTACACTCTCAGGTTCTGACCTGTATTACAGTTCTTTCACAATGAAATAACAGACCTAGTTTCTTTTGTTTGCCATAAAGTAATTTGGTTTATACATTGACTTCCGTGGCTTTACAGTGCCCAGATTTGGGGTATATTGACATCCCTAATGATAATGATTTTTTTAAATTACATATTCTTCTGCAAAATGGCCAGGTTGATAAATGTGAGTTCTAAAGATTATATATAATCTTGAAGTACAAGAAGGAAATTGTGTTAGGTTACATGACTGATGTGAGAGAGTGGCAAAGGGGCAGCACAACAATTCTGCACTGAGATCTTGGTTGTACACTTTCAGTGTTTTTGTTTGTTTTTAACATAATGTAAATGTAAACTCTAGGTGTAACACCATTTGAGGGGAGGGATCCAAAGGGGCTCACTTTGGCATTGTTTCAGTCAATTACTATATATTTTATAAAGTTAAAATGTGTACTGTGTATGGTATATGAAATCGTTAGATTGTCTCGTTTGGATCAGTTGTGTACAGCCGTAAATTTCCTTTCTCTGATTACAAGAAAGTGCATGTGTATATGGTTGAGGAGGGGAGGAATCTTTACAACAGGCAGCGTATTAGCCAATAGTTAGGCAAAACTGCTGACAAACTTCTTGTATGGGAACAGTCTTAAGTTTGGATGTCACTAACTGAATTCGGCTGTTAATAACATGGGGAGTAGGGCTTGTCGCTGAATTTCTAGACTTAATTTTTCTCCTTTAATTTCAAAGGGTCTAGAAGTATTTTGCACGGAAAATGACCTGTGTTCTGACATCTACTTAAAATTCTACAACTCTCAAGATCGAGATGAGCTCTATTTCTATATTGCAACATATCTAGGTTTGAAACCATTTATTTATTAAATGTCCTACTTCTTTCCTTTGTGGGGAATATGCTGGGTTCTGTTGTCTTGATGTGTGGGAAGAGGTAGGTCACAATTGTGATGGGTTGGATCACAGAACCCCCCTTGGGAGCTGCCACCTGATATGCCAAGACTACTTCTGCCCTTGCCTTCCCTCTGCCAGCTCGGGACCCCAGCACCCTGTCTTGCTGAGCCAGATACTCCCGTCTGCTCCAACACAGACCCAGGGTCTGAACAAAGTGCCCAAAAGCTGCAGACTTAACTGAAAACAGCTTACAGAAGTGTGCTTGTCTCTAACACTCAGATGCCCAACTCCCAATGGGGTCTAAACCCAAATAAATCCGTTTTACCATGTATAAACCTTATGCAGGGTAAACTCATAAATTGTTCGCCCCCTATAACACTGATAGAGAGATATGCACAGCTGTTTGCCCCCCCCCCCAGGTATTAATACGTACTCTGAGTTAATTAATAAGTAAAAAGTGATTTTATTAAATACAGAAAGTAGGATTTAAGTGGTTCCGAGTAGTACCAGAACAAAGTAAGTCACCAAGCAAATTAAATAAAATGCGCAAATCTATGTCTAATCAAACTGAATACAGATAAGATCCTCACCAGTTCCAGAATGCTCCCTTTTACAGACTAATCTCCTTTTAGCCTGGGTCCAGCAATCACTCACACCCCTTGCACACTGTCCTTTGTTCCAGTTTCTTTCAAGTATCCTGCGGGGTGGAGAGGCGCGCTCTCTTTAGCCAGCTGAAGACAAAATGGAGGGGTCTCCCACGGGCTTAAATAGACTTTCTCTTGTGGGTGGAGACCCCCTCCTCACTCCTATGCAAAGTCCAACTCCAAGATGGAGTTTAGGAGTCACCTGGGCAAGTCACATATCCATGCATGACTCACAGTTTTTACAGGTAGCATCCATTGTTTACATGCTACCTTGAACGTCCTCAAGTAGACTTCTTATGTGGATTGGAGCATTCCAAGATCCATTGTCCTTTAAGTGTTTCTTGATTAGGTACTTAATTTCAACATTCCTTTCTCCAGGAACTGACCAAATGCTCTACTAAGGTTATTTAGAAATCAAGTCAGTACACAGCCAACATTCATAACATTCATAACTTCGAATACAAAAATGATACATGCATACAAATAGGATTAATACATTCAGTACATTATAACCTTTATGGAGATATGTTACATGGCATATGTAGCATTAAAACACATTCTAAGCATATTTCCATAAAGCCTTATGGGAGGTACCGTCACAACAATTATGCATCTTTTTAATAGGTGGAAAGCTCCATTCCTCCATACACTTTTGGGCATATGGCAGTCCATTTAGAGGCCACCTGTACCCCCTATAATAGGGGTTGCAACCTTTGGCACGTGGCCCATCAGGTAATCCGCCAGCGGGCCACGAGACATTTTGTTTACATTGACCGTCCGCAGGCACGGCTCCCCACAGCTCCCAGTGGCCGCGGTTTGCCGTTCCCGGCCAATGGGAGCTGCGGGAAATGGTGGCCACCCATGCTGCTTCCCGCAGTTCCCATTGTCCAGGAACGACGAACTGCGGCCACTGAGAGCTGTGGGGAGCCGTGCCTGTGGACGGTCAATGTAAACAAAATGTCTCGTGGCCCGCCGGCGGATTACCCTGATGGGCCGCGTGCCAAAGGTTGCCGACCCCTGTTCTCTAAAAGTTACTGGGTAGATGCAGGGGAAGGAGTATGAGAGGGTATGAAGAATATCCGGTTTCTACATATCCATGCTGTAGGAGAATATATAGGCCTCCCTCTTCCCCTCGCTACAGGTTATCATGCTTGCACTGTAACTAGCTAAAGATTTTTTATTTTTGGTGGAGGTTGGCAGGGGGGTTGGTTTCTAGGAGCCCCACCCACAGACTTGCATCTAATCTTTGATAGTGTTAAAGGACCTGTCGTCTGTTACGCCAGCACCCCCAAGTTGCCTGTATCAGCCTTTGTAACTGTGCCTTCTAGTTGTAGAAAGTTGTATCTTACACCTTGATTGTTGGCTTCTTTGTTTTTTTTTTAAATAAGAGATGAATGCCAGTCATTCATTAGTAGGATTAAATCTACAGTGTGTTTGTTACCAGACTGGGCCAATATTGTTAGGGGGAGTTCACTTTGTGACAACATGTATTTGTGAAATAGCTCTCAACAGTGCATCCTACTATCTCTTCAGCTTACGGACTCAATGAAGGTGTTAACAGGATTGTGTTAATGAATAACATAATTAATGTTCTGTGAATAATTTAATAAGAGGCTGGCATACAAATCCCAACCCCCTTAGTCTGTGATAAACCCAGTGTATGTCACAGGGGTGAGAGATAGCAGAATCTACTTATATATGCTCAAATATAATCAAAGCAGCAGCCAACGTGGCAACAGTACCATATTCTGGAAGATGGCTCAGGCCATCTTTTCCTTTAAGAGTATGGCTTGCATATCCATACTTCCATTACAACCATATTATTTGGTTTTGGAGCTAATGGAGGGGAGGATCTCTGACAGACACTCCACTCCGTATTCCGCAGGCAAAGAGATCCTCCTGTAATAATTTCCTTTTTTCTGTGTGGTGTTGGTATTGCACTTTCATCCAATCTGTTTGTTAAACAGGACCTCATTCACAGAAAGGTGAGACCACATTTCACTAACCGATGTTAAGCAGGCACCATTAGTTACTCCATAGCAAAACAAATTCCTTTCATGTAGTCTCATCCCTTAGTAAGCCATGATCCCGAATCGTAAGGGTCTTCTCACTGCTAAGAAGAAAATTCTTCAAATACTGTAGACGTCATGTTTCTCTTTACTTTCATAAATGTTTAGTCTTTTTCCCCTGTCCAGTCAATTGGACTCCTTAATGATTTTTATGCATTTTAAAGCTATGGATAGGTATGTTTTAATTAGATTGTTTAAACTACTACACATTTGCAGTGTATAATGCAGTGAAATAATTCAAGGTGCTGTAAAGTTAAATATCTTTTAGAATAGAGAAAGAAGTTAATTTTTTTTTCCCCATTTTTTATTTTTTTAAGAAAATCATATTACAGAGCAGACGGCTGAGAGTTACATGTTGCAATGGCAGCGAGGTCATATTTCAAACTACCAGTACCTTCTTCATCTCAACAATCTGGCTGATCGGAGCTGCAATGATCTCTCCCAGTATCCTGTATTTCCTTGGATCATAGCAGATTATTCTAGTTCAGAATTAGGTAAACAACATATATAGGAGGAAAAAACATAGTCTGCACATGATGTACAAATCTGAAACTGCTGCTTTTACACAGCATAAAAATCATGCCACATCAACCTGAGGTTGGAGGGTAAGGAACAGGATGTTAATCAGTATGCTAATCCCAGCTTTATTGTGTCAAGCAAGTGACCGTGTCTGATTTCCCCATCTGTAAAATGGGGCTAATACTTGATGAGGTGTGAAGCTTAACTAATGTTTGTAAAATCTTTTGAGGTGCTTGCTAAAAGGGCCACATTGTCTTCTTCCACAATATTTTTTATGAATGAGTCAACAATATCTGGTGGTTAATAATCTCAACAGCTTTTTGCATTTTCTTATAAATCTATATGGAGCAATCATATGATAGTCTGGCATGGAACAGACTGATAAGGTACCGAAGAAATGTATGGACCAGGTGTTGCTAGACTGGGGCCATCACACTTTCTGAGAAACGCTTCCTAAAAAAGGGAGGTTCAAGGCAGGGTGCTAACTGTCAAGGTTAGTGCCTAAACTGGCTTCCTGAGTAAGGTTCTAATTGTAACATGTTTGTGTTGCTGGTAGCTTGCCCCCTTCAAAGTTGTGAATGCCTTTGCCATTAATGGGCCCAGTGTGTCTTTGCTTGTGCTTCTCAGCTCCCACTCAGACACCTCCTATTCAAACAATGTTGTCGTGACATAATGAAGGTGTCAAGTTACTTAAGGGATGATAGGGGGAAGATATGCCATTTATCTGTGCCTCAAGGCCACTGGGGTCCATATTAACAGATGGGAGATGTTTGCTGTAGACCATATAATGTTAGCAAAATCCTACTCCAAAGCTAGCCTTTGTGTCCAACTTTTAGATAAGCTGAAAAACTAATGTTGGGAACAGGGTATAGTCACTTAGGGCAAGTCTACACCACAAAATTAAGTCAACCTAAGTTATGTCTACATGCAGCCACTGCAGTAATGTAATAGCTTTTGCATGTCCACACTACACACCTTGTGTTGGTGGTGCACGTCCTCATCAGGAGCACTTGCACCAATTTAACTGTTAGTGTGGGACATTGTGGGACTGCTTCTGAAAGGCATCAACAATTGATGTAAGCAATGCACTGGCACTGTGTCGCCCTAACTACATCAAACTAGGCGCTACGCCTCTCGTGAAGGTGGAGTTAAGTCAGTGTGATGGGTGAGTTACATCGGTGGGAGCTACGTTTTAGTGTAAGCTGCCTTACGTTGACCTAACTCTATAGTGTAGGCCAGGCCTTAGTGTGAGAGCTTCTTGTGCCTGTAGGAAGAGGAGGAAAATGTTGTTTTAAAATATTGGTTTACAAGTGATTCCTATCAGTGGGAGCAATCCATACAGATTAATTTCTTTTCTCTTTTAGATTTGACAAAGCCTGAAACATTCCGGGACCTTAGTAAACCAGTTGGTGCTCTGAATAAAGAAAGGCTGGAAAGACTACTGGTATGTGGAGTTAGGTTTTTTGTTTTATAATTTGTGACCTACAAATCTTATTACTAAGAGGACTCCGTTTTCCATCTAGCATCTCTTGGGAGGATGAAATTCACACAATACAAAAATAAAATAAACGTGTGTATGACTTGTATTCAGATATTTCTAGGATTATTCACTGTATTTCCTATGTTCTGCAATTCTTAAAACTGTTATTGAAACTTAGACTGCAAACATCAGAAGCAAACTCTACCTGTATTAAGTTAGTGTGGTGTGGCATTCAATATATACATAACTAATAGTGCAAACTTAAATATCTAAGAAGAACTGCATGTAAAATATGGAAAACAAACTTGTTAGATCTCATTATAAATATGAGGCTTTCTGCCTCTTTAAAATGAAGTCCACTAGGTAGTTAACTGTTGTGATTGCTTTTCCATGGATACTACAATGATGATTAGCTATATAAAACCCTATGATAGATGGATAGATTACAATGCATAATGTAAAATAAGTGTGTGTGTGGATCAGTCAAATTATTTTTAAGAAGAACATAAGAATCTGTTTTAACAAACAATATAGTTACAAATTAAGGTAGAAGATAGGCACATGCTTCTAAAGCCATGTCTATATTTATGTCGGCAAAACATATGTCGTTCGGGGGGGTGAAAAAGCACCCCATCGAGAGACATAAGTTTTGCTGGCATAAGCGCTTGGTGCACATTGCTGTGTCTCCTGCGAACATAGCTACTGCCGCTCGTTTAGGTAGTTTTATTATGTCAGCGGGAGAGCTCTCTCCTGTCAGCATAGAGTGGCTACATGAGCGATCTTACAGTTGCACAGCTGTATTGATACAGCTGTGCCACCGTACGCTTGCTAGTATAGACATGGCCTAAGTCTCTAAGAAAAGGGGTTTAATGGGGAGGGGAAAGTGGGGGAATATTAAAAAAAATCAAAATAAAAAAAATCCACACACATGGCAAAAGACCAGGGTAAAAAGTGAATGATTAATACCTGAAATGGAGTACTGCCACCGTACTTCGTATGCAGTTATAGACAATACCACGTAAGAAATTCCTTCCCATTCCACATCAGGCAGGATTTTTTTTTCATGAGCAATCTAACATATAAATGCAGTGTTTGAAAGATCCCTATCTCTTCACTGGCATTAGACTTCATGATTGTAATTCTTAGACATAAAGCTGCAAAAACACTTTAGAGAATCCTAGTATATTCTTTATAGGACCTAACTTAATGCTGCCAATTTGCCAATAAGACATCATAAAGGAACAATCATATGAAGAATATAAATATCCTTTAATAAGTATCCCCATGCTGCTGAGCTGCTTATCTCTTTAAGAAGCACTGGGACAGGAAATTCTTGCCAAATCAGTAGCATCTTTACGGGTAAAAAAGAGAGAGAGATTTTAAATAAATAAAGATTCTTAATGCAAATTCTGATTTCCACCCCTACTTTTCTTTGATTCTATGCTCTGAATCAGTTGATTGCTTTATTTGTATTGGAATACATTCTAATTTCAAGAGGTATCTTGAATATATTAGTCTCTGCTAATAGATACCATTGAATTGGAGTTGCATATGGAAAGGCAGCACATCCAAATAAAACATTTAAAAACCACTGTAGTGATACATGTTTGGAAACTTACATAGATTCTTGGTCTATGATTGTTATGGATGATTTAAAGAAGTGTAACCTTTAACTTATCCTAAGATGTGAAGAAGAGCTATAACGCTGAATTTACAGAAATGCTATAAACTTACAAAAATGCAAACTGCCAATGTACCTTGTTTTTTTTCCACTTTTAGCCTGTTCTGCTCTTTTCAGCTTACTAGGAATGCATTTCAGATATTGTGTACAGAAAGATATACACCTCTACCCCGATATAACGCTGTCCTCGGGAGCCAAAAAATCTTACCGCGTTATAGGTGAAACCGCGTTATATCGAACTTGCTGTGATCTGCTGGAGCGCGCAGCCCCGCCCCCCTGGAGCACTGCTTTACCGTGTTATATCCGAATTCGTGTTATATCAGGTCGCGTTATATCGGGGTATAGGGGTGTGTGTGTACACACACACACACACACACACACACACACACACACACACACACACACACGAATTCTTTCCTGAGATTAAGTATCTGTAACTATACAATTTAAAAGCTTTGTATTGTGTTTTTATCTGAATGAGAAGAAGTGTTTAATCCTAGCTTAAGTTTTCTGATAAACACGTGTTTAATACAGGAAAAAAATACTACTCTAATTTTAAACAGTTTGTCTTTTTTTCAATATGTTGCAGACACGTTATCGGGAAATGCCAGAGCCTAAGTTTATGTATGGCAGCCACTACTCGTCTCCAGGTTATGTTCTGTTCTATCTTGTTAGAGTTGGTAAGATTGCTTTCATTGCAAGTCTTTTGAATACCTGGTGGGTTTGAAAATAAGCAGAATTTGGACAGATCTGACTTCCATTCTTATCTCCCCAGCACCAGAGTACATGCTTTGCTTACAAAATGGAAAGTTTGATCATGCTGACAGAACGTTCAACAGGTTTGTTTAAATTGAATTTAACAGATTTATTTTTCACTATATAATGGTTTCCTTTAAATTGCATGCTTATATGGGGCTTAAAGTACTTTCCTGACCGATATACCTTTGACTTGTATTATGTCTAGTATTGCAGAAACCTGGAAAAACTGTATGGATGGTGCAACAGACTTCAAAGAGGTAAGTAGCCAGAAGCTACTTGAGGTCACATTACCTGACTGCTCTGTCCTCCTTTTTTCCATTTAAAAATTTTTAAATTTCTGTTGGTTGTTTCCTTATGGATGTGAAGACTGCCTTGCTACGCTTGGTTTGAGCTTGACACTGGAGATAGGTTTAAATTCCTTCTCTGAATGGTCACATGGTCACATGAGATTATTCTACCAAGTTCCTTTCCTCGCTAAATATAATTGGGACTTGGCTTTTATAGTGCAGCCCATTTTGAGGGTTTAGAATGATAGTACATCTTTTTTTTTTTGTGTGTGTATCTTCTGTTTTTAAGCATCACACAAATATTGCATTTGAGGCATCTTAAAAGCCTTTTCATTGTTCTTCATGTCTTTTAAAAAACTAAAGGAGATCTGTCAGGTAGATGTTTGGAGCTGGTAAATGATGCTTCACTGACGTCAGAGAAGCTTGAATTGGGAAAGGAGGCTTTTCTTAACATTGCAGTCCAGTTTTCCACTGCAGAATTAGGAGTGGTTAATTATATCTGATCTTAGACAACTGGTTTACCTGAAATGCTTTAGAACCTTGGCCTGATATGTTTAAGTCAGAGTTCTGTTTGCTATTTTCAGAACTTTAAAATTGAATCTATACAAGATTTAGCTTTTTATCTACCTTTAAAATGCTTTGGGGACTTTCCAAAAATGTTGACAAGTTTGTAATACTGTAATGTTATAATACGCCATGTGTTTTTAGCAGTGTTGTTTCAGTATATGTATTGATGCATTTCATTTAAAATGATAAAAAAAATAAAGGAAATCCTGAAATTTTTTTCTTCTCTCCCTCTTCCATCCTCGCACTAGCTGATTCCAGAATTCTATGAAAATGATTCCAGTTTCCTAGTAAATAGTCTGAAGCTGGACCTGGGGAAAAGACAGGGAGGAAAGATGGTTGAACATGTAGAACTTCCTCCTTGGGCATCAGGTAATGACATTCTGAATGCATTTCCTAAACTCAATACTGCACACAGTTTACCTTCATTGCTTTCAGACTCTTGGAATCCTTTGTGCCGCGCCGCGCCCCCCCCCCCCCCCCCCCCCCCATTTTATTTTTCTCTTCTGTTCTCTTTTCTGTTACAAAAACTTAAATAAAAATAAGTGCAGATATTGGGGGAGGAATAATCTAAAGTGACTATTAATGAATGAAGATCATATTCTTATATGAATGTATAAATCAAATACTTTTTTCAAAATGTTACTAAATAGCTGAAGTAGTGTTGTTTTAATAAATCTGGAAGGTTTCTCCGTGGAATGTCTGTGGGGGGTGAAAGAGAGGAGAGTTCATCCACATTTAACAGTGGTAGATTTCTGCACTGATTAAACTTTCTCTTGTTAGATCTTGATGACTTTCTTCAGAAGAGCCAAAATGCCTTAGAAAGCCAGTATGTGTCAGAACATCTCCATGAATGGATTGACTTAATATTTGGCTACAAGCAGAAGGGAAGTGAAGCCATTGCAGCCCACAATGGTAAATTGTAAAATTCTCTAAAGAATCACTTTTTTGACATTCTAACTAAACTCGGATGTAAAATGTGACTAGCAAGGTTTCCATGCTGTCCTGCATTCTTTTGAACATGCATCAAGCCTGTGTTTGATCCTTCAGTACTTGAGAAAATTGCCAATCCTTTTCCACTGGAAATAGTAACTCATCTTCTAAAACTTATTCCCTTTCTTGTAATGTCTGTCTTCCCGGAATACAGTATATAAATGAGAAATGTTTGATTATGTATTGTGTGTAGATGTTGCACTTAGGGTTACCAGATAGCAAGTGTGAAAAATCGGAACGGGGGTGGAGGTAATAGGGGCCTATATAAGACAAAACCCCAAATATTGGGACTGTCCCTATAAAATCGGGACATCTGGTCACCCTTGTTGCACTTAAAATGACAGTCAAGGGAGACCGACAATATTTTTGTCTGTTATTTACTCAAGTCAATGATAATGGCAATTTGGTGCTGAAATAGTCTCTTGTGTATTTCACATTTCTGCCCAGAAATTGCAGCATGAAACTTCAGGTTCATGTGGGTAACATTGGTTTCCAAGAAGAAAGTGAGAGGGAAGGGAAAGGATAAATAGGTCGCTGGGCTTCTCCCTGTCTGCCCCTCTAGCGACAGTAACTCTTTGACTCA
Source organism: Platysternon megacephalum (assembly GCA_003942145.1). Taxonomy (NCBI): domain Eukaryota; kingdom Metazoa; phylum Chordata; order Testudines; family Platysternidae; genus Platysternon; species Platysternon megacephalum. The sequence goes on from QXTE01000033.1 coordinate 4,888,752, forward strand.
CTTACGTTTCCTCCTTTTAATTTTTTTGTGATCTTTATTTTGAGTCTTATTGCTCTGTCTTTGCTATAATTAGCCCAGAATATTAAGACATTGTAAATACTTAAAGAAAAGTAATACATTATTTTCTGAGTGACTGAAAACTGTTTGCAGCATCAAAAGCAGTTCTTTCATGATGAAGTTCTCTGCATTAAACTACTGAAAGTCTGCTACATCAGAAATCTGATGTCTAGTTTAGTTGGTTTTTTAATACATTAACTAACTTCTCAGTGAGGAAACACATAACATTTTGCCAAACCAAGTGGGTTTCAGAAAGGGGGAGGGAGGGAGTGATAAAACACCTTTATCTGTTCTAAGCATCTTTTCCCCCCCCACATTCTTGAGTTTCCTTTATAACCACCTCTAAGCCAAACAACCATGTAGTCAGTTCGTTAGTCTTGTTACATAGCTTTAATTTAGATGTAGCTGAATGTGAGGCACATGTAGCTTAGTTGTACTCAGCTAAGTTTTATGTCTCTAAATTACATTCAATGTTTATCTTCCTGGGGAGCAAGAGATTGAGATCTGAAATCCATCCTAGACCTATTAGCAAGTTAGTCCTGCAGAGATCTAATGAGGAAGTAATATTTGGGGGGTTTAATACTGAACTAACCCTAAATCACCAAACCTCTCATCTTATCACTTAATCACAGTTTACAAAATTCTCACTTTCTTACAGATAGGGGGTTAGTCCACTGTGATGATGGGCTCTTATAATGATGTAATAAGATCACTGTTGTGTATCCAGTTACTGAGAGTCTTTGAAATCACAGAAGACATGCTAGGGAAATGCACAGAGTCAGGAAAAGTGGTATCTGAAACTGTTTTTTCCTCTTGGCCTAGCTCATACTTTTCTATGCATCAAATGGCTTGAAACAAACTATAACTTGCAGTAGGTGTGAGGTGGGTGGAATTGCATAGATGTGTAGCACAGTTAAATATTCATGTAGTTTACAGTTGGTGTGTGAGTTGGAAAAAAATAATCAATGTTTATCGACATTGTGCAAATGGCTCTCTTTCCCTCTTCTTTCAGTGTTTCATCCATTAACTTATGAAGGTGGAGTGGATTTGAACAGGTAATTAAATGCTTATAAGCAATGTTTGGTAGAGACACATAATACATTTCTCTTTATCCCTGTTAACTATCTAAGTGCTCCCAACAATTGAGAGAGCCATTCTGTTTTGGACTCCAAAAGACACTGTCCACCAATCTTACCATTGTAACAAAGGTTGAATTGAAGGATTAAGCTCTCAAATGTCTGTGCAGTCTGAGATTTCGGTTACACTGATACAAATTGCTATATTTGCAGAGTAGCATGCATGCAATTATTTCTGTTATACACACAATCATGGTTATGTGCTTGCATGCAATTGTCCAGTCAACTGTGTAATAGGTCAGTTGTGTATGCCTTTACTGTGACTATTTTACAGCAATATCTGCACACGTGTCTACATTTTCAGAAACAATCTTTCTGTCTTAAAATATTTCATTGAACACTTTGCTTTTCTTAAGTATTATGGACCCCAATGAGAAAGTAGCTCTGTTGACACAAATCTTGGAGTTTGGACAGACACCGAAACAGTTGTTTACAACTCCTCATCCCCGGAGGATAATACCGAAGTTCAAAAGTTTGTCTCGAACATCCAGTCACAATGTTTCCATAGCTGAATCTCCAGGTAAACGTATAAAAGAATCGTCGTTATTGTTTGTATTGCTATCTGATAACATAACTGACTTGACCTTATTTCTGGGAGGGCTGTATCTTTTGTTTCAGAGGATCATATGTTATATAACTTGGTTGGCTGCTTTCCCTGTAAATCATGGAGAAATAACTACAGGAACTGAAGGCTCTGACAGAAAACAGACTTTTGCCTGGCAACTCTCTCTTTATTTTGTTTTAAACAACCAAAAACGGAAGCATTGTCTTGTTGAGCTCTGATTATTCAGTTTGCCTCTTAAAATTGTTTCAAGGGTTTAAATGAACATCAGATATGACTTCTATCATTGATATACAGGCATATAAATATACAAGTCAATAACTCCTGCAGTTAATATGCAAATTACAGCACTCAGTTTTTCTATTCTATGTGGTGTTGACTTTACCAAAAAAAAGTGAATTCTGTGACCTCTGAAGTACCAGATTGACAGCAGCGGCAATCAAATTAGTCTGTCCACAGCATACGTACAGGATGCGCACTGGCAGTGCAAGCTCCACACATGTACACAAGTCCCACTAATGTACTTTTAATCCTGTCCTGGATCACCTCGAGGGTGAGAGGGTAATTCAGTTCCTATGTCCACACCACCGCTGAAATGGCCAGCAAGGGTGCCAGTCAAGATGGTGGCTCTTGTGATGTGGACAGTGGTCTGCTTAGAATTGGACTAAAACATCAGACCATGTATATGCTTAACTCAGTCTCTGTACCAGATGACTGTAGGGTAGCTAATGTAGCGCTGATTTTTAAAAAAGGCTCCAAGGGGGATCCTGGCAATTACAGGCTGGCAAGCCTAACTTCAGTAGCAGGCCAACTGGTTGAAACTCTAGTAACAAGCAGAATTATCAGACATGTAGATAAATGCGATATGTTGGGGAAGAGACAACGTAGCTTTTGTAAAGGGAAATAACGCCTCAGCAATCTATTAGAATTCTTTGAGGGGGGGTCAACAAGCATGTGGGCAAGTTATTACAGTGTACTTGGACTTTCAGAAAGTCTTTGATAAGGTCCCACTCCAAAGGCTCTTAAACAAAGTAAACACTCACGGGATAAGAGAGAGGCTCCTCTCATGAATGAGTAACTGCTTAAAAGATAGGAAACAAAGGTTAGGAATTAATTGTCAGTTTTAACAACGGAGAGAGGTAAATAGTGGGGTCCTCCAAGGATCTGTACCGGGACCAGTGCTGCTCAACATAAATGGGGGGTGAACAGTGAGGTGGCAAAATTTGCTGCTGATATAAAATTAATCACAATAGTTAAGTCCAAAGCTGACTGCAAAGAGTTACGTGGGGATCTCACAAAACTGTGTGACTGGGCAACAAAATGACTGACAAAATTCAATGTAATGCACATTGGAACAAATATTCCCAACTATACATACAAATGATGAAGTCTAAATTATGAAGTTCAAGAGATCTTGGAGTCATTGTGGATAGTTTTCTGAAAACATCCATTCAATGTGCAGCAACAGTCAAAAAAGCTAACGATGTTAAGAACCATTAGGAAAGGGTTAGTTAGATAATAAAGCAAAAGAGATGATAATGATAATGCCACTATATAAACCCATGGTATGCCTGTTTCCTGGGGTTATCTGAACCTGAAAATATAGTAACTAGTCTGTGTTTTCTAGGCAGTTTCAGGACATAAATCACTAGGGACACAGCTCGTCTATCTGATAAATGATTGGTACACAGAGTGCTTTCACTCAAAAATCCTTGTTTTTATTGAGTCCAAAGCACACATCTAAAATAACAATAGTCTTGAGCACCCCAGATATAGTTACCCAAAGTCTGAGATGGTTTCAAGTTGTCAGCAGTACATTTCCAGTGGCCAGCCTTTCTTCTAGCTGCGGTGGAGTTGGATGGCAATCTCTTAGCTCATCAAAATCCTCTCCAAAACTTCTCCAAATTGCACACTCTAACTAATCTCTTGTATAGGTTGATCAAAACAAAGCACATAACTCACAGTAACCCCCAATGGGCTAATAATTTCCCTAGCAACAGTAAAAAATAAAAATCTACTTATTAGCAAAGCAACTCCCACACCCAGATCAGCTATCCACACTCCTCCCCGTCTCATGAATCTGTCACTTTCTCTCTTTGTCAGCAACAGTGAAGCTGTACAGCTGTTTTGTCTGCTCTGGCAAAGTCCAAATTATTCCTGACTATGTGGTGTTCTCATGTCCAAATGATGGTGACTGAATAACAAAATGGCTGCAGTTATGTCAATTCCAGTTTGTCATAACATGCTCACACCTTGAATACCACATGCAGTTCTGGTCATCCCATCTCAAAAAAGCGATATTAGAATTGGAAGAGGTGCAGAGAAGATGTTGGAATTATTAAAAGGAATAGGAGTACTTGTGGCACCTTAGAGACTAACAAATTTATTGTAGCATAAGCTTTCGTGGGCTACAGCTCACTTCATCGGATGCATGTAGTGGAAAATACAGAAGGAAGACACACACACACAATAAGGAGAGTGATTAGTTGTCAGCAGGAGAGAAAAATAAGTCTTTGTGGTGGTAATGAAAATGGCCCATTTCCAGCACTTGACAAGGAGATATAAGGAACTGTAGGGGCCGGGGGGGGGGGAAGATAAGCATGGAGAAATAGTTTTACCTTGTGTTTATGAAGCGTGACACTAATTTAACCGTAAATTCCTTTATTAAATTCAAAGGCCACATGGTATTTATGCAATTGCTCTGAACATGCCTATAAAGTCTAACTAATAAGCAATTTACTACACCAAATACAGTAACAAAACATTTATAAGCATTTGCTCCAGATACTTACAAACGAGCTAAATGCATCCATATTGGTCAGTTCCAAAGTGGTCAGGCAGGTATTAGCAATGAAGCTTTTAAGAGTTTCCTTTCTATACCCTTTAACAAACAAATGATGTCATTGCCAATTACTGACTTCAGCTAAAAACCAATTTGGGACAAATCACCCTTATTTGCAGTCTTAATCCAGATAAAATTTACCCCCTCCTTTCCCCCCCCCCCCAGGGCCTTTCCTCCCTATCGCTTCGCCTCCTTGCTAACCAACAGTTTTTCTTTTGCGTCTGGTTCACATAGGCCCTAATTTTTGAAATAACACTGGTGTGTGGGGTGGGAAGAGCCATGTTGGCTCATTTAAAACAGATTCTGTTTGCCTTGTTTAAAACCATCTGCAGTCACCCCTATCCGTCAGAGACCACCTTGTTAGAAACTTTTCCTTATTTCATTAGTTATTCTTTGAACCAGACATCTTCACTACTTCATTCCTTCTGGCCTTATAACTAAGGCTAAGATTTTGTCGCGGTTATTTTTAGTAAAAGTTACGGACAGGTCGGGGGCAACAAACAAAAATTCACGCAGCCCGTGACTTTTACTAAAAATAACGGTACAAGCCGCGGCAGAGGCGCACAGCCCCAGCTGCAGCCCCCACCACGGGGCAGAGGCGCACGGCCACGGCGGCGGCCCCCGTGCAAGCAGCGGGGCAGAGATGCGTGGCCCTAGCGGCGACCCCCACCACAAGCCATGGGGCAGGGGCGCACAGCCCTGGTGGCAGGCCCCGGCGGCAGTCCCCACTGCAAGCCGTGGGAGAGGGGTGCACGGCCCCGGCGGCAGCCCCCACCGCGGGGCTACATAGGGAGCATAGCCCCGGCTCCAGCCCCAGCCACGGCTCCAACTGCTGACAGAAGCTGAAGAAGTCACGGAGGTCCGGTAAAGTCACGGAATCCATGACTGCTGTGACCTCCGTGACTAAATCGTAGCCTTACTTATAGCTTATTATTTTCAAGGCTTTCCTTCTGCTTGCTAGCCAGGGCCTTTCTTTACAACACACATATTTTGTTAACCAAACTTAAGCTAACCCTAATTCTTTAATTTCATATTTATCCTACAGAAGGGCAATAAAATAATTAGTGGTATGGAACAGATTGTATATGAGGAGAGATTCAAAGACTGGGATGTTCAGCTTTGAAAAGAGACAAGGGTGGATATGAAAGAGGTCTATAAAATCATGAACAGTGTGAAGAAAGTGAATAGGGAAGTGGTGTTTGCCTCTCACATAACACAAGAACTAAGGATCAGCCAATGAAAATAATAGGCAGCAGGTTTAAAACAAATAAAAAGAAGTGCTTCTTTACCCAACATGCAGTGAACCTATGGAACTTATTGCCATGGGATGTTGTGAAGGGCAAAAGTAATACTGGGTAAGAATTAGACAAGTTCGTAGAGAATAGGTTACTATTACATCAGTTACTATTAGCCAAGATGCTTAGGGATGCAGCCCCATGCTCTGGGTGTCCCTAAACATCTAGCTGCCTGAAATGAGCTGGATGACAAGTGATGTTCACTCGAAATTAACTTCTGTTCATTCCCTCTGAAGCAGGGGTTCCCAAACTTGGTTCGCGGCTTGTTCAAGGTAAGCCCCTGGCGGGCCGTGAGACACTTTGTTTACCTGAGCGTCCGCAGGTATGGCTGCTCGCAGCTCCCAATGGCCACGGTTTGCTGTTCCCGGTCAATGGGAGCTGCGGGAAGTGGTGCAGGCCGTGAACCAAGTTTGGGAACCCCTGCTCTGAAGCAACTGGCATTGACCACTATCGGAAGAAAGGATATTGGGGCTAGATGGACCATTGGTCTGGCCCAGTATGACCATTATGTTCTTATACCCTATCAGTTGTCAGCAAATAACTATGCTTTTGACCACCATCTTAGATTTATATCATTTTCCTCATTCCCCTATTGGGTGATCTTTAACTTTGAAGTACAGGAGTGACAATACAGGTTGCTGTTTTAAGTAGAATGTCTCTTCCAAATGACTCACGTAGAATTAATTCTAAAATTATGTTGGGTGGTTTGCCAAAATAGGATTCTATTAAAAAAAAATTCTAGAAATTTAAACATCTCTAAATCGTGCTATGTATTCTTACATCTTGGCAATTCTTATTGAGTTGGTGGTATTCTTGGTAGCAGTTGCCACATAGTAAGCTCATTTAATTTATTTAAACCCCCATAACCTTTGAAAATCATAATCCATAATTTGAAACCTACAGCTTTACAGAATCTGACTCTTAAATACATGAACATAAAAGTGGCAGCCAGTCATAACAGAAGAACATATACTGCCTAAAAACTTCTGATCCACTTAGGAATTTCTGGCTATTTATGTTCTTGAACTTCTGTCAATAAATATTGTTGGGCAGTTAAACATTCTCTCATAAATTCTCTCCTCTCTAATAGAACTGGAAATAGTAGAGATGCTGCATATGCCTTTTTGTATCATTTAAGATATTCATATTTGGTATAACTTCAACTCATTTATTATCTGAAGTCTATCTTTTTTTAATTTTCAATTTGTGACTTCTCATTTTATGGTGGTATTTTATTTTAGTTTCTCCAAGTGAAGAATCTTTTGAAGATTTGACAGAAGAAAGTATAACACTTGCATGGAACAACATTGCCAAACTAAAGTTAGATGAGCAACATAAAATTCATAAAGAGTAAGTCTTTGTAATGTCCTCGTCTGTGGTATAATTATCTCAAAATCCAATAATCTCCTGTAGTCATCCTGCTAGTTATTGGATCACGTGTTTATCTGGATGCATCATGTGAAGGAAAGCTTCTAGAACAGGGATGGGCAAACTTTTTGACCCGAGGGCCACATCGGGGAATAAAAATTGTATGGCAGGCCATGAATGCTCACAAAATTGGGGTTAGGGTGCAGGCTCGGGTGGGGCTGAGGATGAGAGGTTTGGGGTGCAGGAGGGTGCTCCAGGCTGGTATTGAGGGGTTCAGAGAGCGGGAGGGGGATCAGGGCTGGGGCAGGGGGTTGGGGCGTGGGGAGAGGCTTGGGATGCAGGCTCCGAGCGGTGCTTACCTCAAGCGGCTCCCGGACTCAGTGGCATGTCCCTTCTCCGCCTCCTACACGGAGGCGCGGCCAGGTGGCTCTGTGCGCTGCCCCATCTGCAGGCACCGCCCCTGCAGCTCCCATTGGAGTGCGTAGGAGCCGGAGAGGGGCATGCTGCAGCTTCCGGGAGCAACGTGGTGTGGCCCCAGCCGGAGCGGGGCTGAGCCGCGTGGTACGGCCCCCGACCCAGTGCCCTGGCTTAAAATGGCTTGTGGGCCGTAGTTTTCCCACCCCTGTTCTAGAAGGTGCATTCCTTCATGAGATTATCTGGTTGTTTGGTAGTGAAAAATGAGTTGTATACTAGGAATTGGCCTGATATCTTAACAGTCATCTTATTATTGGCTGTCCCAATAGAAGCTAAATGATATAAGTGGGTGTGGGCTAATTTAGGCTTTCACCACCTTAAGCAGGTCCTTTTTGGTTAGGATTGAAGCATGCTGGCAGAACAATGTGGGGGGAACTTGCACTGCTCCTTCCAGTTCTTTGGCAAGGTATATTTTTGTCTGTAGAATTGTGATGCACTCTACAACAATCTTCATAATTTGCTTGAGTGTCTAAATTAACCCTTGTGAAGATCAAATACTGAATTTCAGCTGTAAAAAAGTCACTGTATGGTCTGATGGTTAGAATTAAATACCCGTTGAATTCACTTCCAAACTTATTTGTCTTGAATAGGGAAATTACTGGAATAGCAGTCTCTTGCAATGGGTCTTCAGTTTTCACAACATCTCAAGGTGGGTATTCTCGTACAAGTGTCTTCTTGTAAGACACTGTGCTGCAAAGATTGCCTCACTGTGTTATAATGTCTTAACTTAATGAAGTTGCATGAACCATCAAAAATTCAGACCACTCAACGTGTACTTTTTGCTTGGTGGATGGGATTTGCAAAAGTGCTTCGCATTGGCCTAGCTCTGCTGTTCTTGAATTCATGGGAGTAACTTCACTGAAAACTGAGTTAGGCCAATGCAGTGATTTTGAAAATCTCATCCTTGGGTTGTTTCTTGGACTTTTTCAATAAAGTAATCCACTGTTTGACCTCTAGACAGGCTTTAATGACCCGTCGAATGGAAAAATCTGTGTCAGCCTGTACTGTGGAGCCACCATCAGCGTTTCCATTATGAGAAATGCTCTGTTTCTCTCAAAAAAAACATGTGCATAGATACAGTCTTAAAAATCTTCAACAATAGTCTAATGTGATGTGAAGGCTTCTTATCTGAATGAGTTTGGGATAGTCAGATTATCCAGCTCATGCCAAACAAATGTTGTTAAAACTGTATACCGCATTACGACGTGTATTCTGCCATATATTTAACACACTTAAAACACCTATAAAACCAATTTTAGGTCACTTTTCATATACATAGTTGTCATGCTGTTGAAGTTGCATATTGAAAATTTCCAGGTGCCGAGAAACTGATAATGCTGGTAAACTTCTCTTTTCTAATGTTACAAAGATCCCATTTGCTAGCTTATTGGCTCACAAGATACCTGACATTAAACTTGTCAATGATGCAAAGTAGATTATTGCTAGTCCTGAACCTCAGATCAGTGTAAAATTTGGGGTAGGGGACTATTTAAAAATAAATCTATTCCAAGGAGTGTCAATTGATGGATTAGTGGGTAGAGTACAAATTAAGTGGGAAAAGGATGCATGCTGGGTTAAGTTAAATTGCAGGGCTCTGCAATTTATTTTGGATACTAGATCTGTGTTACAAGCATGCAGAAGTGAGAGTCCTGTGGGAGCTATACCTCTGAAACGTCCTGACTATCTTGCACATTAAAATATCAGTGATGAACAACAAATCAGAATGTTTAAAGGTTACACCTGCAACATACCTGAGTTATCTTGGGTTACATTTGAATATAAAACACCAGGACTGCCTTTCCCTTCAACTCCCTGTTCTCCTTCCTCATTCAGTTCTTCAGAATTAAGAAAGAAAAATGCTCTGTAGTTTCTGTATTTAACAGTAGCCTACAATGTGGCTCTTATAGTGGCTTTTTAGAAGTGATGTATGCATCCCTTGCCTGCTGTTAGACCTAAATATTTGAATATTTACACAGGAGCAAAAATTATTCGTTTAGATTAGAGTATTGCAGTACAGTCCTGTTCTGTCTTTGTAATTACTTCCCTAATGTTTGCATTAGATTCAACTTTGAAGATGTTTTCTAAAGAATCAAAAACGCTCCAAAGAAGTGTGTCCTTTTCAAACATGGTGAGTAGTTGTTGTCATTAAGAGAAGTCGTCCTGAAAGCTACCCACAGAAAGATGTCCCCTGTCAGCAGTATATCAATGAACTGCCAGGTTTGCCTTTGTTTCCTTCCTTCTCCAGCCTTCTGCATTCTCTTTTGCACGAGTAATTTACCGACGTGGGGTGAGGTGCCTCCGAAGAAGCATAGCACAGCTTGCGCCTTCCCAAGTTTGGGCTGCTCTGAGGTGGTGTAACTGAGACCCTGCAGGGGGTCTGCCTACATTACATAAGTTCATCACTGGCTGCCTAAGGCCAGCCATGCTACCCAGAATCTCTGCAGCACTATATGCTCTCTCATGCCCCTCACATGTCCCCTGTACTAGGACTTGTAAGGGGATCCTTGGAAGAACATCTCTTGTCTATCTTCCTCAGTTCTGTGCCAGGGGAGTTATCCACCAGAGGGAGCTGAGTCTTTTAGAGCCTCTTTACATAGCTCCTGCCATTTTAGTTAGCAGAAAGGGTCTGGAGCAAGGGTGAGAATCTCACCTGTGGCATTGACTAGGCTACTGCTACTTCTGACTGCGACTGCTGTTTTCTTTTCATTAGTACTTTTTTCCTAATCCTTGGCCAAGGAGCCAGTTTCTCTCATTAATGGGCCTTGTCTACACTGATATTTCTCTTAGTCTCCTACAGGTGCAGTGCAGCTACATTGCAGAAATGGTGAAACACCTAGTAGAGACTTGCAGCTGCCTTTCTGCCACTGTTACACCTAACCCTGCTTGGAGCAGGTGTAGCACGCAAGGCAATAAAAACCACCAGCAACAGAACTACTCAAATTCTCCCACTGTTGCTGGTAGTGTTGCTAGTAATGTAACTACAGGAAATTTCAATAGGTAAGCTAGTGTAGACAAAGGCCTTAGCAGTAACAGCACTGTCCTTCCTTAAATTGATAGATATTCTTCACTTGTTCAGAGTTAACAGGGCTGCTTTTTTACTTATACACTGCAGAGAGAATACCCTTTCACAATCAGAAAAATATAATCTTTCATGCAACCCTTTTCATGAAAATACCATTCTCTGACTAGTAGTTATCATGAGATGGTTCTTTGGCAGCGTAAATATAGAACAAACGCTTCCATTTACTTTGGTGGTTTTAGGTTTGTTCAGTATTTGCTGTGTCTCAAGTTGATAGGTGGCTGCAAAATTGGAAAGCTTGCTCATGCAAATAGGAGGAACCAGGATGAAGCAATGCACTGTATTCTTGAAGAATGAGCTGAGATTTACTGTAACCCCCATAACATACTGGAGTTGCAACTCTTATGCAAAGCTGGTAATTCTTCTATGTTGACCATAGTGAATCCACCGTCCTTTAAGGCAGTAAGATTTAATAGCTGACACCAGTCACAATTTTTTTTTGTTTTTTTTTTGTTTTGTTTTTGAGAACATGAAATGCATAAGATGTAGATACTGTTTGTGTTTTTTCCAAATATGTGCTAATGCACTTTAATTGACTTCTATGCTATCTGGCACTAAATTGAACACTGCTTTATTTTCCTTTTCGTTATAGGCTTTGTCATCTTGTTTAATCTTACCAGGAGATACCACTGTCATAAGCTCTTCGTGGGACAATCATATGTGTGTATTTATTTGTGGATTATATTTAATCATACCGTTTTGGGGGTAACTATGATTTATGAAACTTCTTTTGAGAACATGGAAGTAAGTCGCTATCAGGAAGCATTTACTCTTTTTCTACATTTTTTTTGGCAGATTTCTATCTGTTATTTAGAAATTATAGAAGCCAAATTATTTTAACTTATTTAAAATCTATAAAAGTTTGCTCTCTGAAGCTATACTTTCATAACTAATACTTTTTTCCTGATAGCTATTTTTATTCAGTCGCATTTGGAAGACGGCAGGATACCCTAATGGGACATGATGATGCTGTCAGCAAGATCTGCTGGTATGATAATCGCTTGTATTCTGCATCTTGGGACTCCACTGTAAAGGTTTGTATGTCAGCCACTTTACTACTTATACTCATGGTTTTCATTAAGGTGATAGTGGAATACTCCAGAGTTCGTGATAGTAGCTGTCCTGTTAAGATTGCTGTGATTATATCTTTATCTCCTTTATAATTAAGGCTGCAAGTTTGTCACGGAGGTCACGGATTCTGTGACTTTCCGTGACTTCTGCAGCGGCCGGTGCGGCTGGCCCAGGGGCCACCCAAGCTGCGCAGGCGGCCCCTGGGCCAGCTGCACTGGCCGCTGCTGGGGAAGTCTTGCGCCACCGTCTCCTCCCCCCAGCAGCAGCAGGAGTTTGGGTGGGGGGTTGGGGTACAGGAGGGGGTGAGAGCTCTGGGTGGCGCTTACCTCGGGAGCTCCCCGGAAGTGGCAACATCCCTCGGCTCCTAGGGGGAGGCGCAGCCAGGGGGCTCTGGGTGCTGCCTCCACCTGTAGGCACCGCCGCCTCATTTCCCATTGGCCGCGGTTCCCAGCCAATGGGAACTGCGGAGCCGGCGCTCGGGGAGGAGTTAGCGTGCAGAGCTGCGTTACCGCACCTCCCGCTAGGAGCTGAGGGATATCGGCGCTTCCAGGGAGGCACGGAGTCAGGAGGGAGCCTGCCAGCCCCACCAACCCTCTTCTCTCCCTCTGTTTCCCCCTTCCCCCCCTCCTCCCCCCCCCCCGCACCAACTGGGGTCCCAGGCCACCCTCCCCCGAGCACCCGCAGCAACCCCGGGCCGCCCCCCTTCCCAAGATTTAGTTAGGGGTCTATAGTACAAGTCATGGACAGGTCACGGGCTGTGAATTTTTGTTTACTGTCCGTGACTTTTACTAAAAATACCTGTGACTAAAACATAGCCTTATTTATAAAAGCCCAGTGGTTTTCAACCTTTTTTCATTGGTGGACCCCTAAAAAATTTCGAATGGAGGTGTCTTTGGAAATCTTAGACATATTCCACAGGCTGAAAATCACTATTCTATGGTAATGACAACTTTTTGCGGACCCCTTAGACATAGTCTGCAAACCCCCAGGGTCCGCAGACCACAGGTTGAAAACCACTGTAAAAACCCCTGTACCTTAAATCCAATCAAAAGTTAAAGGTAATGCACTACTTCAATGGAATATCTTGCAGTGATGCCAGTGCTCTATGATCTGTATTGACTACCTATTGGGTTTTGAGTGGAAATTAAAGTGCTGGCTTTGCCTTATGACCATTAAATGGGATAAGAGCTGCCTAATTAAAATATCACCTCTCCCTGTCTAATACTGCCATCGTTAGAATCGGAGACCTCCCGCCAACACATTTGTTTTAAGAGGAGGGGGCTGCTGGCATCATTTGGGTGCCCCCCAACTTTGAAATTCGTCACTGCCCTTAAGGGCATTCTGCAAAGCCTGTCTGTTGGGTGGATTGAGGGGCAGGAATGTTTTCTTGCTCAATAGGTTGAGGATGCGTCTGTTTGGTAGAGTGGAGTATGCTGCTGCTAATAATTGGTTTTTAATTGTTATAGACTAAGTTCTTCATGATTTGTCAAGAGAGCTTAGAACTTTTGACAGGCAGGTTTAATGTTTAATCCAAAACCAGAATTATTTTTCCTTTTACTTAACTTAGAGACAGGGAGGAAGTTTCTGTAACTGACCTTTGTACAGCTTTTAGTTAGCACAAACAACTTACCTTGCAATGACAGAGCTAGGTAATAAAAAATAGTTAACATGACAAGTTGTCCTCGTGCTTATTTAAACAAACTGCAATGTTGGTATTCTAGGTGTGGCACTGTGTTCCTGCAGAGGTCCTGGGCACCAAAAGACATCATTTTGAATTGCTTGCTGAGTTAGAACATGATGTTAGTGTGAGTATGGAAATGTACACATATATAACTTCTAATCAATCAAAGACTATAGTCTGGAGTTACTTGTCAATATCTCAATCAAGCTTTTAAAAGATGTGGCATAAACCAACAAAAGCGAAAATTCGGAATTAAGACTACCATTCATCCAAGGCTGACAGTTGCTAGATATTGCAAGAATGCCAAGACCAGGAGGGAATAGAATAGACTAAGGGCAAAGTGAAAGTAACTCCAAATATTTTTCTCTTTTCTTAAAAGAATTGGTTCAGTTGTCCACTTCTGGAGAGTGGAAAGCTTGTATAAAGAAATGGGTTTTCTTATTATTGGTCAGGCACTACTTGTGGTGTGTGCAAAGGGTTCCTGGGCTCTTTCAGTAAATCAAAATAAATTTGTCTGAAGTAGTTGCATCCTCATGCCTTCTGTACAAATACCAAATTTGCCTGTTTAGAGTTTTTAGGTAAAAGTCTGACTTGTTTTCCATATTTTGTACTTTGTTATGATATACGTTATCATAAAGACCACTGACTATCTAAATACATTGTACGTGTTTAGCTCAAACATTCAATTAAAAATAAATATGGGCAGATACAGGATTTGTGTACATTTATATCTCAGTAACTTCTAACATCTTTCCTGCAGAATATTTAGAACACTTGCATTTAAATTTCTTAAACATCTCATTGGATTTATTTATAGATCACAAGGAGGCAACAATGCCTGGTAAAATTTACCAACAGCATCCAAGGATATCAAAAACAGATGGGTTGGGCAAAGCACAGGCTAGTGGTTTTCTAGACTTGCTTGCTATGGTTAAACATTTCATTGACTAATTAGAAATGTAGGTTGTAATCAGTCATCTTCTCTTGGATAAGATCTTAAATGTCAATTCAAATGTCTGATTCTGCAAGGAAAAAGAACGCTTATAAGTCTGCTTAAGACTCCATTTATGACACACCTCCCCTCCATTTCCTGCTCACATATAGTTGGCAAGGATTTTATATTTTTAAAAAAGTCGGGATTTTATATAAAAATATGTAATCAACTGATGTAATAAAATTGGATACTTATGGAAGACAGGCTTGTTTTGTGAACACTTAAAGGTCTATCAAGAATGCCCATGTGAGAGCTGAGTAAAGGAATAATGTGGTACTTAATTGTCTAGGTAAATACTATCAACCTAAATGCTGCAAATGCAATGCTGGTGTCCGGAACTAAAGAAGGTACCATTAGTATTTGGGATGTTACTACTGCCACTATGTTGCACCAACTTTCATGTCATTCAGGGACCGTGTATGATGCTGCTTTTAGTCCTGGTATGTTGTGTTTAAGTCTCTTTTAATATGCAGATGTTGAGAGAGATGAGAATTGCTAGAGGAATCTCCGTCTTTGTATAGCTCTATTATACATTGATATCTGGATTTTTAACATAATTGTAGATTTTAAATGTTCAGCTATAATCAGACACAAATCTCCAGTGTCCAGGTTTTAGCAGTGCTTTGCAGTACCATACTTGATGTTAGAATACTGTTTTCTGGGCTAGTGATAAATTGCTTCAGTTTTTTTTGCTTGAAGATTTATTTACTCCTCATTATCTAAGACGTAACTGGAATAACTGCTTTTAATTAAAGCATGATGTTTTCTGACATACCTAACTAATGTGCAATATTAGTCACAATTCCTTTCTTTGACCACTGGAAATACACCTCCACCCCGATATAACGCGACCCGATATAACACGAATTCGGATATAACGCGGTAAAGCAGTGCTCCGGGGGGGTGGGGCTCCGCACTCCGGCGGATCAAAGCAAGTTCGATATAACGCGGTTTCACCTATAACGCAGTAAGATTTTTTTGGCTCCCAAGGACAGCGTTCTATTGGGGTAGAGGTGTATTAGAAATGCATTACTATATGTGTTTAATACATTTAATTTTTGTATAGACAGCAGACATCTGCTCAGTACAGGAGAAGATGGCTGTTTTAAAGTAATAGATGTGCAAACTGGAATGCTCATCTCTTCTATGGCCTCAGAGCAGCCACAAAGGTAATGCCGAGAGAAAGCCCAACCCCTTCTAGCTACAGTGGCTGTAATTGATAGTTATGTCTCTGAATTATAGTCGGGGCAGGAAGTGGACATCTGTGTTTGCATCAAATGCCCAAAGGGAATGTGGAAATGACACAGATATTAAACACGTCTAAGGTAGAAATGGGGTCATCTTAACAAGAGATGCATGTATCAACAGAGGGAAGTGCAAAGGCTGGGATTCTGTGTGCATTGTCTGCTGCAGCCAAAGTTTCTCAACTTGGATGCTAAAGCTAGGCACTTGTATAAATGGCCTGCCTGTCAGATGTGCTAAGCGGCTGCAGTTTTCACTGAAATTAGTGAGAGCTGACACTGAAAATTGTTACAGTTAATAGATGCAATTTTGTGTGTAGTTCAGCAGCTGTAAAAGATCTTGGATTCAAAACTTGTTAGTTTGTAGTATACCAAAAACTGTAGAAGTGTCAGTCTTGTTATCTTACACTAAAGAAAGTATCAGTTTTAACTTGAAGGGCTCTCTTTCCCACCTATCTCTACTCACTGATCTAGTGTTTCAGAATATAGAGCAATATGATATGCGATTTAAACTATCGACAGACGGTTTTCTTCATTTTTAAAACTTTCCCTTTACCCTTGCACCTAACTCTCATTGCTTAATTCATAGAGCAGCATTGGCCTCAGTACTAAGTAGAACAGTTTCTTTTATGCAGAGGTGATGGACTAAATTAACAGGTAGAAGAGTCTTAAATAAATAATGCCACTTAATGCAAATGGACTAAATGATTACTGAATTATTTTGCAGATGTTTCAAATGGGATGGACATACTGTGTTATCAGGAAGCCAGTCTGGTGAATTATTGGTTTGGGACCTTCTTGCAGGAAAAGTTATTGAAAGAATCAAAGGACATACAGGTGTGTGTGTGTGTGTGTGTGTGTGTGTGTGTGCAGTACTGTGTAATCTCCTAGGGCCAGATCCACAAAGGGACGTAGGTGCCTAAACCCCAGTTTTAGAGGCCTAAATCCCAGATTTAGTCCCCTGTGATCCCGCCTACTCCTGTGGTGTCTAAACTCACTCAACCCCTAAATTTTTGCTGTAAATGTTCCCCCAGCACCTATGTTTCTGCCGCCTCCCTCTAGGTATCTGGACACCTATCTCCTGTCTAGGCCCCAGGGGACGATAGGTGCTACTCTGCCTATCTTGTCTGCAGAGCCTGATCTGGTAGACATGCTCAGAGCAGTCTAACTACACACACAGCAACCAGAGGGTGGTGGGGAGGAGGTCTCTCTCTTTTAACCTTCAGCACAATGGCTAGGGTATTCCCCAGGACGGTAGGAGACCCAGGCGAGTCTCTCCTATTGAATCTGTTGCACTTTAATTCAATGTTTGAATAGTTAAATATGAATTGGGCCAGAGGGAGTGAGGTCATGTCTACACTATGGGCGCTACAGTGCTGTAGCTATACTGTTGTAGCTCTGTAGTGTAGATACTTCCTACCACAGTGGAAGGGTTTTTTCCTTCATTATTGATAATCCACCTCTCCGTGCAGCAGAATGCTATGCCAGGGGTTTGGTTGGCTTAACTATTGTGCTCAGGGGTATGAATTTTTCACACCCTTGAGTGATGTAGCTCAGTGAATCTAAATTTTAAGTGTAGACCAAGTCTCAGAGTGACTATATAGCCCACTGGCTTCAGCACTCAACTGAGTGGGGAGAACCCCCTGTTCAAATCCCTTCCCTCATCAGGCAGAGGGGGAATTGGTCTGTGATCTTCTGCATCCCAGGTGAGTGCTCTAACCATTGGGCTAACGGTTATAAGGGAGGTCCTCCTCCTCCTCTTGTTTTGTGTGGAATGAGGCAAGCACCTAACTTATTGCTGCAAAAAGGGGCTTAGGCGCCTAAGCTGCCTGACTTCAGGAGAGAGGTTCCTGGCTGTGGGTCATAGGCAGAGAAAGGCACCTCACTCCATGAGAAGGGCGGGACTGAGGACACACCCCTCTTATTGGCATCTCCCCTGGGCTGGCTTACACAGCTCCTCACCTAGCGTGCTGGCTTTTGTGGATCCCATTCTCTCTCTCCCCATGTTGTGTATAATGAGCCCAGGCACCTAATTCAGGCTTTGTGGACTACATTGTTCCAGTGATTTTTCTAGGCACCTAAAAGTTAAGCATTTCAACACCCTACATGCCTTTGTGAATCTGAGTCCCAGTTCTGTGCAAGGTTCCTTTTTCCAAAGGAGCACTGTACTCGGACATGGGTCATACAACAGTTACAATTTCTGACATAGTCACCAGTTGAGGCGAACTGGAATTTAGAATCAAATGACAATTGGATCAGATGCTAAATTTAAGACCATAGAAAGTCTCCTATGGGCTTTGTGGAAGATGCAGGGGACCCTTAAGCCATTATTCCTGGGCCAGCAGCATTATAAAAGGAGATAATCTGCCCCTTGGGTGGCATGAGGGAGGAAGAGACAAGATTAACAGGAGAAATGTTGAATTCTACTGATTTGGATGTTTCAGTGGTACTGATGGAAACAGGATGCTCTAATAGCATTCAAGGTCTAGTATACTCCAGGTATGGCAAAATACCCAGGTTTCTGCAGCAGATGTGAAATTTTGGGAAAGTCAGAGTTTGTTTTTTCCACACTTAATAAAACCTAATTTTGAAAAAAATCTGTCCAAAGTCCATATATTTATTTTGATGTCAAATTCAATTTTACAGTCTCCACACACTGTTTCAGTGTGTTAGTCTGACACAAACCTGTTTCAGGGCGTCTAAGGGCTTACAGATAATACCATCTAGCATCAGTTTGCTTTTAAGGTTTCCCTTGATCTTATGAGGGCTGGAAACAGCAGTGTAATAAAAGCTTGTGTGGAATTCAGCTCTGCATGGAGGGGTAGAATCTCAGAAAACACAAGGGTTCTGGCCATATGCTCCCACTGAAGTGTACTGTAGGATTGTGTAGGATGCCAACTCTGATTTTAACATGTGAGAAATGGGTTAAGTGGCAGGGGCTAAGAATGCTGTGAAGGGTCCTCTGAAAGTTGGGCTAAAGGAAAATTCTTGTAGCCTTCTACCAGTTGATTAGAGTGGAAATGGCTGCGGCTAGATTGATTCATTCAATTCAAAAGACTGCTAAGGATATGCAGTGTGCTGGAGTTAAGTATACATACTGTAAATGAGATCACTGATCCTCACTGAGCATGCTCAAGCAAGAGAAATTTAAGCCTGTGCTCTTCAGTGCTATTAATTTGATCAAAACTACCCATCAAATACCTCCTGCAAACTTGTTTTTAAAATAGTACACTTCTCAAATATTCCCACTGTATTGGTATCTAACACACAAATCAACTATCTGTTTTTCTCAGGTGCTGTAACTTGTATGTGGATGAATGAGCAATGCAGCAGTATTATCACAGGAGGGGAAGATAAACAAATCATGTTCTGGAAACTGCAATATTAAGTGCCTTTTCCCTCCAGATAGTTAAATGAACTCCATGTATTTTAAACCAAACTTCGTAAAGGAACTTACCCATGTGCAATGATGGCTGCGGAAGGTCAACCAAATAGAAAGCTTGGTTTATCTAAAACTTTCTAGCTTATGGTGACTTCATTTAAAGCTCTTGTACTGTAATTTCCATACTGTAATATTTTTGTTTGTATTTCATTATGGCTGTCATATATTGTCTCAACTTGAAAATGCTTGTCTTAATTTGAGATGAGACTTATTTTTCTGTAATTAAAGATATTTTAACTTGCAGTAACTGTGTGATCTACTTGAACTGCATCAAATAGGGTAGTGTAGGTTTGAATTAATAAAGCAAGACTCTCATTTCCACAAGGACCACGTTCATACCACCTGCTGCATCATTTTTTTTTTAATTGGAGGCTTCTAAGCAAAAGCGCTTTCATCAACCTCTGTGCTCTTTACAAATGTATTAGAAGGAAACACCATGATCTTCACTTAGCCCTATCACGCTAAAGAGTCTCTCCCCTCTATCACACTTACCTTCTTCCTAGTAAGTAGAACCCCCAACTTCTTGTGTTTAACAGGGGGTAAAGGAGGAATCCTTACTCATGAACAGAAAGTGTGTCTATAGCTGAGGCAGCTGTCATACTTTAATCATCTACAGGACCGCTGCAGTAGGTCCCCTTGGAGCAGAATTGGGGATTGTGAGAAAGAGGTTACTTACCAATAAAGGACAGTTACCTGTTCCGTAACTGGCGTTCTTCAAGATGTGTTGCTCAGGTGTATTCCACAGTAGGTGTGCGTGCTTGCCACGTGCACCGGTGCCGGAAGTTTTTCCCTTAGTAGTACCTGTAGTGGGAGATCCCTGCTGTGACCCCTGGAGTGGTGCCTCTATATCGCACCATAAAGGGGGCTGCACGCTCCCCCCACCCTTGCTTCCTTCTTGCCAGACACCTCTGACAGAGGGGAAGGAGGGCGGGATGTCCCGAGCAACACATCTCAAAGAACGCCAGTTACGGAACAGGTAACTGTCCTTTCTTCTTCAAGTGATTGCTTATGAGTATTCCACAGTAGGTGACTCCAAGCTACATCTAATGGAGGCGGGTAGGAGTTTAAAGGTTATCGGGGCGGAGCACCACCCTATCAAACCCGGCGTCATCCCGTGTTTGGGAGACGATCGCATAGTGCGATGAAAAGGCATGGACAGAGGACCACGTAGCAGCCCTGCAGATGTCCTGAATAGGTACATGAGCCACATAGGCCGCCGACGAGGCCTGAGCTCGCAGTGAATGAGCCTTCACTATAGGAGGCGGGGGGACCCCTGCTAGGTCGTAACACCTGCATATACAGGAGGTGATCCAGCGGGAGATTCGCTGGGTGGAAACCGGTTGCCCCCTCACGCGCTCAGCTGATGCAATGAACAGCTGAGGGGATTTCCGGAATGGCCTGGTTCGTTCTAGGTAAAAGGCCAGCGCTCTACACACATCTAGCATGTGCAGGCGTCGTTCCTCATTGGAGAAATGGGGCTTAGGACTGGGAGGAAAATGTCCTGAACCATGTGGAAAGCTGAGACTACCTTCGGCAGAAAAGCCGGGTGCAGGCGGAGCTGGACCATGTCCCTATGGAAGACCGTATACAGGGGTTCAGAGGTCAAGGCCCTAAGCTCCGAGACCCGGCGGGCTGAGGTGATAGCCACCAGGAACGCCACTTTCCACAATAAGTGGGACCAGGAACACGTGGCCAAGGGTTCAAAGGGGGTGACCCATAAGGCGGGAGAGCAGTAGGTTCAGGTCCCAGAGCGGGAGCGGGGGTCTGGCGTAAGGGAATGCCCGATCCAGCCCTTTTAAAAACTGGGATATCAGGTGGTAGGAAAACACCCAGTGACCCTGCACCTGGGGGTGGAAAGCCAAAATGGCTGCTAGGTGTACCCGGACTGAGGAGGGCACCAGCCCTTGAGTTCTAAGGGACAGGAGGTAATTGAGGATGAGCTGGATAGATGTGGAGGAGGGGGAGGAGCCCCTTGCCCACATGGAGAACCGTTACCATTTGGCTAGGTAGGATCGTCGTGTGGACGGCTTCCTGCTCTCAAGCAGAACCTGTCTAACATCCTCAGGACACCTCCCCTCCTCGTTTAACCATGGAGCAGCCACGCTGTCAAGTGAAGCGCTGCCAGGTTGGGGTGGAGGAGACATCCTCCCTCCTGGGAGAGGAGGTCCGGTCGAAGCGGCAGCCTGCGCGGGGGGGGCACTAAAAGTTGTTGGAGGCTCCCGTACCAATGTTGACAGGCTCAATCCGGGGCTATCAGGATAATCCGCGCCCTGTCTGCCTTTACCTTCTGTAGCACCTTGCCTATCGGGGGAAGGGTGGGAAGGCATAGAACAGGCGGCCCAACCATGGAAGTAGGAACGCGTCCGATATCGCCCCTTCGCCCTCTCCCGCCCTGGAGCAGAACCGAGGGCAGAGGCGATTCTGGACGGTGGCGAAAAGATCTACCTGGGGAGTGCCCCACTCTAGGAAGAGCCGCCTGGCCACCTCCCTGTGTAGAGACCACTCGTGCCTGTTGATATAATACATCACGGTCGTATTGTCCATGAGGACTCTGACCACCTTTCCTTCTAGGTGCCGGCTGAAAGCCAGGCGCACCGCCCTGAGCTCCCTGACATTTATGTGCAGGGACAATTCCAAGGGCGACCATCTGCCTTGGGTTTTTAAGTTCCCCGCATGGGCTCCCCATCCTAGGTCCGAGGCATCCGACACCAGATCTAGTGAGGGAGGGGTCTCCCGGAAGGGGATACCCTGAAGCATGTTGCTCAGGAGGGACCACCATTATAGGTCGGCCACTACATGGGGTGGTAACGTGACGACCTTATCCAGGCCCTCCCTGGCCTGGGAATACTGGGAGGCCAGCCAGAGTTGGAGGGGCCTCATCCTGAGCCTGGCATGTCGTGGGCTATACAGAACTCCCACAGGTGCTGGGCTTCCTGGCACAAGGCGTGCTGCCGCATCCTCATCGACTAGAGCCCTGAATACCTTCCTGTCCTTTTCCTGGAGGGAAAGCTCAAATTTCGGCAGAGACCCCCACAAGTTAAAATCATACCTGCTCAGGAGTGCTTGATGGTTTGCCACCCTGAGCTGGAAACTCACAGAAGAATAAACTTGTTTCCCAAAAGTGTCCAGTCTCCTGGAGGTGGGTGCAGGCTGGCCGTGTCTTTCATAGTGGTTGACGGACTCCACGACCAGTGAGTTCGCGGTAGGATGAGTGTACAAGTACTCATGCCCCTTTGTTGGCACAAAGTACTTCTGCTCTGCCTTCTTATAAATGGGCAGCAGAGAGGCAGGGGTTTGCCAGAGCCCGATAGAAATATTGGCTACCCCTTGGTGAAGCGGCAGGGCCACACGGCCCAGTGCCGAGGAGGACAGGACATTAAACAAAGTGTTCGACGGCTCCTCCATCTCCTCAGCCTGGAGCTGGAGACTGGCGGCTACGCATTGGAGAAGCTCTTGATGAGCCTTAAAGTCCTCCTGAGAAGGAGGGGGCGGCGCCGCTATGGACTCGTCCAGTGCCGATGAGACGACCGGTACCTCTACGGCATCGGGCGGTACCGTCGGGTCGAACTCCGCGTCTGGCATGGTGCCGGTGGTTCGGTACCCGAGGACTGCTCTCGGTGCCGAGACGGGGACGCTGAGTGGACCTGGGATGCCCCAGCCACGGAATGGGGCCTCTCCGGTGCGGGTGCTTGGGGCCACGGTGCCCATTGGCACCACTGTCCTTGCCGGGGCGCCCCTTGCTACCGAACCAGCTGAGGTCCAAGCAGAGCTACTTGCTCTTGTGGGACGATGTGGCCCAGGGAGGGATGGCTGGGAGCCGAGGCTGAAGTTACCGAGGAGCGCACGGTGCCGTACGAGCGGCTGGACTGGTCCCGGCCATGTAGGCTCCGACCCCGGGATTTGGACCTTGACGACGATGAGATGTAAACGTTGGAGGTGCTCTCTCTGGAATCCCTTCGGCGACTGTGGCTACGACACCTCGGTGCTGGTGACGGTCGGGATTCACTCCGAGTAAGGCGCGCGCCGTGGTATGAGTGGCGGTGCCGATGGCGTCGAGACCTGCTATCACTCCGTCTGGAAGAGGAGTGTCGACGCTTCCTGTCCCGGTGCCTGCAACCCCTCTGGGCAGAGGAAGACTCCAGAGACTCGCTCTCAGGCGACCCAGTCAGCGAAGTGGAGATCTGACGCGGGTTACAGGAGGGCCCCACGGATCAAGCAGACATCTCAACCTCCGATCTGGTAGGGGAGGGCTGGTGAGCGCCCAGCGGCAGCTTCCCTCGGGACCGGGGGCCCGACTCGGGCGGCACACCTGGCACTGGCAGGACGAGGATGTCACGCGCTGCCTGAGCTGCCTCCGGCATCGATGGCATCCTCACCGCAGGAGAGGCATGCGCGGATGGGACCGGACTACTCCGCTCGATGCAAGTCAGTGGTCTGGGTCCCAAGGGGGATCGTGGGCTGCCCAACTCGGGTCCAGCCTCACCCCTGTCCTTATCTCAGCGCCGCTGGGTCTTGGCTTGCTTCTTAGCGGGGGAGCGGTGCCAACTGGTGGATGAGGACGCGGTGCCCAGCGCCGGGTCAGGTCGGGGTGCCAGGGCCAATGCCGACTCCATAAGCAGGGCCCGGAGTCAGATATCTCGTTTGCGCTTAGTCTGAGGCTTGAAGGACTTACAGATTTTGCAACGCTCACTTATGTGAGCCTCGCCCAGACAGTGAAGACACAGAGTGTGGATCGCTTCTGGGCATAGAATTGCGACAAGAGTCGCACGACTTGACGCCTGGGGCCTGGGGCATGCCCCGAGCCAGGCCACTAACTAGAGAAAACTAACTACGGTCGAAGATCGTACTAAGGAGAGATGCTACCGCAATGCTGGAGCACAAGTTCCGACTACCTTCACTGGCGGCAAGAAGGAACCGAGGGTGGGGGGAGCGCGCAGCCCCTTTATGGCGTGTTATAGAGGCGCCACTCCAGGGGTCGCAGCGGGGCTCCCCCACTACGGGTACTGCTAAGGGAAAAACTTCCGTCACGCACGCACACCTACTGTGGAATACACCTGAGCAATCACTCGAAGAAGAACTTGTTCTTCCAGTTGCCTTTGTATATTCATACTGGTGGAATTGGTACCTCCTGGTGTTGAGCTGCAGAGCCACCATAGCTGTTGTGGGGGGATGGGGGTGGACATGTACATTCAAATTCGAAGGTGATATCAGCACCCTACTCCTACATTCATCCTCCCAAACTAGAGTTCTGATGTTTTGTAGAACAATGCAGAGCGAAGGTGGGCAAGTGAAGAAGTGACTGAGAACAGTAACCTCATCTTATTTGAAGCCCCTGTGTATCCTCAGCAGGGGGAGATTAGTGAGCAGTGCCTCTTGATGGACAGTGAATGAGGAGGTCCATAGATGAATATGGACTAGAACTGCTCTCCCAACTGGGCATCTGAGCATGAATGTGAAGTCTGATGAATAGTGCTTGCTGATTGTATGTCTGGTGCTGCTCTGTGAACAGGAATGTGCCTGAAAAAAGCCCCAGATGCTGCAGCAGTTCTGACAGGAGTGCATTTTAATGTCGGGAGCATTGTGGTTGTAGCTAAAGTGTCACCTCACTCTGTACATCTTAGTATCCTTCCAAGGAGGGTCAAGTTAGAGCTGACCCCTGGGTTACCAAGCTTGCAATTGAGTCCTTCTGTTCCACTGGCAGAGTCTAGTAAGGGACACCATGATTAAAACTGGGAAAATATTTTGCCAAAAACTTTTCCAGCAAAAAACACATTGTTACACGGAAAGTTTTGCCAAATTGTTTTTTGGTTGGGGGGGGGGGGGGGGGGGGAAGGGGGGGGNTGCAATTGAGTCCTTCTGTTCCACTGGCAGAGTCTAGTAAGGGACACCATGATTAAAACTGGGAAAATATTTTGCCAAAAACTTTTCCAGCAAAAAACACATTGTTACACGGAAAGTTTTGCCAAATTGTTTTTTGGTTGGGGGGGGGGGGAGGGGAGAAGAGGAGGATGGGGATGGGAGGGACTTTAAAAAAAGAAAAGAAATTGAAGTGTTTTGACACGTCGGAAATATTTTGATTTTTTCCATGCAAAATGACTTGGAAATTTTCATTTTTAAAGCAAAATTAATGTTAAATGCTCAAAACTGAAACAAACATTTGTTTTTTTAATTCAATGTTGGTTTGACCCAAA
The DNA here is from genome assembly GCA_003942145.1 of Platysternon megacephalum. Taxonomy (NCBI): domain Eukaryota; kingdom Metazoa; phylum Chordata; order Testudines; family Platysternidae; genus Platysternon; species Platysternon megacephalum. The sequence goes on from QXTE01000033.1 coordinate 4,914,185, forward strand.
ATTAATTTTGTATTTGTTTTTTGAAATTGCCAGCAAACTGAAAAGTTGGTTATTCACTTACCTGCCCTCATGGTGCCCCACAAGCTGGTAATAAAGAGCCAGGCAAACTTGATAATTGGCCATTCAACACTCTACTGAGCCAAAAGCACAGGCATTCTGCCCAAAGATCCATTTCAAGCTATTCCTGTCAATGGTCCTGAGAAAGAATCTAAAGGATTGGTGTTGGCTCAGGAGGTCATATTGGTACCAGTGAAGATAATGGTGCTGAAGGTAGGCATGGTGTGGACAGGGGTATTGGTGTCTATGCTGGGGCAGATGTAATGCCCTGGGGAAGGAACTGGTCTCTTAGCTTCAATAAGAGCCTTCACAGAGTACTGTATGTAAGGACATGGGAGAAGCTAGAGTGGATGCTGCATTATGGTCTTTCCATGATGCCTGATCTGAGGAGAGAAAACAGTATTCTGAGATCAAGCCCTGGGATCCTTCAAGCCCATCTCTGATGATGTGGAAGGGGCTCGGGATTATACCAGATTAGCAGTGAAGAACTAAGTGTGGGGGCAGCATCAAAAGGCAGCTGGCAAAATGGCCATTAGATTCACCAGGCACTGTACTCAGATGGTGTCCTCAGGATTTGTAATGGTGAAGTGTTCAGGTTCATCAGTGCTGAGATGTCCAGTATATGAGATGTGTGGAAAAGAAGTGACAACTGCCATTTGAGAGGCCCCATACCAATCTTATATTGATCTTTTATTTACATCTCCCACTCTTGTGGGGAGCTGTCCTTCCTTTTTCTCTTTCCCAGAGGGTACTCGGATGGGTCCTGTGGAGCAGTTATCAGTGCTGGAGGACAGGCCCAGTACAGGACTCAGAGCTGGTGCAGATAGCAGTGGTGCTGGTTGAAGAGGTAGTAACAGACACCTGAATCTGCACCAGAGCTTTTGGAGCCTTGTGAAACAGTGCTGTGTTATGAGTCAACACGGGGGCAAAGCAGGGTTGGCCGATTCACTCCATGAGTGGTACTGATGAACTCCCATTCCAATCTGTCGTGGAAAAAGTCACCCACGCATCATTTTGATCAGAGACTCAGCCTGAGGCCCATTTATTGAACACACACACCAAGGCTTTGGGGGTAGCAGTATTGGAACTACTCCCCCGAATTAAAGCACATAGCAGCTTTTAAAGCTTAAAACTGCAAACAAATTACACACAGTTAAGTAACGACAACCATATTAGGAATTAAAATTACACATACTTGAGTAATAGTGACCTTATTAGGAATGAGAGAATTAGGGTCTTTTGGTACTTTCCAGCATTCTTTTGCAACCTTGCGCAGGATGGGTGCAATTTGAGTTAAGGGCTTTTTGGTGGTTTTCCAATGCTGTTACAACTTTGCCTTTTATGGGGTGCTTATTACACAATTGCCCCTTACAGGTACAGTTACTCACTGGGGGTAGTCATACAAATGGAGTAGGGGGAGGCATGGTTACACAATTGGGGTAGGGGGAGGCATGATTACTCATTTTAGATTGCTTTACACAAGTGGTTATTATATTTCAAAAGCAGTAGGCACATATTGCAAATTATTCTTGTTGCTGGGGCTTTTTACCACCCGCCCTTTGGCCCCCCCTCCCCGCGTTCCAACCCCTGACTGCCTTTGCCAGGGAGCACAATACTTAGCTTGGTTCAGGCTTGTGGCCTGTTAGCCGCAGGGCGGGCCTAGGCCAAGCAGAAAAGCTTAGACTAATAGGGCTAGCTTAATTTCCCCCCCACATCTTTGGTGGAAGGGTGTGCTGAAGCCAAAGTAGCAGGGTGTATCTTCCACCCCACAGAGGAGGATTCAGCCCTGAGGCTGCACATGGCCTGTGTTCATTCTAAGGCCAGATGAGCCTGGGACCTCAAGTCTCTCTCCCTGCTCATCTGAGGAGTAAAGGTGCAGCAGACTGTATATCATGGAGCTGAGTAGGCTTCACTCAGACAGCATCAGCTTTGGGTATCAGATACCAGCATAATCATGGGTTTGTCTACTCTGCAGCTGGGAGCAAGCTTCCCACCTCAGCTAGATAGACTTGTACTAACAGGCTTGAGCTAGCAGTATGGACATTGCAGCATGGGCTCAAGCATTCTCATGCAATGACATCACTGCTATTTTTGGCATACTAGCCCAAGCCCTGCACCCATGCGTCTGTCTATCTGGTCTAGGTGATTCACTCCCAGCTGCAGCACAGACTCATGGGAAGGGGCTCAGGTCTCAACACAGTCCCAGTAGAGGACTGTGGGTGCTTGCAAGGCAAGAAAATGGACTATTTAACAGAACCGTGACCCCCTCTCCCAGCATCTTGCCCAAGGCAGTGCTATTGCTTGACAGCAGGGGTGTTAATCCCACAAGCACATACACAGAGATGGTTTGAAAAAACAATGGGTGCATAAATGCCATCCCTACCCTGTTGCAAACCTACATAGGGAATTTGAGTGAAGCACTACTGCCTAGGCCAGGGGTCTCAAACACGCGGCCCGCAGGGCTATCGCATGCGGCCCGCGAGCTCCTCCCGGCCCCCCTGTTTACCTGGCCGACCAGCACCGGGGGCAGGGCAGGCTCCCTGTTTGCCTGCCCTGCCGCGGCGCCGCACCAGGAAGCAGCTGGAACCCGGGGGAGGAGGGGCGCAGGGGGTGTGTGTGGCTGTTGCTTCAGGCACCGCCCCCAGCAGCTCCCATTGGCCACAGTTCCCCATTCCTGGCCAATGGGAACTGCTGGGGGCGGTGCCTGAAGCAACAGCCACACACGCCCCCTGCGCCCCTCCTCCCCCGGGTTCCAGCTGCTTCCTAGTGCGACGCAGCGGCAGGCAAGGCAGGCAAGCAGGGAGCCTGCCCTGCCCCCGGTGCGAGTCGGACCGGAGCCCGCCCCCCTCACTCCTCCTGCACCCCGCCCCCCTGCGCTGAGTCCCCTGCCGCACCCCACATCCCGACACCCTGCCCTGAGCCCCCGCCACACCCATCCCGACACCCTGCCGCACCCTGCACCCCTTACCCTGAGCCCCCTGCTGTACCCCGACCCCCTGCGCTGAGTCCCCTGCCGCACCCCGACCCCCTGCTCTGAGCCCCCACTGCACCCCACACCCCTCCTGTGCCCCCTGGGGGCAGGGAGGGGGCAGAGTTGGGGTGGGGATTTTGGGGAAGTGGTTGGAATGGGGGCAGGGAAGGGGTGGGAAGAGGCGGGGCCTCATGGAAGGGGTGGAGTGGGGGCGGGGCCGAGGGCGGCGGGGGGGGGGTGTCAGTAAATGCGGCCCTCGGCCCAATGTACTAGTCCTCATGTGGCCCTCGAGGTCATTTGAGTTTGAGACCCCTGGCCTAGGCAGAGCCTTGGGACTAGAGTCACAAACAGAGCTAGCCACCTAACTCCCCACTTTAGACTTAACTGCCTTTCACAGCTCCACCCACCCATCCACCCTCAGCTGTGGGTACAGATGAAGCCACCTAGATCCTGATGCTCTCCCAGAGCTAATGGCCTCACTCACACCTCAACCCAAATGGGAGCCTCAAGGTAGCTATTCAGCCCCCTATCTCTACAGTGGCATCTGAGCACCAGGAGGCATTCAGAGAACATGCCTAAATGGTGGTAGCTGGGGCTAAGCAGGTTGAGAATTTGGGGAGGCTGTCTGCCCCAGAACACCCAATAGCCTAGTGCTTAGGGAAAGCACCTGGGATATGGAGGACCTAGGTTTGAAATCCCCCTTCTGACTGATTTAGCCTACCTACTGAGAAAACAGTGCAAAAGGCAGTGCCTAACTCTCTTTGAGGGGCAAGGCTTAGGTCCCTCTTTCCCTCAGCATTTCCTACTAACTAGCTGGGTTTGCTGGCTTCTGTAGTTGATGGGAGTTAGGCACCTAAATGCCTTTGAGGCTCTTTGCCTCAATGACTTTGCCAAAGTCACACAGGAAATCAATGTCAGAGCAGGGAACCTGACTCCCTTCCCACTGCATCTCTCTTTCCGGTCAGACTGATTCCTAGAATGACAATGGCATGCATCTGCTTCTTCAGGAAGGGAGGTAGTTTTTTTCTTCCACGAGCAGCAACTCCTCGATTGAGCCTGAACAGCTATTGCATTTTAATAACGAGTGGGAGTTCTGCACATTCTCCTTCAACAGTCCCCAAGATCAGCATCAACCCTTTGTTGATCAATTGACTTTTTTGGGGGAGCAAGTTCACTGCAACAGTGACGACTTGCAGCTTGCAAACACCCTGAAATAACATTAGTTATGATTGCTGAGGCCTGAGAAGCTTAAACCTCCCATCACTGAAGTCAATTACACCCACACAGACATCCCCTAGTCTCTAACAGATCACAAGGGAGTTGCCTTCTGATTTTACCAGAGTCTTGCTTGAAAGCTTTCCTTCCCACCATTTTTCAGAAAACAAGTTTAGTTTGCAAGACCAGTAGGTTCTTGACAGGAAGAGTGCACAATTAGCTGTATGTACTAGATCAACCACATAAATGACCCAACCCCATATAGGCAAAGACTTCTTTTGTACTGGAATTGGTTTAGGAGTAGCTCACCCTCTAAAAACTTTAGCTTAGATTAAGATTCAGGAAGCAACGGTCAACCCTATGCTCAAATAGTTGGTGCCCTGGTGTAGGAGCACAAAGCAGGACAAATGTGTGCCAATCATTGGCCTATGGCATCATCTGGCCCCATTTCATTAGTAAATATGGGAAGTGGGGCCCTATTCCTCATGCAAGTATGGAAAACAGCTATTTCAGCATGCATCACACCTCCATTTCAAATTATGAGAAGGATGTAATGTTTGTAGTTGCATAGATTTTCTGTTAAAAATGCACAACCATGTGAAATCTAGGCATTTTAAAATTAGAAGTAATTTCACTAATTACACTTTCTGCTGAATGCCTTTTAATTTATTTCTAAATGTTTTGCCCCTATTGCTGTCAGACCCTCAAAGGAACAGGGCAAACTAACTCCATAAAGGGGAAAGAGTGAAATTGACACCACACACACACACAGATGACAAATACAGGAAGCTTTTTACAATACATTTGTTCTGCGAGTATTCAACTTATACCAATTAGCTGTTATTTGCAACAGTAGGTAATGTGTATGTTTAAGTACAGTGTCCCTTTAAGTCTAAAAAGCTCTGGGGCTGTTTCAAACCAAGACTGCTGCTAGCCAAAACGATTTACAGGAAAGGAAAACCATTTTTACGCTAGCCCATTGGAGCTGCTGATAATGTACAGCTATTTGAATTGTAACATGGGGAGATTTAGACTCCTGTTGAAGAACTACCCATAGAAAGAACCATCTCCTCCTTAAAGAAGGAATGCTTCAATTTTTCAGATGCCAACCAGGAATAGCATTTTGCACAAAGTATCAATTTTAATTTAACTAGGATATACTTCCTGGTTAACATTTATCCTTAAACTCAGTTTGCTTGAACAGTCATTAAATCGACAACGTTACTCTGCATTTTAAAATGTTCATCCTACATCTTAAAAACATATCCACAAAGTTTTGCAATCTTATTTGGTTATTCCTGAACTTTATTTTTAAACATGGTTAAGGATACAGAATTTAAGAATATTAGAGAGTTACAAATTGTAAAGTAAGAGTAGTAAAAAGTTGAGCATAACAATCGATTTTTATTTATATACTTTACCATTTAAAGCGCTTCTTTAAGGTTTAATGCCAATATTAGCTAAACTTGGTTTTCAATTGGCTTTTTTTTGCCAACAAGATTACTTGAACAAAAAATACACTACCACTAAAATAGTCAATCTTCTAAATATACTGTTCTAAATATATGGTTACAAAGAGAAGGCAATAAAAATACTTATTCGTCCGAAAAGGAACATACAAAGAGCAGCAATATGTTCTAAATCATGGATAACTGATACTATCACGTGCAGAAGAAACATGTATTAGTTTCCTTTAGTTGCAATGGCTTATAATCATAGAAACAGTAGTAAACTAGAGTAGCATGATCCTACAGAAAAAGAGATCAGCAAAACTTTGTTGAAAATTTCACATTTGTAAAATCAGCATTAGACTACAAATAAGTCTTACAGTTGTATGAATAAACAAGATAACATGTTGAACTGTAACATTCCCAGCCATTATATATAATGTAAATGTTCAATGCAGCATATCTCCTCTTGGCCTCAAGGAAGGCTTATGTGCAGAATCCAGAAGTTGCTGAGCAGAATAGCCCAAGATTAGCCGAGTTCTCATTACATATGCATATACAATACAATGGCTTTAAATTTAGACTTCAGGGATTGTATGGTCCATCAGACTTTTCATGATGCCAGAAGCCATTCTGGGGGGTGGAAAAAAAAGTCTCCTTTACTAAGTTTAAAAAAAGCCCCAAACCCTTACTTTGTTATTAAAAATAATGCAAAGAAAGAGAAACCAGAGAATACTTGGACACAAAGTTTTAAATCAAAGCGTTTTGTCTTACTAGGTTAACAGAATATTGCAGCAAATGATATAGAAAACTAGCAGGCAGCTGTGCTGTTGGCATTTTATTCTACCTTGTATGCTACCAAAGAAAACAGAATATTCTAATATACCTTGTATATGGGTGCAGAACTGGGAGGTGTATTCTGTCTACTATAGAGAAACTGCTAAGTGTAACAGATAAGGATAACATTTTTTTTACATCCTCAACATTGAAAGCAATATGTTTTGGTCATACTGCAACCAGAACAGGTGCTCAGGTAGTGGCAGTGGCTTAAAGCACTAATGAAGAAGATGGCAAGAATGTCACAGTTTTACATAGAGAATAGTGGAGTCTAGTCCAGCTTAACAGAAGCTGGACTAGTTTTAGTACATCACCATGGTCTAACACAGCGGTGGGCAAACCTTTTGGCCCGAGGGCCATATCTGGGTATAGAAATTGTATGGTTGGCCATGAATGCTCATGAAATTGGGGTCAGGGTGAGGGAGGGGGTGAGGACTCTGGCTGGGTGTGCGGGCTCTGGGATGGGGCTGGGGATGAGGGGTTTGGGGCGTACGAGGGGGCTCCAGGCTGGGACCGAGGGGTTTGGAGGGGATCAGGGCTGCAGGCTCCAAGCGGCGCTTACCTCAAGTGGCTCCTGGAAGCAGAAGCAGCAGCATATCCCCCCTCCAGCTCCTACACGGAGGCACAGCTAGGCAGCTCTGCTGCACACTGCCCCATCCACAGGCTCTGCCCTTGTAGCTCGCATTGGCCATGGTTCACAGCCAATGGGAGCGGCGTTTGGGGCGTGGGCAGTGTGCGGAGTGGAGCTCCCTGGCTGCCCCTACGCGTAGGAGCCAGCGGGGGGGGACATGCCGCTGCTTCCGGGGGCCACGCAGACAAGCCCCAGACCCCGCTCCCCAGCAGGAGCTCAAGGGCCAGATGTGGCCCACGAGCTGTAGTTTGTCCACCCCTGGTCTAACAGGCAAGTTAGTATGCAACAGGATTCACACCCCTCTAGTGCACATTGCCTCACTGTGTAGGCAAGCCCTTCCTATTTATTGGACAATCCTGTTAATACACGCCAGAACAATTTTAGCCTTTTTCACAACTGCACCACATTGTTAGCTCATATTCAACTTGTGATCCACTATAAATCCCAATCCTCTTCTGCAGACTACTGCCTAGCTAGTTACTTCCTATTTTGTAGATGTGCATTTGATTTTTCCTTCCTAAGTGTAGTACTTCGCACTTATCTTTATTGAATTTCATCTCGTTGATTTCAGACCAAAATTTTACAATTTGTTGAGGTCATTTTGAATTCTAAGCCTGTCCTCCAAATTGCTTGCAATCCTTCCCAGTTTGGTGTCATAGGCAAACTCTCCACTCCATTATCCAAGTAACTAATGAAAACATTGACTAGTACTGGACCTAGGACTGACACCTGTCGACTCCCAAACTGATACATCTCCCAAACTGACAGCAAACCACTGATAAATATTTGAGATTTCAAATACATTGCTATATTCAAAAATCCATTAGAACTCTGAAATATTATTTGGCTAAATTTCAAAGAGGGCTGTTACTTTGAAAAACATTAATGAAGCAGAAAGTTACATATTAAAGAATTTTTGTATATGAGATGTATGAGACATCTTTCAATCTGACTGGGTTAACAGGATTAAAGGCAATGATTTCCCAGTCCCAAAAGATTCCATTTCAGGTTTACAATTGTTTGAAGTCAAAGGTATTTCTGTAATCAGCTATCTAACATTACACATGAACTCTGCCTGAGTCACAGCAGGACTGAAATGAAATACAAGTACTGTTCTACAATAATCTGAGATCTAGTCTAAACTGTGGGAATTTTGTATGTTATACACTTCCCCCATAAAGCTATTTCAGTGCCCTAATTCCTTGCCACTAACTTCTTCTGTAACAGTTTACTCTATTTTGTTTGCAGAAAACAAGTTTTCAAACTAGTGTCTTAAAAGGATACCATGGTCATCCCCCACAAATTGAGATTTAATCTTTTTAGTGAACTGAAACATTACAGCAAAGCCCTTAGCATAAATGCATTTCCACAGCGTGCCTGATGCCAGATTTGGCATTTTCTTGACTCAAACACATAAAATAAAGTTGTGTTTGAGAGTTAAAATTTACCCTAGAACCAAAGGAGTAATCGTCCATTGGAATATTATTTCCACAACACTTAAGAAGCAGATTTGTGCAACTAATTAGCTATTTTTAAAAAATGATACAAAGTTTTCTTGCTTACCTCTTAATTATGTGTTCAAAGATATATGAAGGCATGATAGTAATTGTCACAACATTCCCAGCTGTTGCCAATATATCTGCAATTTGGGAGTCCTATTAATGAAATACAAATGAACAAAACCTCATGATCTGAATCCCTGAAATCCTTCCGCATCTGCCTAGCGGCTTATGGACTATAAACAGGACACAAAGAACCTTTTCAAAATGTCTACAAGGAAGCACTAAGGGAAGATATCCAATGTAGACTAGGACCAAACAATAGCTTTTACCATCATTAAAAGATCCTTGGTCTTGGAACACAAGGGTCAGCATGTACCCTGACACAAGAAGGAAACCCTGGACTGGAAGCCATAAGTTCGCAGGGCAATCACTGCCAACGTTGATACTGGCAAGTGAACATCTAGCAAGCTGTACCTCATGTCTCCAGATGGAGCAGGAGAAGAAATACCACGCACACAATTCTTAGAGAAGCTATACTAAGACAGAGAGTTTAAGAAAGTTGATGACAAAAACCTAAGGATAAAACTAGTTAAGAGCCTAACTCTATTAATAGCCATTTCTACCTGCTAAGACACACAGTAAACTGGAATAATCAGACAGAAGACCCTCTGATATTGAGATGTTAAAATTTTGTTGAGCACTCTTGATTACATCGACTGGTAGAAAGTCACATCACTAAGTGTTCAGAATGACACTCTCTCATACCATATTTGAGATCTTCTAAAAGCACCACTCCCCTCTCAGAAGAGTACGAAGATAGGACTATTGTTACTCTGAATTTGTTTTTGTAAAGCACATTACTTTACCTTCAGTCCAATTACGTTCTGGCCATTTAATTCACACATGTTGTGCTCTGTAAGAAGTCCATTTCTAGCAGCAGAACTGTCTTTTACTATTGAGGTTACTTTTCCATTTTTGAATATGAAACCAACATGACCTGTGCTGTCCTTATGCATAGTAAGAGTTCGTTCAAAAGGCCTGTAAGAAATATGTTCACAACATATTATTGTACTATATTCAGTAAGTATTCAACATATACTGAACAATTCCACAAGAGATTAGAGTTACTACTAAAAACCTGCAGAGCTGTTAGTGTATCCCATAATATATTATAACATTTACAATATCTTTTTCCTACAAGTATTCCTTTGGTCTGAAATGTCTCTTCTCAATATTGGTACTATACACCTTGCTAAAATATTTATAAAAATTATACAGATTAAGATCAGTACATTCACAGAATTCAGTTTTGATTATTCAATTTTATGAGTAATTGTCATTTCAGTTTCAAGTTATGATTCTAATACAAAATGCAAAAAAAATTCACTTCAGTATTGAAAGAGACTATGGTATTTAGGTGACTGATGTACTCTACCCACCCATACATTCGACTATATGCTGAAACAGCTTGCTATAACCAGCTACTTCACTTGATTTAAGCTTATTTTTCCACTCAAGCTATAATCATTGTTCATTGGCTTTTTACCTATATTCCCCTATGCCACAGGAAATACGTAAGTTTCCCACCCTCTTTAACATATATACATTTACATTTTAAATTACATGTTCTTGTAGAATGGATTGGTCTGCAAGTGTTACAAGATAACTAAAATAGCATTGGCACATATAGTAATAACATCGGTTAGATCACTGGTCTCCTTTCTGAAGGCCTAATACTCGCCCACATACAAACTTGCACTGGTGTGTTTTTAAACCAGTTTAAGTTAACAAGTGCAAATGTGTATGCAGACACTTATTTCAGTTTAACTAACAGTGTAAAAAACACACCGCTAATTAAAATGGCACAAGTTTGTATTGCTAAAGACCTTGGTTTAAAGGGTAACTTCAAAGCTTTCAATATGAAAATTAAGATTCCAGATCAATACCAAAATACTGTATGCGTTTATATGTAAAGACAGATATATTTTAAGGCAAAAATCTTGGAAATAATTGAGTACCAGTGGCTCTGCCATCAATAGCTCAGAACCTTGAACTCAGGACTAGACAGATAGTAGAGGAAATTGTCTTAAGATACATGTATACTTTTTTCTATTCAAGAGAGACCAAAGTAGCAAAAACCTAAGCAGAATTGCATTGGCAGAGTTTGTGAGAAACTTTGCATAATACCTGCCTGAGACAGAGTTAGCCCTTGCCAACAGTCTTAACTTAACAGATTTACTCATGAAATATTAGACACGAAAAGGAAGCTTCTGAACTACTTAGACTGTAAGCTCTTTGGGGCAGGGATAGTCTTTGTTATGTGTGTTTGGTGCTTAAACACAGAAGAATCCCATGCCTGGACGGGGCCCATTGTGCTACAGCAATACAAATAAATAATAATGAACAATCACTTTCCATTTTTACTTGATAGTTTTACCTGTCACGAATGATCATCGAAATTCTCTCCCCCGAAGCCTGCTTGAGAACTTTATGGGATTTATCAGAGCTCCATCCTGCACAATTTTCACCATTGATTTGCAGAACTTGGTCCCCAAACCTCAGACCAGCTAAAGATGCTGGAGAGTTGGCTTGTACTAACTGGACAAATATACCCTAAATGGAGTGATAAAAAATTATTATTCTTGAATATTAAGTCAGAAAAAGTTCCCTATTTTATACATTACATAAATTATACATAAACAGCAAGCAGAAGATGGGTTGAACAACTGCACCTTTTAAAAATACAGATGCACTGCAGGAGATGAATAGGCAATAATTTTTTTTAATAGATACAAAGGTGACCTACAAAAGCTAAAAGGCTTATTAATCCTTTTCAGATACAATGAAGGCCTGAAATCTTCTTTTTCACTTTAAAAAAAATGAAGCATTACCACCACAGAAGTATCAGGAAGATTAGTCTTCACATTCCCTGATTTTACTGCAGGATCTCGGTGTCTCAAAGCAGGTTTATTGTGAGCTTTAAAGACTTACATTAAGTGGTGAAGGATGGTGAATCTTTAGCAATGGACTTTACGTATCTCAAATGCTAGTCTGAGATAAACAGGTGTTAACACAGTTGACTGAAAACCCCTTCCTCTCTCAACTACTCAGCTTTGATTCCTATGAGGTTATTTTAGGAGTGCTTCAGTCATCATAGACCCTGTCTACAGTTAGAAAGGAAAACTAGCAATACTGGGAGCCCTAATGTAGATAGGGTTGTGTCTGCAATTATGGTTATCAACACCATGCTGATTAGACTTGCTCCCACTTCACTTTCATGAATGGGTGCTGAAAGCTAAACCCCACCTGTGCTGGGGCACACAACACTGCTAACACCTGTTCAGCTGAACCAGTGTTGACAATAGTGGGATGTTTCCGAAATGCAGACAAAGCCTTAGGGACTTTTCAAGGTAGACTACGCCAGAATTACTAGTTTAAAAAAGCCATAAGATCATTAAACTTTTGATACCTTGGACACAAGCCCAGTTTCCCCTGATTTTGCAGGTCACTTTTAAGAATGTGACAAGTTAACATGTCTGTTTCACAGTTGGGAATAGTCAGAGGCCACAATGAGAAGAGACTGGCTGCAGAGAAGTTAAAATGATTTCTTTGCACCTTTGGTCACCACAAAGGAGAATAACAAAAGCAAACTTTGGGGTTACTCTTTGTAGATAGTGTAGGCCAAATCAGAGCTTCACTTTACCTAATGTTCCCCATCAGTAGTATATTGTCCTAATCTAAAGGTGATGCAGGCACTCTTACCAGTGGTTAATAGCACAATGAGAAATTAAACTGCAATGTGTTACCCATTGAAAGTTTAGGAATAAAGACTAAAGCTACTGAGCTAGTGACCAAAATGCCATTTAACAAGTACTATAGCAGATAACTGAAAGGTGTCCAATATCTGTGTGACACTGCACCCCATATTCTTCATTATGCTATAATCATATCATAATATCACTATTACAATGCATTTTGTACAAGATGGGTCATGTGAGGCGTCACTGGAAAAGTTATGATTTGCTGAATATGATTTGTATGCATGTATCAATTTTGTATCTAAAATTAGGAACACTGACTACATATCTGTATTTCAATCGTGCTTACTCTGGGTGAGACCCACAACTAGCCTTTCAGATACAACAATGAAGAAGCCAGACAGGGCTGATGGCCTATCAGCAAAGACAATGGATTGTGGAACAGATTAACCTTCCTGTGGGCATTTTGGCCGGCCTGTAAGCAATGGCTGCTATAACACTGCAAGGGCACGCGACCAGAGCATGTGTCTCTGGACTCCATCTTGGATGTCAGTATTTTTCCACAAACCAGTTTGGGAACCAAGTTTTGAAACAAAGGGTTCCCGCCATATGCTAAAACTATATAAGGTAGAAGAGTGACATCATCAGTGATTCTTCACTCCCCACACAAGACAACTCCTGGAAACACCTGAGCAACAAAGACTGAATTGGGGGAAGTGCTGGACCCAGGCTAAAGGGATTTCTAGCCTGTGTATGAAACAACTGGGCATGCCAAGCTGCAAAGCACGTGTAGCTTGTACCTTAAGACTCTGCAGCCCACTTGTATCATCTGTAAGGGTGAGATACTGTTAATTCAAATCCTATCTTTCTAGTATGTTAAGCTTAGTTTACCTAGTAAATAAACAAAAATGCAATCTGCTTTGATCTGTTCGCTATCACTTATAACAACTTAAAATCTATCTTTTGTAGTTAATAAATGTATTTTATGCTTTAATCTAAACCAGTGAGTTTGGAGTGAAGTGCATGGGAATCTTAGCTCAGAGGGGCTGTTGCATTTCCTCTCCACATTGCGGGGGAGGTGAGCTGGATAATAAATTCATACTGGGTTGGGGTTTGTACCAGGGCAGGACAGTACAGCTCTGGGGTCCTAGGCTGGGAAACTGGTGGTTATTTTGGCTGTAGCCTCTCTTGTTGGTTCACATGCAGTGGCTGGTCAGAGAACTGCAGCTGGGAGTGTCCCTACCTGGGTGAATGCTGGTGGAAGTGTAAGATGGGGAGCATGTCTGCAGCTTGTCACAGCAGCACAGTGTGAGAGGAAGCCCAGGCTGGTGGGTCACAGGGCTCAGTGGTATCCCAGTTCCAAGTGGCACCCCAGGGGGAGGGAAACCTGTCACAATCTGTACTTACTAGATAAAGAGGTGCTATGTGTAAACTTGGGTACTAAACGTACAAGTAGTACATAATGCCAGTTGCTTCTATACATGTATATAAAAGTAAATCATTATGTAGTACTTAAGTTTAGATCTCTAATCTATTAGTATATTTTGAAAGCGTTAACAGAAGACAAAACAGCAGCCATAGATAAAAAGATACTAGGAACATTATACACTTGGTAGAAGTTTACCCCATTTTGTATTAAACACAAATACATGCCTTTGCATCAGCAACTTCACACTCCCATACTATTTCAATTTTGATTACAACAGGATTCAGTTACTGATCTACAGAATCAAGACAGAATTAAGTTTCCATATACTTACATTGTCTATAGATTTAAGACGAAGTCCAATTTTTCCATCCTGATCTTTACACACAATTATTTCACGGATGCCTTGTTTAATCTCTGCTCTGCGAATTCCAACATCATTTCCAGTTACTGGAGCCACCATATAATTCACAGTGGAGGGTCTTGTTACCAGCTGCTGATGATTAAAAACCACATAATATCAAACTACTTAGAACAGCAACTTGTGTAGACAGCTGAACAAGACATGTCAGTCAAAATGAAATCACATTTTCACACAAATAAATGAAATTTTAAGATGTCTTACTTCTAGGGGGGGGGAGGGATAGCTCAGTGGTTTGAGAATTGGCCTGCTAAACCCAGGGTTGTGAGTTCAAACCTTGAGGGGGCCACTTAGGGATCTGGGCCAAAATCAGTACTTGGTCCTGCTAGTGAAGGCAGGGGGCTGGACTCGATGACCTTTCGGGGTCCCTTCCAGTTCTATGAGATAGGTATATCTCCATATATTATTTATAGTTATTTTGGGGATAATAAAATTGTTAAGGTTTAGTAAAAATTTCTTTATACAAAGTTCTTACTGAAAGGTAAGCTCTAGAGATAGAATGACTTAGCATCTTAAGATCATTAATCCATCACTGGTTAACTATGGTAATGACCAGAAGTATAATCCACTAAATAGAATATGTGGAGTCCTATTTTTAAGAGCAAGTTATTTTGTTAATAAATATCCTGTGTTTTCTAAAGACCAGGTTTACTTGAATGGTACCTACCCCCTGAGATTGTGTATCTGCAACAATTGGCAAGTTTTTCTGTACCTCTTCTTCATTAAGACTCAGACCCATGTACTCAGAAAGTTCTGGGTATAGTCTGGGATAGAGGCCTAGTGAAAGAAAAAAATGCAAAGTAAATGATTCACTATTTAGAATATAGAAAATGTTTATTCACTAAAATACTAAATATTTACTGATTTACTAGAAGAACACTGTAGATTATGTTCCTATATGTTACTTGTCTGTTCCAGTACTTTACCTCAAGGTCAACTGCATCAATAGCAACAAACTTTGCCTCGGAAAGCACATGCAATATCATCCATTAGAACAGTACTGCTATTTTGTCACCCATCTTAAGATATTTGGCTACTTCCACATTTTACATAAGGCATTCTACATTGTTCAGGTAATTTTTAGCTTTCTTTTTTTTAATCCCAGTAGAATCTATTTCACGCCATTTTTAGTTTCCAGTGATTCATGAAAACAAAGGTGAAGGGATTTGTCATCACAGACATGAGGTGAGAAACCACTTAAAAGCTCTGGAAATCTCTGAGCAGAAGGCATGCGCTTTTGTCTCCTCAGGCCTGTGCGGAAGTGGTGGGAGGGGGGACCATTTCCCTTTCACCCCATTCCCAGGAGTATATGAGGGACTCTGCATTGGGAGGGACCCAATCTGGATGGGGCATGCACATGTTGCAAGGGAGCAAAGTATCAGATCAATAGTTCTCTCAGAGACTCAGGGACTCCACACAGACTATCCTTGCTTTTTGAAGGTCCCCAGGTACCTGTGGAGTTTTGGAAGGCAAGAGGCCATAGCCATATCCTGTCAACATGGAAAGAAGAATAAGCCTAAAGGAATTCCCTCCCAGAATACCTCTTTCCACAGGTTTTACCAGAAGCATGTCCAGTGTGACCCTCAGTTATTTCAACTTTCTGGGGTGGTTGTACTGAATATGAGTAAGCAAAGGTTAGAAAAGCATAAACTATTCATTCTCTTCAATACCTATTTGTTTTACCACTTAAATTAGTTGATGTATAAATTAAGATGGAAAAGGATGATCTGTCCTGAACAATAGTAATCACATTTTAACTAACTGTGGTGTCAATTTCCCTAGAGCAACAAGGTATTTTAATTACTTAAAATATTTTAAGTATAAATTCAGTATTTTAAATTACTAATGAGACTATTAAGTACCCCGATACACAGTGTGTAGTATCAGCAAGTTAATGGCGCTATGAAAACCTTCTGAATTTCCTATCTTGCAAGTTCAAAACGCTGAGTGTTACACAAAAGATTTTGCATTTAAAGTTACTGTGAATTTGCTTTTCATTGTACAATGTTTTAAGTGTTTCACTGTACTTAGTGATTAATATATTTCTGCTTTCAATAGTATCAGCTGACAGTAAACACATCTTGATAGTTTGCTCTAACACAATTCACTTCTTACAGCTATATGAAACCGAGGCACACAATCCACTTTATAAGACGGTGTTTTGCCAAGCCTTTAAAAGGGCCAGAAAGCTATTAGTTGCAAGTCAGTTTCTGTGGAATAGTAACATCAAGGGAGCAGAATGTGCTTTCCCCACAGAGCAAACCAGTATTACTACATCATGGCAAAAATTGTAAGAAGTCATTGCTTTATTACAACAAGAAGAAAGTCAGTTTTGTTGAAAGGAAGTGGTATAAAAATATTTTAATATTGAGTTGTTGGTCACTGGAAATTTCAGGAAAGCCATGAAGATGGTTTTTTAAATCAAAAAGAACTGTTCAAAGACATTTAACACTTAATAGTTGAAAGCCATAAAACTGTATTCAACTATGATGGAGAAAAAGCCAATTTTTTTAAAGAATAGTTCTGCTCAATAGCAGTGCAGTTGGGTGACCAAAAAAAGGCAATTAATTATGGTGGAGCAGCGGCACCTCTATAATTAAGGTTGCGTCACAATATCTGTTTAAAGGTTACCTTTCCTAAATCCTCTAAAATTGACATGTTTAAGTCAGATCTCTTTGAAATTTGGTATGCCTTGGGAGGGTGTAGAGCAGGATTGGTGACCCAAATGGAGTCATTTGAGCCCATGGTGCAGAAATATAAGTCCCCCCGCAAAAAACAGCAATATTTAAAAAAGTTTCTAGGTGGGGGTTTTTTTGCCCAGAGCTAAAGAACTATTGACAGAAGGTGGGTCAAAATAATCTCAATCTGTCAAATCTTATCCAAAATAGTGCATGGCACCCATGAAATCTCTGGGGGAAGACCCAAACTGAGAAAAGTAGTAAGAAAAAGCACCAATACAGAAAAAGTGCTAGGTTTCCATTACTGCCATTTTATAAGCTTTGAAACTCCACTCTTGCAAGTGCTCTCAAATTGAAACAGTTAACCGGACTGCTCTGAAATTTGGTGTGCTTCATGGTGGCGCGGGATAGCATTAGGTGATACAAATTTGGGGTCACCTGACCAAGGGATTCCTGCATTACAGCCCTCCCCCAAAATGGTTTCCTTTTGTTGCCCTATACTGTTAAAGTGAGAGGTGCTAAGGATGGGATGAATCAACAGCTCTGGATGGCTGTGAATTCACCCTTCAGTTAACAAAACTAAAGATAAGTTAATCACAAACCTTCCACCTAAGACAAAAGAAGTTTTGTATGAGTGGCTGGAGGTTGCTATAATCTGAGTCATGGATGGCAATTTTCTTTTGGGGATAATGTAATCAGTCACTGAGTGAAAAACTTAGACATGTGAATGCTTCCTGGGAAGGAAAGCGTATTAGGGAGGAGAGGAATAGAGGGGAAAAGGGGTTGGGGCTGCAGAAAAGAGATGAGGGTTATGTGGATGGATGGCACCTGCAACTCTGCCAGTACATCCCAAGCCCTGTGCACCTCCAATACTGCCAGTACATCCCAATCTGGATGGAATGCTATGGGTGACAGTGAACAGGTTGTAAAAGGAGATGAGGTGCTTCTGCATTTCAGGAACAGTGGGGTGGGCAGAGAAAAGGTGTGTGTTAACAGGGCATACTGGGGCACTGCTGAAAGAAAGCAGAGTTAAGATTGCATGGGCAATCTTAACTCTGCATTTCCTAGTTTTCAGAAGTTTGAGTTTTGCTCAACTCAATGTTCTGCAAGGGAACAACATTCCACCAAGCAAACTTAATGCTGCATTAAAATATTTAAAGCCACTGAATCTTATAGTGACTAGTTCAAGATGTTGTTGTTCACATGGATCCCACGTTCGTGAAGTCAGAACCTTTGAATAGCAGTTTCAGAGCCATCCTTGTGCATCCCCACCAGAGGGCTCAAAGGCCAGAGTGGCTACAACCCACCCTTAGTTTTCTTTACCTGGGATTTTGAAATGGCAAGTGAACGCCAAAGAAGCGGGATAGGGTTTGTGGGATCTATGTGGACAACAACCCATTCTCAAAGAATCACAGTTACTTTTAGGTAAGTAAACTGTTTTTCCTTTGAGTGTGTGCACACATGTGTGGACTGCACTCTAGTCAGGGTGACTAATAAGCAGACATGCCAAACCTGTGAAAAAGAAAATGCAGAAATTGGCTTGTTTTTGACTTAATTGGCTTGGGAGTTACTTGTTGGCTTGTAGCTTGTTGCTTCTTTTTTTTGATCGGCTTCTAGCAAGCGGGGCAAGGGGGGGCAAGAGAGTCAGGGGTGCCCAGCGGGCCCACCACAGTCCCAGACAGCACACCGGGGGAATCTAGTCATATAGAGGCTACGTCTACACTACCCGCCCGGATCGGCGGGTAGAAATCGATGTAGCAGGGATCGATGTATCGTGTCTCGTCTGGACGCGATACATCGATCCCCGAACGCGCTCACATCGACTCCGTAACTCCAGCAGGGCGAGCGGAGTTAGCGGAGTCGACGGGGGAGCCGCAGACGTCGATCCTGCGCCGTGAGGACGGGAGGTAAGTCGAAATAGGATACTTCGACTTCAGCTACGCTATTCTCGTAGCTGAAGTCGCGTATCTTATTTCGATCCCCGCCCCTAGTGTGGACCAGCCCAGAGTGTTGGGGTTCTTAGGGATTGGCTTGTTTTGAAATGGGATTAGTTTAATTTTTGGCTTATTGTGAAAATTGGGGTGGTTATTTACCACAACTGTGCTAATAAGCAGTATGGAAGATGGGACTGAGGAGTCTAAACTGCCACTAACAGTGCCCTACCAAATCTCACATCTGATTTCACAGCCAGGAGAAGGGCACAGTTTTTAACAAAGGTAAGGGGACTACCACAATTAGCTGCCTTGCAAATTTCAGCTATGGTGATGTGTCCAAAGCATGCACAAAATGCAGCTTGTGCAGTAGTAGAGTGAGCTTTAGCATTTGAAGGAAGAGGTGTATCAGCCACATTACTGAAGACTGAAATACATGCATAATTCTTTTTTATATTCTCTAGGAGACAATGGGTTGACCCTTAGGAGTACCAGAGATGGCAAGAAAAAGATGGGAAGTCTGTGTAAAAGGCTTTGTCTCATCAAGATAATATAACAAGATCTTTTAAACATCCAGGATGTAGAGTTTCTTTTCTTCTGAAGAACAATGGGGTTTTCAAAAGAAAACAGGTAAATTAATTGTAGTTCAAATGAGAGTGACAAGTTTGGGAATAAACTTGCGATGAGGTCTTTACACCCATTTATCTCTGTGGAACATTGGGTGAGAAGAGTCAACCATAAGAGACTGGAGTTTGGTCACCCTTTCGGCTGACGTAATTCTGACTAAAAAGACCATCTTGAGGGTAAGGTAGTGTAAAGTGCACTCCAAGAAGCTTAAAAGTGGGGCTTATAAGGACAATGTGGAATCTTAATATTGGAGACAGTTCTCTAACTGCTGGATAAGTATGGAGTAACTACTTTAGAAATCTAGATACTGTGGGGTGAGTGAAAAATGAACATGATGGTACAGGGAAATGGCATGCTGAGAACACTGCAAGGTGGCTTTTGATAGAACTGAACAAGAAGTCCAGTGCTTTAAGTATCAAATATATTATAGGTTTGGGGTGGTTTTTTTTCCCCATTTTTTCCTTTTGTCTGGAGGTGGTCTGGGTGCATATACAATGCATCTGTGATCAATGTCTTTGTAGGAGGAGCAGAGAAGGGAACCTGTCTGAATATTTTTGGGGTCTAACCACCCATTCAGTGCCAATAAAATGTGTCCTGACACTACAGTCACATGGTCACTTGATGTCCTGTAAGGTAATATTCCAGCTTTAATCAGCCTTTTAATGGACCTAGGTGAAGTCTGGCTAATAGCGTCACATAAAAGCAAGGTGATGTGGGTTAAAAGTTTGAGGCAGTTTTCTTACTGTAGTTGACATTCAATTTGACGCTGATCATCATATGAAGAGAAAAATCTGCCTTCGGTAATATATGTTTTTGCTGATTTGGAATCCACTACAGCTCTATAAACTATCATTTATGATGGGTTGAGACACA
Source organism: Platysternon megacephalum (assembly GCA_003942145.1). Classification (NCBI taxonomy): domain Eukaryota; kingdom Metazoa; phylum Chordata; order Testudines; family Platysternidae; genus Platysternon; species Platysternon megacephalum. The sequence continues at coordinate 4,934,560 of QXTE01000033.1, forward strand.
ATTTTTCATAAGTTACCACGAGGCCCAGCTATCTGAACAAGACAACGTAGTTCAAGGCTGTGATGTCTCCTCAGATCAGCCAATCATCTAGTTATGGGTAGATGTGAATGCCCTGTCTTCTTGGATGTGCCACCACTACAGTGAGGCATTTTATAAGGCCTCAGTGCTAGAGAGAGACTGAATAGCAGAACCTTGGATGGGCCCTACTGTGAACCTACTGTGCACCAGTGGATGGCAATATAGAAGAATGTGTCTTCAAGGATGACAGCCAACCAACCAGTTTTGAGCATGAAGGGACAGGATGATGGAGGCAAGACGCCATTTCTTCCTTTAGGCTATTTTTATTAAAGGTCCCTGAAGGACAAGAAAGGGGATGGGTAGGAGTTAAGGATTGAAACGGGATGGAACAGCCATGGGAGATAACAGACAGATGGGTATTAGAAGTTATCATGCCCCAAGTCTGATGGAAGAACGAAAGCCAGCATCTAAAGACAGAGTTTGGAGATGGCTTTTGAGTGACTTTAGTGTGGTTCTCGACCCTCACATCAAACCTGCTGTTCTGGAAGCAGCTGTAGACAGCTCAACAAACAAGGAAGATTGTCTTGTCCAACAGAATCTCAGATTCTCCCTGGTTAGGTACTCAGAAGACCATTGTTGAGAGAAGGCAAGTTGTCTTCTGCCTCGACTGACATCCTAGTATCTGAAGGTCTTACAATTTGGGGCTGAGGTGTAGATGCCCCAAAAAAACTGGGTTTGGCCCTAGAATCCTATAGGGAGTGTAGTGATTCATCTGTGCACAAGTTAAATAAATCTGTGCTTTCAAATGACATCCTCAATTGCATTTCACTGAATGCCAGAGGCTTGCAGCAATGAAGCTATGGGCAGTTGCCACAGCAGCCACAGATCAAGCTGTGTCCTATTTATCTGTTGCTGACTGTAACAACGTTTAAGCCACTAGTCCTCTTCAACTATGCCTTTCAATTCCCCACTCAAGTCTCAGAGGAGTTTAGCTAGATGGAGAATACCTGATCCCACATGAGATATTTTGCATTTAAGCCCTGATGATTAGCAGCTCATAGTTCCAGTGACCCTGACAAATAGGCTTTTCTCCAAAATAAACCTAATTTCTTGGGTGTCTGTCTTTTGGAATGTTCTTAAATTGCTTGGTCTTTTCATTGACCACATTAATCATCAACAAACCCAATGTTGGATAGATACAGAACTGTTCAAACCCCTTTTGGGGTAACCCATGTGTCTTTTCTGCTGTCTTAGCCAGAAGAGGCAGTGTGGCTGGTGCCTGTCAGAGTCTTTGCTGGATCTAATATGCCCTCATTAATTGCTGTCCTACCAAAAACAGAAGAATGTAGAAGACCAAAGAACTTGTGAGTTTTTTCTTCTATCACGGATGTTCTATCTTGAGAGTCTCAACAATGAGGGAGAGCAGCTCCAGCCGTGCTCTAAAGTCATCAAAGGCTGATACATGAGTTGAAGAGAAAGTCTCATCAGGAGAAGATGAAGATGGGTCCCTGGGAGATGGTGTGTTGCTCAGGGAGCACTAATGCCCATTCCTCCTCTGCCAGCTGCTGATGTTCTTCCCTGTCTGCAGATAAAGATCAAGACCCTCTATACTTCCTTCTATATCATTCAAGAAGGATCAGCCCCTGGATGCAAGTGCCCAGTGTGCCTATAGGTAAGGCTTGTTCTGATAGGGTTGACCAGGCCATTGCCCTGCCAGACAGGGAGTCCCTGGTCTGGTTGAGAGAGACCTTTGCCTGATCTGTCAGAAAAAGGTTCCCTGCTGGATAGTGGAGAGGTGGTATGTGCTGGAGATGAAGAACAAACATCTTCTAGAGGCAGTGCCAATCTTCAAGATAACCTCAGTACTGGGAGGTCAGAAATATGCACCAGTATTGAATGTAAACACGGGTGCTAAGGGTGGTACTGGGGCATAATTATCTCCTTCAACATTGAATCAGGTGGTACATTTAAGGCCTTCGTTGGCACGGGTGCCAATGTTCATGCTGATGTTTACTAGTTACCAGTATTTTCAGGTATGGGTACCAAATGTGACTTCAGTTCAATGGCCACTGCTATTCAAAGATTTTTGACCTGAGGAGCATGAGGTTCATGCAAAATTAGATGGGATCCATGTGGTCACATACTCTAAGAAGACACATATTTTTATCATGAAAAGTGGCAAGTCAGTTTGTATCAGTCTATAACACACGCCACCTCTCCAAAACACGGATCTTAAAACATCAGCAGGAACTTCATGCAGAAACTTCATACTGTCACACTATTCCACTTTCTAGTACTGGGGAGAGGCCAGGAGATAGGATCCCTGCCCGTCCCAAAATTCCCCCTCAGTTTATGATTGTGTGTGCAGGGACAAAAAATATGCAAAGATAATGCTGACAGCCCTCAAACTTGCAAATCTCCCACGGATTTCAAGGGGGATAATGGCACAAAGAGCAGGCATCCCACTAACGCCCCAGCTTCAGAACTGTAATTACTTGAAAGAGGTAGCCGCAGTGAGGGTAAGGGAAGAAAATATATATTAACCACACAACTCCCTCTAATTACTTCATTTTTTAAAAAATTCTGTAGCCTACCACCCAAATATTTGCATTTCCAGAGGACAGAGTCTGACCCTTAGTTAACAATGAAAGAATTATTTTGTTCTCCTATACAGTACAGTTTGACTGTACTTCAAGCTCCCCTTCAAAAGAGTGTTTGTTTACAAAATTTCAGGATTTTACAGGTTTTTTTTTTCAAAACATCCACTTTTTGTATAGTACATAAACTTACTTCCATCTTGAGGGATGGGAGCGGAGGCTTCAGACAAAATTGCTGGATTGGCAGGGTTTGAAGAAAAGGCAGTCTGGGCCTAACAGGAAAAATGAATTCACATGCATTATTCTGTACAAGAGAGACTATTGATAGTTACTATGCAGTTGCGAGGTCAAATGTTCAGGTTTTTAGAAAGTACAGTTCGTTATATTAAAGGACAAAACTTCAGAACTCATTTTTGGATCTGAACACCAATTAATATGGATCTGAACACTAATTCATATAAATGGAGTCTTTCAATGATGTTAAAATTGCTTAATTAAATTAAATATCACTTGTCAAAACAGCTTACGGCTGTGACTTTCTACAGGGAAAAAGCAAGGGCAACAGCATAAAGAGGTAGTACCTTATAAAGAAAGAGGGTTGGTAAATTTATTAACTGTAAATGTACTTACTAAAACAGACTCAGAATTTAAGACATTTACACTAAATAACTTCTCATCCAGCATACAAGAGACACTAAGAAGTTTAAGATGTTCTGAGATGGCACTGTTTAAATGTAACATGAAATTTATAAAACTTCAGCAATTGCAAATACCCAAAATAGTTTATTTTAATTCAGTAATTCATAAGCACCTTCAGAGTCTAGGTGTGTCAAACTCATCCAATCACACCTACCTCTTGTTGTGCGACCCACAGGGATTAATTGTGAATCAAAGCTAAAATGTCAACAATCCTTTAACATTAACAACAGCTCCTATTCTGAGAAGCAGTGAAACTTCTAATTAGATTTGTATACAGAACTCAAAGAAGTGGGTTATTACAAGAGAGGTCACAATGTTTACAGCAAATGCCCCCCAAAATACTCTCAATTTATAAATTAGTATTTGTTAGTCACTGGAAGAGAGTAAACAATAAGCTTATTTGTAATGCTAGATATTTCCTTCCTTTTCAGTCTCCCCATCTGTGACAGCGTACCCCATAAAGGGGCTCATAAATGTATGTATAATATAACTGGAATAGGGTTTTGCTACATAGGCCATGTAACACATCTACGTAAAGGTTGTGATCTACTGGTTATGTTCACCCTAGTTGTATGCAGGCACCATTTGTGTGTTCAAAGTTATGAACATTGGCTGTATGATTGCTTGATTTCTAAGTGGCCTCAGTTAGAACATTTGATGACTTCTTGGGAAAGGAATGTGCAAATTAGGTGTTCAGTCAGGGGGCACTTAACAGACAAAAGAGCTTGGAAGACTCCAATCCACATTAGAAGTCTACCTGAGGACATTCAAGGCAGCATGTGGGTAATGGCTGCTACCTGCAGTCCTGAGTCATGCATGGGCATGTGACCTGCCCATGTGATTCCGAATCTCCATTCTGTGACTGGATTCTACAGAGGGTGAGGAGGGGGTCTCCACCCACAAGAGACAGTCTATTTAAACCCGTGGGAGACCCCTCCATTTTGTCTTCAGCTGGCTAAAGAAGAAGCCTCTCCACCCCCCCAGGACACTTGAAGGAAACTGAAAACTACAGGGGGTGTGAGTGATTGCTGGACCCAGGCTAAAAGAAGATTAGCCTGTAAAAGGGAACATTTTGGAACTGGTGAGGATCTTATCTGTATTTAGTGCAATTAGACATAGATTTGCGTATTTTATTTTATTTTGCTTGGTAACTTCTTTTGTTCTGTCTGTTACTACTTGAAATCACTTAAATCCTACTATCTGTATTTAATAAAATCACTTTCTACTTAGTAATTAACTCAGAGTATGTATTAATACCTGGGGGAGCAAACAGCTGTGCATATCTCTCTATCAGTGTTATAGAGGGCGAACAATTTATGAGTTTACCCTGTATAAAGCTTATACAGGGTAAAACGGATTTATTTCGGTTTAGACCCCATTGGGAATTGGGCATCTGAGTGCTAAGGGCAAGCAGACTTCTGTGAGCTGTTCTCAGGTAAACCTGCAGCTGGTTATTAAGACTCTGGGTCTGTGTCTGGAGCAGATGGGTGTGTCTGGCTTCAGCAAGATAGAGTGCTGAAACTACTGGGCTGGCAGGGAGAATAGAAACAGAGGTGGCCTTGGCACATCAGCTGGCAGCTCCCAAGTGGGTTTCTGTGAACCAACCCGTCACACCATCTTTTGGTAGTTTTAGAGAACCTAGATATGTTTTCTACGCCTCTGAATGCAAGCCAGGTATTACTGACTATTTAAAAATTACCTTTAATCAAACTAGTTGCCACAGTTCATGGTTATCTGACATTTTACAATAGAGTTAAAAGAACACAGGCATCAATACAGTGTAATGCATTATGATTTAACAACCTAATTCAACACATTGGTCAAATTAACCAACAATTTAAGAAAACATTTAAAAAAAAGTAAGCCACCACTAATAATGCCTTCTCTAGAAAGCTGTGGATTAGAAATCAAACACAAGTTGCACTTGAAAATAAATTAAAACAATTGTAATGGTTTAATACGACAAGCCATTTGGGGGTTAGTTTCCAGTTTAACTATCCCTGTTGTTCAAATCTGTCCGTTTAATCTATACTCACTGGCTGAGACTAGAGAATTTGCGCTTTTTTCTTCAAATGAAATTATTGACTTGGTTGTAACACCAATCACTAACATGGTTACAGAACCATCACTGGTGATACAAAAGAAAAAACATGTTCGAACAAGATGCCTCTAAGTGTAAAAGACAACCAGGCTACTGCATAGCTCAACTTCTAGCGTGGACAGGCCCTTATAAAGGCTGGTTAGCAGGATTCATTAAACTTAAAACTTTACATCAGACCACATGCTGAAGCACCAAATAGTTTAATCTTTATCACTGAGAGCAGCAGTGAAACTGGAGCGGTCCAAACCTAGAACATTAAGATCAATTAACTGTCCCAAAAAGAAACCAATATATTTGTTCAACACAATATTCCAGGATGCAGACTGTGCTTTGAGATCAAAATTTCAAGTGGTGGTGGAAATAACTTGACAGTACTTATAGTCAAGGGGTTATTTTTTTTTACTACACACACTCTAAGTGAGATGTGAAAAGTATGTCCACTGACCTATCTAGCCGAGCTGAATAAAAGTTTTAGTTTTGTTCTAGGAAGAGAGGCAGTTTTTAAATCAGCATTTTGTTACTCAATGGTTTACTGTATGATCTAACTTTTATTTACTGCAGCCTTTATTCTTAAAATAAAATGTACATCTGTTATCTTTAAATTGTCATTTTGATATAAGCAGAGAAGTTGCTATCAACTTTTAGATACCAGCAAATAAACAACTATTTGGTTAAAAAGGATAAGTGTTCCATATGGATCACATAAGATTTACATTGAAATATTTGTAAGAGCAAGCTCTCCTAATTTAGTCAAGTATTAATATCCAATCCATCCAAATAGGTGGCAAATTACCAAAAAAAATATAAAGACTTTATAGTAATTTAGTCAAGTATTAAATGCAGTACCCACACATTTAACATGAGAAACTTGTTTTAGAAATGAAATTAATTGAACTGTTCATTTTTAACTAGAACTCATCTCAGAAAGAAGTCTATATATTTCACCATACCTGAATTACCTTGTCCACTTTCAGATCTTCCAGAGAAGGATAGAGAGACATTTTTGTGCAATTTCCACTAAAGAAAAAGAAGAACATTATTTTAATAATCAAGTTATTTTACTCCCAAACAGTATAAAATGCCAAGTAAAGCTTGGAAGTTGGCTATGTTAAAAGCTACTGTCCAGAAAAGTGAATTTCTGTTAGCATCAAACAAGAGTAAATCATGTTATAGAAGAAAGATGAAACCCTCAGTTGATCTGTAGTCTAAAGTCTTGCTTAATGTTGAACAAAAAACTTCAGGATAGATTGATGCACAGGAGCATTACTAACATTATCATCTATTCTACCAACCAAAGAACCTCCAAATGTTCGATTTTACTGAAAGATAGATCTGGAATGTAAACAGAACTTCTAATGGAGATAACTGTGTTCCAAAAGAAATATTTTATTCTATAAAGGTGGATTTCTAGGAAGCCAGGATTCATAGAACCACAGGTTTAGATGGGGCCACAAGGGTCATCTAGTCTAACCGCCTGCTAAAATGATGATTTTGACACACAAAATCCTGCAAAGACAGATAGCTAATCCAGCCTCTTTCTGAAAACCTCCAGCGAAGGAGATTCCACAGCTTCCCTAGGCAGTTTGTTCCACTGTGCTACTGTTCTTACAGTTAGGCAGTTTTTCCTGAGATTTAATCTAAATCTGCTATGCTGTAGTTTGAACCCATTGCCTCTTGTCCTGCCCTCTGTTGCAAGAGAACACAATTATTCTCCATCTTTTTTATGGCAGCCTTTCCAGTATTTGAAAACTGCTATCATGTCCCACCTTAATCTCCTCTTTTCCAAACTAAATGTACCCAGTTCCTTCAGCCTTTGCTCATATGGTTTGCATTCCATCCCTTTGATCTTTGTTGCTCATCTCTGGAATCTTTCCAGTTTCTCTATATCATGACCAAAATTGGACACAGCAGTCCAGCTGAGGCCTAACCAGCACCAAGTAAAGCGGTACTATCACCTCCTGTGACTTGCGTGCTAAGCCTCTGGTAGTGCAACCCAAAATTGCATTTGCTTTTATTTGCAACAGCACCACATTGTTTACTCATGTTGAGGTTGTGATCCACCACAATTCCCAGATCGTTCTCAGCAGTGCTGCTGCCGACAAGCCAGTTATTCCTCATTCTCTATTTGTGCATTTGGTTTTTCCTCCCTAAGTGTAGCACCTTAAATTTGTCTTTACTGAATTTCATTTTGTTGTCTATAGCCCAGTTGTCCAATTTAAGATCCCCTTGAATTTTAGGTCTACCCTCCAAAGTGTTTGCAACCCCCCCCTCCTCCTCCCAGCTTTGTATTATCTGCAAATTTACTCAATTAATTAAAAAAAAATAATCTCTATTCCTACATCCAGGTCATTAATAAAGAAGTTAAACACCGCACTGAGAACAGATCCCTGTGAACCCCACTTGAGACCTCCTTCCAATCTGACGTTCTATTAATAGTCACTTTTTTGCAGTTGTTTAACCAATTATGTATTCACTTCATGGTAGTTCTACTGAGCCCACCTTTCTCCAGCTTACTTATGAGAATGTCACATGGGACTGTGTCAAAAGTCCAGGTGTATTATGTCCACTGCATTCCCTCTATCCACCAAACCAATTACTTTGTCAGAGAAGGAAATCAAGCTGGTTCGGCAGGACTTCCTTTTAGTAAATCCATGCTGGCTGCTAGTGATCACCCCTTCACCCTCCAAGTATTTGCAAATTTAATGTTTTATACCCTTGCGTAGCTTCACAGGTATCAAAGCCAGGCTGACTGGTCTATAGATCCACGGCTCCTTCTTTTCCCCCTTTTTAAAGATGGATACTACATTGTCCTGGAGGACTGGAGAAGGGTTCTCTCCTGTCATCCATGAGTTTGCAGGGGCTCCAAGATTTCTTCAGCTAATTCCTTCAGCACCCTGGGGTGAATAGTATCAGGCCCTGCTGAATTGAATTCAAATTAGTCAGAAGATCTGACCTGTTCTTTACTTATCCTGATCTGCATTCCTTTCCTTTTATTGTCTATGATAACTTTGTCAGTAATCCTGTCACATGTTATTTTTTATGAGAAGACTGAAGCAAAGTAGGTATTCAGCAGCTCTACCTTATCTTCCATAGTCAGCTCACCTTCTCCACTGAGCAGTAAACCCACACCATCCCTGATCTTTCTTTTTTGCCTGACATATTTGTCAAAACCCTTCTTAGTCTTAGCTTTCCTGATTTTATCCCTACACACTCATGCTATTCGCATGTATATTTCCATAGTTACAGGCCCCTCTTTCCATTTCCTGTATGTATCCCTTTTGGTTTTTAGATAGCTAAAAAGCTCCTTGTGCTGCCACACTGGTGTCCTGTGGCTCTTATCTTTCCTCTGCATTGCAATAGCTTGTATTACATCTTTTAGGAACTGCTGGCCCCCTTCGACACCTTTTCTTCTTAATTGGTCTCTCCCCAGAACCTTGCCTACTATTTCTCTGAGTTGAAGTCTGCCTTTTTGAAGTCCAGTGTCCTTGTTTTGCTGTTCTCGTGTCCTTGTTTCTTTAGGACCTTGAATTCTATCAGAGCATGATCACTTCTTCCCAATTTCCTAACCACCTTCGCATTCGCAACTAATTTATCCCTGTTGGTCAAACCCAGATCCAAAATGGATGACCCCTTGTTGCTTAGTCTACTTTTTGAATCAGAAAGTTGTTCCCTACATATGATAAGAGCTTGCAGGACATATTATATTTTGCTGTATTAGTCTTCCAACAGATATCAGGGAAGTTAAAATCCCCCATTAATAGAAGCTCGTGTGTGTTAGCTAATCTTGTTACCTGCTTGAAGAATGCTGAATTAGAAGTTGTGTCCTTCTAATTAAGTTGAAGAAATGTGTAAACATGAAATTCCAGAAGTGCCACCTTAAGTGCAGCCCTATGAAATCTGTTTTAACGAGAACACGGACAGAATTGCTGAATCAAAACTAACACCAAACCCAGGCTCTCCCTGGCACTAGGAACACAGCACAGGCAGGCAGGGTGGGCTGCACAGCTGAACATGTGCAGCCACTGGAGGAATAGAGCAGTGGGCATGGGGTGGGGGAGTGTAGGGGCTAGGGCAGAAGTGCCTGCATCTGGGATTTAAGGGCAGCTTCTGAGAACTCAGTTCTTTGCTGTGTCAGTTTCATGTCAGGAGTTGCAACTCCCAGGCAGACTCCAGCCATGCAACAAAACATTGATCAGTACAACAAACTACCACCTCCCCACAGAGTTCTGGTGAGGGGTGGAGAACAATGGTTGGTGTTTCTGTATACCACTCAGAATGAGCCCACCTCAGATCCACGGGATCTTTGCGCTTACTGGAAGGTTATGAAGGGACAAGTGCCTAAAGTAGCAGAGTTTTCCCTACCTTACATCTTCCCTGTCAGCTCTGTAGACACAGAGAGAAGCTTTGGTAAATATAAAAATCTACTTATAGACAAGAGGGAATCACTTTCTGAGGAAAACACGAAAAGGCTAACCATAATGTATCACAATGGAAATGTCCACCAGAGATGGCAAAAACAACAACATTTAAGTTTATGAATTTGTAATGCTACTCAGCAATAAACTGATGATTTGATAGTTGGAAATTATTTAATAGAATTTAAAATTAATTTGAGGAGGAAGGAAGGAAGCTTAAAAGTACTGAGTTTAATTTAAAATGCAAAGATGGATTATTTTATGTTTGGTGCTTTTTTAATTTTTTAATTATTCAAATATTAATTCAGTTAAATTGACAGTGTACGAGGCTCTTCTGTGGACTTCTTGTGTTACTGTTCACCAATGTCAGTTTGGTCATATTACCAAGTGCTACTTTAAAAAGTGATTTAAAATGTGTTACTTTTACCATACAGGTCTGTCTCATCTTACGCTGGGGTTACGTTCCGCAGTCAGCGCCTAAAGCGAAAATCGCGTATAGTCAAAATTACATGGAGTGTAATGGCGGGCGGAATCGCACGCACTACAGAAACAGTATTTAAATTGTTATTTTTCTCTTTTTGGGGTTTTGTTTTTTTTTGGTTTTTGCTGACCGCGTAAAGCTAAAACCGCGCATGTTAAATGCGCCTAAGATGCAACAGACCTGTATACTGCATATCTGCAGGATTTGTTTAAATTGTACGCTTTTTTCCTAAAATTGTTTTTTCCTACTGCAATCCAATTCTGAACATTTTAATGTATTTATAGTAGGTCCACTTAACTGTTGTCAATGCAAACAATTTTGATTAAAAATCAAAGACGGATTTATTTTTTTTAAATGGAAAAAACAAAAACAGAAAATAATAAAACTGAAAACCCACAATAATAAAATGGATTTCATATGGCCCTACTTACATATTTGCATAGCTTCTGATTCCTATGACGTTTATAAGGCCAACTCACTGAACAAACAACTGGATTCTACTGTACATTAAAGCCACTTTGTGCCACATTAGTAATAGTGAGTGACCTTAAAACAACCAGAATTAGTCAGTGGGGAATTCCCCTTATGTAAGTGAACTTCACCACGAGTGGAAAGCTGGCAGAAGTGGCTAGACCAGGGGCTCTCAACCTTTTTCTTTCTGAGCCCCTCTGCCCCCCTCCTCCCCAGCATGCTATAAAACCTTCACGACCCACCTATGTCACAACTGATTTTCTGTATATAAAAGCCAGGGTCGGCATTAGAGGATAGCAAACAGGGCAACTGCTTGAGGCCCCATGCCACAGGGAGCCCCATAAAGCTAAGCTGCTCAGGCTTCAGCTTCAGCCCCAGGTGGGGAGTATCAGGGCCTCAGGCTTCAGCCCTATGCAGTGGGGCTTCAGCTTTCTGCCCTGGGCCCCAGTGAGTCTGATGCTTGACCTGTTTGACAGACCCCTTGAAACCTGCTCACGACCCCTCAGAGGGACCCGGACCCCTAGTTGAGAACCACTGGGCTAGACCTCTTGCACAACACCCCCTTCGCCCACAGGCTAAGGATAGGAAGGGGGCAGGTCATTGACTTTCCAGAGCCTCATTTCACCAGGTGTGATCTTCCAATGGATCTTATGGAAGTTAGAGTAGGACCCCCTGCTGCTCTAACTTCTGCCAGGACTAGGTGGCTGAGGATCAGAGAGCCACAATTATTGCATATTCTCTGCACCTGAACTCCCACTGAAATCAAAAGGAACTCCATATAAAGTTTGGAAACACTGGACCCTAAAGTTTTTATTTGTGCTTTCCTTTCTTAATAAAAAGTATATGAACTGTCAAGAAAGAGGGTTTTGCCATGTAATCTGGCATGCATGGTTCAAAACTTTCTGTTTTCATTTATGCAAGTATCAAGTGCCAGTTTCAAACTTAAAAGATAGGATTTAAATCCTATCAGGTCATTAGTCCATAACCTCTTGATTTACTTTGCTATTTATAGAAGTTAACTTCCTTGTCTGCTTTTAAACAGATTACTTATATACATCATCTTAATACTATCCCAAGTGCATAGCCTAATTTTGCAGCAATACAATAGACATGCCTATGCCAGTGTCATTCCAATCATTAACAGATTTTTGTGATTCAGTTAGCTACCTGACAAACAGCTCCTACAATGTCAATTTGCACTATAATCAAGCTTTTGAAAAAAACGCTCAAAATTCAATATCCCTGTGCACTACACAGCACAATATGTACAGTAATATCTACCTATTTCTAGGGTATCAGTAGTGTACCTAAATGCTACATCTGTGTCTAACTGTTTATGGTTTAAATTAAACCAACAAGGAATTGGGATTGAGCCTATTTCCCAAATCTCTAGCTCAGAGGACTCTAAACTGTGGGGCAAGCCCCCATAGAGGGGCCCAGGCCAGTCCCCAAGGGGGGGGGGGGCGCAGGGAGGGACCACCAACCAGCCCTGCTCCGGCCCCGCCCCCAGATGCTGCCCAGCTCCCAGCCCTGCCTCAGCCTTGGCCACCGACCATGGCCCAGATGTACTTGGCCCTGCCCCCAGTTACTGGCCATGGCTCCTCAACAGGCCACATTCCCATCCCAGCCTCGGCCCCCTTACCCTGACCTGTCCACTTTGTCATCCCATCACACACACACACACACACACCCGGGGGCCACATCCCCTGTCCCAGCCGGGGGGGGGGGGGAGGGGGGGGGAGGGAGGGAGGAAGAGCACAACACTGAAAAGTTTGGGGTCCAGTGCTCTAGTTGTTCTAATTGAAGAGGATGTAACTTGAGCATTAAGGCCTTAAATTCACCGAGCCAGTGTAAATTTAACCAATTTAGAATTCTCTTTAAAACCAGAGTTAACCTGAACCAGTTAAGTCTTCTTTTCCCCTCACAGCCAGAGTGGATGAGCTCAAACAAAATCCTGCAAAATCCTTACTCATGCAAGCAGTCCTTCAGACTTCTGCTTGCACCAAGTAAGCCAATAAAGAGAGAAAGAATCTCAGCTTTCTTATAATTTTTCTTAGCAATGCTACCTGATCACAAACAGGAGGGGAGGTGGTCCCTGCAATCACAAAGAGATGGGAAAATGGCCTGAGCAGCATGCTGCTAGAATGAGGTTCGCACTATGGAAGAGTGAGAATTTCTTATTTATAAATGTAAATTTGCAATGATGAGTCAAAACGTAAAATCCTTAACTGCAACCACAACATCAGATATTAGTAATCACTGAACGTCTTGGTCCAAGCTTCTAAAGAAAATTCTACTAAGAAATGGCATCTTTAGTAATATTGGGTATTCTAATGGACTAAAAATTCCAATTATTTAAAGAAAAAAGTCATGTATTCAGCTGAAATTTATCATTAAATGGTCAGATTTATACAAATATTAAAAGCCACCAAGATGAAAAATCTTGAAAGATCTCCCCACTGTAATTAGCTATTGCTGTACATTGTGTAACAGCAGACAACTTCTACCACAGACTTAGTAGCTTGTAGCTAGTTTGTTAGTTAACATATTATGACAAAAGTATGGACAGAAATCACTACCCTATTATTAGAGCTATTTAAAGTTATGAGAAACGCTGAGCAGGAAAAGGATTCCGTCTCCCCACAAAATCACAACTTGATTTTTGTACAGAGATGACTCAGTCCATTTTTGTTTATAAAATCTTGCATGCTGGTATGGGCTGCAAAACCCAAGGGGGGGGGGAAGGAGGAGGGAGGGAAGTGACTCAAAGACAGGGGTGGGGGGAGAATGGTAATTGAACTAGCAGACTTTAAAAAGTTTTCATTAAAACGGATAGCTCCCCTTTTCCCAAAATACTGGCTTGTAGAGTACTATCAGGATGTGTCTTGTTGCTTCTCTAATATCTGTCCTACAGACTCCACTGCCAGCAACAGACTGAGGACAACCAGCTGTACATCCCCTAGTTCACAGACTCCACCAATGTCATCTCTATCCCTAGAGATCAGCCACTGGTTCAAATTCAACCCAGCAAGACCAAAGTTATACTAGTTGGAAGAGAGAAACACTTCCAAGAACCAGCCAAGCAACTGTTCTCATACTCCATCAAGGACATCTGTAACCTATTCACTAAAAAGATTTAAAGCCTCATGGTCTTGTCTTAATTGCCACTTAGTCTGGAGTCCAGGGCAGCATCAGTGATGAAAAAGTCTTCTTATACCTTCAATTTACTGCTAAATGACTCCTTTCTCAGGCAAGGAAGATATCTTGCAAAAGTGCACCATGCATTCATCAGCTCCACTCTGGATTGCTACAACTAGTAGCATCTGCATTTGAAGCTGAAGTTTCAGCTTGTGCAGAATGTAGCAACCCAATTCTCCAGTGCCACTGCAAGGCCTTAGTTATCATTAAGGACATTCATGAGTCAGGACACAGTTATATCAGCAATCATCTTCATCCACAACCCACTAAGTAGGCAGTCCTTCTCTCAAACAATTTAGTTTATAAATCCAGGACAAAGTGAGAATCAAAGTGAAGTCATTCTCAGAAGAGGAGTTACAGGGTTTTCAGAGGAAAACAGTCTAATCCAGAATAGTACCATCTTCAGAGTTATTTGGGGACCTACACACAAAAGCAATCCTTCAAGAAAACAACTAAACCTTCCAACCACTATAGTCTAAGCCCATCCTCCTCTATCAAGGCACAAGAAGATTAACAAATTTAGTCATGCAATCCTTATCACGAAGCTCCAGGTAGGTTACCTGAGAAGCATTTAAGATTCTGTAGTGACAGGCATAAAAGAGGGAGCAGAGGGAAGTGGGGGAAACAGGGCTGATAACTAACCACAGACTAAAGATCTCTGCCTCTAAGAATATAGGCATAGATAAATATATACTATAGATCCTGGGTAAAAGAAACTTGTGGTCTCAATAGAAAATGAAAAGCAAATCAGTCAGCCAGTACACAAATGAAAAGCCAGTTTATATAGGCAATCCTAACTGACCATTGTTGCAAGGAAGTTAGTTGAGCCTTACTTACAAACAGACAGGTATTTATTCATCATCTTCTATAGTGTTCAAAGTATCCATAAATTAAAACTCTAATCCCAAATAGTTTTACCCAACCGCTGCTAAAGAAAGAAGCTGAGATACAGTATCTCAATCTTAGCCATGTTTTCAAGGGGACAGTTAAGGACTCTGTCTAAACTGTCGACACCCTAGCAATAAAATCTGTTACTAGATGGAGAAGTCAAAGCGATTTAGTTTGTAAGAACATTAACCAAGTTATGGCACAGAAACCTGAATTAGCCACTGGATGGTTTGCAAAGTGCTACAGCGCCAGCTGCGGCCCTCCCTGTCTTGTGAGCACATCACATCTATACCATTGACCCTTTCAAGGGGAGGTAAAAGATTGCCAAAGATACCGAAGAAAAAACACCTTCTCCAGTAAACCGAGCCGAGCAGACTAAGCACTAATGAGTCTCGCTGGGTAATCACCAGAGAGCCCAGGGGAGCAGGGGCTCACCCCAGACCCCCCCAACCCCGAAGCCAGGGCGGCCTTATTTCAGCGGGGGCGGTGGGAGACGTCCAGGATTTCCCATTGCGGCGTCTCCACGGTGCCCAGGGCTGGTGTTTGCCTCCTTGCAGGAGATCGAGTAAATAACACGCCCTACTCCTCACGGGCCGCCCCTCCCGCTAAAAACCCGTGTCCGTCCCCCCCCCAGCCGCCGCCCCGCTGTGTGTATGTAGAGGGACCCTCGGGGCTTTACTCCCCGCCCCGCCCAGGAGAGATGGGGGAGCGCGGGGCCCAGCGCCTGCCCGCAGCCCGAAGGTAACGGCCAGGCCGGGCGCGCTCCGTACCCGCCCCCCAGCCACTGCGGCTCTCAGGGTGGGGCGGCAGCGGCGGGCGAGCGAGCCGGGGGACACCGCCCCACGGGGAGGAGAAGAGCCGGGCTGCCCACCCCGACACTCACCGGCGGTGGCGGCGGCAGCTGCTGTTCCCAGACCACTATCGGCGGCTCCTGGCGACGGGACTCTGCTAAGGGAGCGGTGAGGGAGGCTGCGGAACAACGGCTTAGTGCGCTGCTGTGCGCATGCGCCGCTCTCGGGGCCCCGTGACACGGTGGAAGGAGGGGGCGGGGAGTCTCTTGCCCGCTGCGGGAAGCGTCTGTTCCCCCCACCCCGTCCGTCGTTCCGGGGCAGGCACCCGCCCTCCTTGCGCGTCTGCAAAGGGCCTAGGCGGCGACCTGCGGGGGAGGAGCGGCCCTGGCGGTGTCGGGGGCGGAGACCGCCCGAACCCCATCGTCTGCAGCCCGGTCCGCGGGGCTGTGCCCGCCTAGCGCGGTGTTACACCCCCCTCCCCGCCCCGCGCCCAGCAACGCGCCCAGCTGCGTCCTCACCCCCCAGCGCCCCTCACCCGCCCCCCAACCCGTGACCGGAGCTGTTGGCTCAGCAGCATGATGACTCCCCCCCACTTCCTTCGGTAACCCCGGCGCGTGACAAACCGCGCTGGGCTCTGGTTTAACCTCGGTGCGTCTTTTCACACACATGGGGGGGGGCGGCGCCCCCAGTCCCATTCCAGCGGCTCTGAGCCGCTGATTGCAGCGGTCCCGGAGACCCCGGCCCATAGGTGCTGGAACTAGCGTGCTTGGGGTTGAAGTGGTTCCCATCATTTACAGGGTTTACTAGTTTGGTTTACTGGCTTTCAGCAACCCCGGCTGTAAAAATTGTTCCAGCACCTATGCCCTGGAGAAAGCAACAATAAATTTGTTAGTCTCCAAGGTGCCACAAGTACTCCTGTTCTTTTTGCGAATATAGACTAACACAGCTGCTACTCTGAAACCTGATTTTACATAGTGTCACAGCCCTGAATTACGCCCTTCTACTTTCATAGCCTTGAGGTATGATTTGGCACAGGGCTGACAAGAAAGCATGTGACAGTTGTGCATGATGTGAAGGTTTTTGTTTTTTGTTAATAGCTAGGAGTTTGGGATAATCTCAAGTGAGGAGCCATAGGTGGAATCTGCATCTTTTTCCAAAGTCTATGAAAACTTCATAGCACCCGCGATAGCCATATTTATTTATATTATGTGTGTTCACTCTTTTCTCTAGATTGGGGTTTTTCAGTTTTTCATCATATATTTGCCTTCTTTACTCATGTTTTTATCTTCTCAAGTCAGTGCCTGTGTGACCATGTGATTCAGTGTTCCTGTTTCCATTTCATTTCTTTTTTTTTTTTTTGTAATCTGTTAAATAGCTTACATACTTGATTGTGTTTGTAGTTTCATTTCCTTATAGGAGGGACTTCAGTTGCTGTTTTTGTTGCTGACTTGTAGACAGTTTCATTTGTGGCTAGATATGGCGCTGGCCTTCACCTCATCATTGAAAGAAAGTATTTGTGGATTTAATTTGTTTATTATTCTCAGAAACATTCATATTGTCACTTGGAAGACTAATTTAGATTGCAAAGTCTTTAAGGGAGGGACCGTCTTTTTGTTCTTGTGTTTGTACACTGTCTAACACAGTGGGGTCCTGGTCCATGACAGTAATACAAATAAATAATAATAATAAGACAGATAATGACTCTTTTACTGTTTTTCTAGCTTTGTGTGTGACCACATTTAGTTGTTTAAAAGACATGGACTGAAAGGTCCAGAAACATTAAAGCAGGGATCAGCAACCTTTGGCATGTGGCTCGCCAAGGTAAGCACCCTGGCGGGGCGGGCCGGTTTGTTTACCTGCTGCGTCCGTGGGTTTGGCCGATCGCGGCTCCCAGTGGCTCCCAGTTTGCCGCTCCAGGCCAATGTGGGCAGCGGCGGCCAGCACATCCCTTGCCCCGTGCCGCTTCCCACAGCCCCCATTGGCCTGGGACTTATAATGAGCTCAGTGCTGGCAAACCTTTCCGCCCATACCAAGTTCATTGTAGGATTGGGGCGTTAGTATTGTCCACAAACATAAATGAAAGGCATTATATTGTAGTTTGAAATTTGTATTATTATTTATTGATTATTTTTGAGTACACAATTATGTGCTTCACAAAACCAGTTAAGACACATTTCTGAGCCTAGTCCCATTAAAGTCAATGTGAGTTTTGCCACTTACTTTCACAGAAGCAAGACCGGGTCCACAATTCCTGCCATTAAAAAAACCCAACACCTTATGTTTTAAGGCCCCAATCCTGTAATCTGATCTGAACAGGATGGGTCTCTCTGCAACCCCTCTCATTTCAGCAGGACTACATTAGCATAAGGGTCCATCTCTGCCAGTTAAATGGCAGAACTGAGGCCTAAATTCAAGTATGACACAACAACAGAGGGTAATAAACAAGAAAGAGGGAGACAAGGAGAGGTAGGATGTGAATTGCAATAACACCATTTGATTACTCAAGGCAAACACAGATCTTGTTTATGTAAAATGTATTTTATGTTGTTAGTGTTTCAGAGAGGATCCACAAGAGGAAAAAATGAGCTTGTGCCCTTTTTTGCTGCTTTATGGTATAAACAAGTGCCTGAAAAATGTTTTAAAAAAATTGTTGGATTTTCCTCCATTTTACAATACATACATTTTACATTAGAAATTCATGTTGTGTTTGCCTTGGAAGACTATGATGACTGGAGGAATAGTTAAATGAAATTTCAAGAGCTGGGAGTGAAAGCTGAGCAATTGAGAGGAAGGAATTTTTAGACAGACTGTTCAAAACTCTTTGCTTTTGTTACACCTATTTAACATCAGTATTAATTAGTCTACTTAATACTTTAGATAAAATGTGTCTTTGTTAAAGATTCATGAACCCTCACTCTGCCCTTTCAATAAGGTGTGAGATATCATAAGCATGCCCCAAGAGATCCAGAAGATTCTCCAGCAAAGTCAGGGAAGACAGAACTTGTCATTCCTAGTACTTCAAAAGTAATAAATAAACTTTTGAAGGAAAAACCAAAACAGGCCTTATTTATACATCATAAAGAGAACAGAATCCCAATTTAAAAATAATCCTTTACAGGTCACCTTTAACAATTTTCTTGTATGTTACATGGATCAGTTTAATAACGTGATACCTGTAAAGCAAGGTTATTTTAATCAACAGAATTTTCTGAATACATGTTAGATGCCTATAAAATAATCTAAAATACCTCTCTCTTCTGTAAACNATAGATGCGTAGACTGTCGGTCCTTCATCAGTTGAAACTGAGCCGATCGCAACACGTCTTCCAATCTTCTCTTGCTCTGGCCATCCTTCGCCATGCTTGTCCATATCACCTTGTTAGGAAATCATCCCACCTCTTTGGAGGCTGACTGCGTGGCCGTTTCTGTTCTTGCGGATACCACTCAGCTATAGCTGCGGTCCATTTGTTGTCGCTGAGTCAGGCCACATGTCCAGCCCACCGCATTTTGCTGAGCCTGCTTTCAACAACAACGTCTCGCACTCAAGACTGCTGCCTAATTATTTTGTTGGGGATGTGATTGCGGAGCGAAATGCCCAAAAATGTTCGTTCCATCGCCCTCTGTGTGGCAGACAGTTGATGTTCTTCAATCTTTGTCAGTGACCATGTTTCGCTGCCATATAACATCGCTGGAAGCACGGTCAAATTGAAAAGATTCGCATGAGCTATTTTACTGATCTTTCCTTGGAGGATGTCCTTGATGTCATTGAATGTGCACCATCCAGCTTTTTTTCTGCGCGACAGTTCGCCTTTCTGATCGTGGCGTATGTTGATTTCCTGGCCCAAATAAACGTATTTATCAACCTCTTGGATCTGCTCTCCTCCAAGAGTTATTTGGGTTCTTGGCAGAACATCTGATCTCATGTATTTTGTTTTCGACCAATTTATTTTTAATCCGACTTGACTACTTTTCACGTTCAGTTCCTTAAGCATTCTCTCAAGCTGAACTTATTTTCGGCTATCAGCACTATATCATCTGCGAACCTGAGATGGTTTAGCCGCTCGCCATTGATATTAATCCCACCTTTCAAGTCTGCTCGTCGAAAGACCAATTCAAGACAGGCTGTGAATAATTTTGGTGAAACTGTATCTCCTTGTTTCACACCTTTCTCGATGGGGATTCGGAGGAGAGTATCAAACAGTGATATGTCCGTGCTGCAGCCAGAGTTCGCTTCCTTTAGTAATGTGATATATTTCGCGCTGATGCCCTGTTCTGAAAGAGCTTCAAGAATGGTGTTAGTCTCTATGCTGTTGAACGCCTTTGCGTAGTCCACGAAGGCAATGCACAAAGGGAATTTATATTCCGTTGAATGCTCTAGTAGTGGGTTTAGAGTGAAGAGGTGGTCTATCGTGCTATAATTCCTTTGAAAGCTGGCCGGCTCTCTAGGTTGTTGTTCATCCAGGTTTCACGATAGTCGATTTGTTATTATTTTAGTGAACAATTTATAAATATGCGAGAGCAGGCAGATCGGGTGATAGTTCTTTAGATTTTCTTGATCGCCTTTCTTATGCAACAAGATGGTATTGGACTCTTTCCAACTGGACGGTATCTTCTGGATTTCCAAGTAGCGGCTGAACCTTTGGGCAAGAGCTTTCCAAAGTTCTTGACCTCCCGTCTTAAGCACTTCTGCTGTCAGACCGTCCTTACCTGGAGCCTTCCCCTCTTTCATTTGATGGACTGCATGGCGGACTTCGCTAATGAGAACCGGGAGTATGTGTTCATCGGTTTGTTGAAGTGATGGCATTGGGACGTCTATAAGGGGTGCAAACAGCTGGATATAGAAATCCCTGCAGATTGCCTCCATCTCTGTTCGATCGCTTACTGATTCTCTGTCCCTATTCTTCAAAGCCAATAATGATGACCTGTACAACGCCAGTTTCCGTTTGCATTTTTTGAGACTTTACGATCTTCAGCAGCCTGTAGGAGCTTTTCGGTTTGAAATTTCTCGAAGTCTTCCTTCAACTTCATTCGAATGAGCTTGCAGAAAAGGGAGTACTCTAGCCTGTCGCTACCATTTCTTTTCATTTTCCTCTCTTCTCCAATAAAGTCTTTGTATTCTTTGAGATTCTTCCGCTAGCTCTTCTTGGTCTTTCACATTCAGCTGATTTCATACACTGTTTCAGTCTCTTACTGAAGTTCTCATAATTGTCGTCGCAGTCGTCCAAGAGGCTCCAATCTTCCCTAGAAATGTTTTCCTTCAGGATTGCCTCATCGAAAACTACTGGTTGGTGCCTTCTGTTCGCCATACACAGTGCCTTTTTCTCCACCTTCACGGTGAACATGAGTCTGGCTCTCAGAAGGCGATGATCACTACAGATATTGAATGATGGCACTACTGGAATATCCTGTACGATGCGTCGTCTATCTATCAGAAAGTAATCGATTTCATTTTTTGTCTTCACGTTTGGTGTGATCCAGGTCCATCTTCTGTTGGCCTTCTTTCGGAACCAGGTGTTACCAATGAACATTCTCGTCTCTGCCAATATAGCTAGTCATTCTCCTCATGCGTTTCGTTCTCCGATACCGTACCTTCCAATGAACTTTTTGTCCTCTTTCCCTCTTCCAACCTTGATGTTAAAATCTCCCATCACAATTGTATATGTGGAACTCTTAACGAGGGTTTCCTCCAGTTCCTGATAGAATCCTTCCACATCATCATCTTCACATGCACTCGTGGGAGCATAGATCTGGATGATTTTGAGGGTACTATTTTGGTTCAATCGGAGGTAAAGCACCCCGATACGCAATGACTGCAAATGGCATGAGACAATTTTCGAAGACCATTCCTTGTTTATGATGAATCCGACTCCTCCAATTGTCCTTGTGCCTTCTCCTTTTCCTAAAATGACCATGCTTCCATCCCTCCAGCTGACCTCCATCTCCTTTCGTCATGTTTCGCAAACACCCAGCACATCGCAGGCTGTTTTTGCCTTTTCTTCCATGAGATGATTTATCGATTCCTCCCTCGTCAGTGTTCTGCAGTTATAAGTGCACACAGAGAAATTTAATGTTGAAACACCCCAAGGATAACTTGGAAGAGTCCTTGAAATGTGTCTTCTGGCCTTCCTGAGAGTGCTTTCCCTCCTTTAGCTCACCGTAAAAGATCTTTGGCAGTTGCTCATCTGATGTTCTGGTGACATGGCCTGCCCATCTCATCTGTGACTTCATCAACCGAGTATGGATGCTTGGAATGCCTGCCCATATGAGAACTTCAGTAGTTGGAACCTTGTCTTGCCATCATCAGTTTCCTCAGACAGCCCATGTGAAGTGAAAGTGATTCAGCTTCATAGCATGGCATCTGTACACCATCCAGGTTTTGCATACATACCTCAGAGTTGGCAACACAATGGTTTTGTAGACCTTCAGTTTTGTCTGACTGATGTCTCTTCGCTTCCACACATTTGCACATATTCTGCCAAAGGCCACGCTTGCTTTGGAAAATCTGGTGTTGGTTTCATCATCAATGTGAACTGCATGTGACAGTGTACTGCTGAGGTAGGTGAACCCTCTTCAGTATGATTTTCTCTGCCATGCTTCCAGATGCCTTTCGTGACTGACGCCAGGATTGGCATCAGATACCAGACTGATGGCAAGCTCTTCAATTTGAAGAGACTATAGGAGAAGACAAAAGGTACAGGAAGTGACTGTTTATGATCTTCTGTTTGCTGATGGCTGTTCCCTGAATGCCAAATTTGAATCTGACATATAGCGGAGTATGGATTATTTTTCTTCAGTTTGACAATTTAGGTCTCACAATCAACATCAAGAAGACAGAAGTGATGTACCAGCCTGCACCAGGAAAGCCTTATGTAGAGCCTACTATCACAATGAATGGCCAAACCCTCCAGGCAGCGGACCACATAGGTAGTATGTATGTATATTCACGGTTACAGGGCTAGCTGAATCTCTGATCTGTTCAAGTGCACTCTTAATGGTATCAGGCCTTGTTCCCTTACCTGTCTTAGGGTAGAATCACACAATTCTCCTTTCTTCAGACCAGGTCCTGGGCTGTAGTACCCTGTGGATCAACTGTGCCTTCCCAGCAGGTCTGAGTGGGTTTGGGTTCCTGTGGTTCTTCCCTTTAGGAATCTGTGATCTGTGGTTTATAGTGACCCAGAACTGCCTTCTTAAAACAAAAGTATTGTTTATTTAACCATAGGAACAACACAAGGGTTACTTGCATATCTATCATACCTAGTGTCCTAGGCATGCCTATCTTACCTCGGACTCCTAATCGCGGCGGGGGGGGGAGGTGAGGGGAGGGAGAAGGGGAAGGGAGGGGGTTGAGTGTCAGTTTCCAAAGACCCAGGTAAGTCCTTATGGGAGTGTGGGTGTCTTTAATTCCTGCTATGGATCTTTTTTCACAGTTTCCTGGACTTGGACTTACCTCCCAACATCAGTTTGGTGAGCTCTACAGGCTCAGAGGTAGAACATCCAAGCCAATGGCTCTTGTATCATTCCTGAAGTGTTTGCTGAGAGGTGTATATTGAGATCCACCTCCCCTTTCCTAGGTGCATTTCCTGACAATCCTGCTATTGAAATAACTCAATATATGCATACAGTAAGCCGCACAGTAACCAGGTCATACATAATATTTATAAATTCATACACGAAACCCAAAATTCATCACAACCAACGTAATTCATAGAGCTGGCTGGAGAACAAAAACCTATATTTGTGAACAAATTTTAAATTGTTTTGTTTCAAAGTTTTCAAAATTTTGGGGGGAGGAGGAGAACATTTTCAAGATTTTTTTTAATGCCTTTACTGTTTTAGCTTCTGCTAGTTTCTGCTGTGCTGAATTGGCCTTGAGCAATGACCTTTCCTGAATTGAAGAATAAGAAAAGAAGATAGAAGGAAAAAGTGGGAGTGTCTTTAACAATTATAACTTAACAAATCTCACATACTGTGAAAATATTTGTATAGGGATAAGTACCTTAGCAACCCGAGATAAAAAAATATTAAGCAAGAGAAATATAATAGATATTCTCACTGTATGTATGACAGGAATGTCATCTAAATAGCTAAAAGTAGACTTCTAAATGTTATTTTTTTTAAATGCAACAAAATGCAGTTAAAATGCTTTTAGTGTATGTAAACAGTTCAAAAGGGGAGGACTTGCAAGCATTACTCCTGAGTCGTTATACTTTACCCTAGTGCACAAATCAGATAAATGTAGTATTTTTAAAGGTATATTTAACTGAGCTGTTGTAGAACTAAAAATAGCATATTTAAAACTCTACTATAAAATTGTTTCCTTTGGTTTTGAATAGCAAGATCAAGTAGGGGTGGTTGCTTTTCAGATTAACTGTTTATGGAGAGGAGTCCTTAATTTCTTAGCCATTGAAGTTAGCAGGAGTTTTGCTTGAGTAAGGGTTACAGAATTAGATCTATTGTTTGAGAGCAGAGCAGAGCAAACACATGGTGAAGTCATCAGTTTTTTGCTCACTTAAATTGCAACCAATAGCTTGGAAATTTTTCTGTTGTTGAAATACTTTTTTAAACAAACCCTGTTATTGTGCTAACATCCGGAGAATAACAGACTCTATCCATGGGAAATAACTAGTCATCAGCAGCTGAAGAATTCCTAATAAAATAATCCATGGCAGATAATGAGGGCATTTTCCTCTTGGAACTGGAAATAGACTGTACTTTGCACATGAGAAAGCTCTCTGACCATCCAGCAGCGAACAGTTGTGAAGAGTCACTTGGACTCTACAGAGAGCAAAGACATTTTGTGTGTGTTTGTATATGGCAAAGAGGGATCCAGCATGTATGTGGCAGATATAGTTATTAAAAAAAACTACATTAAAAGAATTTTATTAAGGTTGCAAAGTCAAGCACTCAAATGTTAGGAAATGCCAGAATGAAGGTTGCCTGTGCAATGTTAATTTGGCCCTCTTGTGCATATCCATGATGATACATTCTTTAAATCACATGATCATGTGCTATTTTTTCCACTTCTGGCTCATTCCAAGGAGGGACAGTGCCAACTGAATGAGCAGCTATTCAGTTTTCTCCTTGTTCAACAAGTAGCCCTATTATTTACTGCACACTAATCAACCTGGCTTTGATGGCAGAATTATTAATTTCCTCATGGGCTTTTCTATCTAGCTTATCAGTGTGCTTCACAAACATTAATGAACTTATTTTCAGAGCAGAGAGATGAGGGAGTATTATTATTCCCATTTTACAAATGGGGACTGAGACAGAGAGATTAAAGTAAAAAAAAAAAGAAAGTATATGAATTTTGGGTACCCTGTTTGAGATGCCTATAGCCTGTTTTTTCCCCCTGAGAAATTAGCATTCTGCAGCACTTTATTGGTCAGTACACACCTTCTGCCTCCAGATTTTTACTGAGGTTCTGGCTGCATTTTTATCCCACGCCACCTGATTTATGCACATCCCATCCATGGGCCCACAAAGTCACAGAACAGCCTTTTCAACCTCCTCCTAGCACTGGCCAACATGGCCATTCATCACATCAGGTGGAGGAAGCTAGACAGGGGGTTTCTCTGTAACTGGGGCCTATTTCCATTCCCTTGTTCGGTCATGTCTCCAGGCTGAGTTCCTCTGGGCAGTGTCCACTGATTCCTTGCACACCTTTGAGGAACAATGGGTGCTGTCCAGGGTTCTCTGCTCAGTGTCCACATCTGGTTCCTTGATTTTCAACCTTGAATCTCACTCCCATTTCTGTTTTCTCGTTTGTTGTCCTCTGTAATTAATTGGAGCCTGGCCTTGGTGGTTCCTCTCCCTTAGTTGTGGGGGATGGCCTTTAGTTTTGGGTGGGCCTAGATGCACCTGTCCCTAGTACTTCAAATACTACATACTTTCCAACTCCAGAACCTCTTGCTGAAGTTCTGGCTGCACTTTTCCTCACACCACCTGATGAATGTACATCCCATGTGTGGTCCTATAAAGTCACGGGGCCTCCTTGCCAAACTCCTCTTGGCACTGGCCAAGACAGCTGGATGGGGGCGGTGCTCTGCAATCATGGGGCCTATTTCTGATCCCTTGTACGATCATGCCTCCAGGAGAGTTCCTCCGAGCAGTGTCCACTGAATCCCTATCTGCCTTTGAAGAGCGGTGGGTTCTGTCTGAGATTCTTTGCTTGGTGTTCCCTTCTAGATTCCTGATTCGTTACCTCTGACCTTCCTGCTCTTTCATCTGTGACCCTCCATAATCAACTGAAGCCTGGATTTAGTGGTGCATACCTCTTAGTTGTGGACGAGGGCCTTTAATTTTGGGCAGGCCCAGACTTGCCTTTCCCCAGTACTTCAAATATAATACACCTTCCAACTTGTGTAACAAACGAGGCAGGAGCCCTACAGACAACAGCCTCTTTCATCACATGACTGATTTATTCCCTGTGAGAGGAGACAGGAAAGAAAAGTCAGGAAGTGGGTGGAGTGAAGCTCTGCACTTATACATAGAGGGGCTTATTGTGCCTTTTCTGTAACTAAATCACAGGTGGGGTTCCAGTGGAAGGGATAGTGACTAAATGAGCTAATATGTCTTTTCCATCTCCTACCTTGTATGAGTTTATGTTTTAATATGATGAAGGCTGGAAACTGAACTAGACAGATTAGCATTGAAATAAAGCTCACATTTTAATAGGGTAATTAACCATTAGAACAACATACAAAGGGACGTGGTAGATTTTTCAGTCTCTTGAAATCTCTAAATCAAGATTACATGTTGTTCTAAAAGATCAAACAGAAGTTAGGGGCTTGATGGAGTAACTACTGGGTAGGAAGTCAGATTAGATTATAATATAGCCCTCAAAATCTATAAATAAAATGGAACAATTGAGTGTTTCTCTGCATTCTGCTAGTAGTAGAAGTGTAGCAAATGCTACATTCTATCCAGCTGAAACTGCAGTAGTGGTTTAGGTAGAATGTTATTAAGTGAGTTGGAATTCATCCAGGACACTGGAGCTTTGCAACTCTTATGAAAAGTGCCATGGGATCTTTAATCACTTTAAGTGGTCAGAACCTCCATTTTATAACTCAGTGCTTCCTTCCCCCCCCCCCAATCAGCAGCACAATGACCCTGCATACTTTCCCAAAGCACTGTCCCAATACTAACTTAGAGCAGTGGGGAGAACACTATATTAACAGTACTTTCTGCAGTTCATGGGTTTTTCTTGGAAGTCTGCCATCTAATTACTGACCAAACTAAACTTGTTTAGTTTATGAGGTCAGAAGCCTTAGATAGTATGGCTGCAGGAACACCCATGTGAACACCAATTTGTAAAGAAAATAATTTCACATATCTAAATTTTCCATCTGTTTCTATTCTTCTGTCTTCTACCCCTCTTTTCATGTCTCCTCACTTTGTGTAGGAACATGTTAGGAATAAAATATACCTCTCTTCCAGCATCTACTAGTTTTTATTTCTCTCTTCTCTTCCCTCTTCTTTCAGTATATTTTTTCCCCTCTCTCCTCCTTTTCCTTTGGTTGAAGTCTTTCTCCCTTCAGCGCATGCCCAGATATAAGGATGCTAAGCGCTAGTTCTGCAGGCTTTGCCAACTTAAAAGAAAAAAAAATAGACAAAAAATTCTAGTGATTTTGGTACCAACACCCTGATGTTTACAGGGACAAAATAATTTGTTTACACACAACTGTACAACAGCAAAATGCAGTGTACTTAATTTGGACAGAGGACAATTTAGCTGTGCATTTTTTGTTGCTTTTTAAATTTGTGGAGAAACAAAAAGGCTGCTTCTGAATTCCTGCTCCATCTGCTGGAGTAATACAACATGGCTTGTCACATGCTTGGAGCAGATTAAGATCTTTTTCTGTTGGTTTTTTACATAATTCTTCTTCACTGTACAGTAATTTTTTCATACTAATAGCTACCATTTTGTGATTTTTTAATTTTGACTTTTTTAAAACTACTTTTTTCTCTGTTCAACTGAGTGCTTTTAGTTATTCACTTGAAACTAATGAAAGTTATTTTTTAAATATGCTGTTTTAATTGGGGCCTCATCTTTAAACAAATGATATTGCACAAGTTTTAAGAGTACACTTTTAATGTAATAACTATTAGCCATAACCCTTCTCTTCATGCTACATTTTGTGTCCACTTCTCCAGTTCTGTGTCATTTGCTACTTCTTCTCATTTGTGTTCTCTTTCACCCACTTGTACTTTGCTTCTGCTTCACTGGCTGTTCCTCTTTTCAGTTTGTTCTGAAGTGAAACTTAATAGAATCCTGATCCTTTGCATCACTGTTTGCCAATATCAAAGATCAGGAATTGAGTAGACTCCCTTTGCTACCAGCTGCCAATGGGGAAAAAAATAAAGCACAATAAAATCATTTTAAAACAAAAGTTGTAAAACCACAATGCTAAATGTTATTAAAATCTGCTTATTTGACAGAGGGGAAACTATCTGTCCAGAAGTCATATTTTATATTGCTTGGAATTATGGAGAACAAATGATCCCAGTCCAGGGCAACTGCACCTATATTCCTCCTCCATGGTCACTTGAGGACATTGACTCTAGGCTCCAGGCTCCTCAGAGATTACCTCTCTTGGGTAGAGACCTGGGTTGGTCTGTCTCTCTCTCTCCCTCTCCCAGGTTTTTGAGGCTGCACAGTTCCCTGCTTATACTGTGATATCCTCAGCAAGCCAGGCTGTCTAAACAGGCCAGCGTCTGTGTTTGCTTTCTCTTCTGTAACTGCCAGCAGTCATAAATGACTACCCAGCCTTTTTGTAAGCAAACACATTTATTATTAAAGTAAAAACATTACAGAAAAAAAATTAACAAAAATAAAATAATCTACACGTTAAGAAACTTACCAGAAGTCATGCGTCAGTCTTACTGGGCCTTAGTAGGTCAAGTCCTTGAAAAGGAATCCTATCAGAAGTGGAAACATGGAAAAATTTCTAAGGAGGAGTATAGAAGAATTGCATAAACATGTAAGGACAAAATCAGAAAGCCTAGTGCACAGAATGACTTACACCTAGCAAGGGAGATAAAAGGAAACAAGAAGCAGTTCTTTAAATACATTAGGAGCAACAGGAAGATGAAGGAAAGTGTAGATCCTCTACTTAGTAGGGAGGAAGAGCCAATAACAGATGACATCAAGAAGACTGGGCAGTTCAATGTCTATTTTGATTCAATCTTCACTAAAATGTTAATGGTGACCAGATACTCAACATAATTAATATTAACAAGGGGGAAGGAACAGAAGCCAAAATAGAGAAAGAATAGGTAAACAGTTTTTAGATAAGTTAGAGGTATTCAAGTCAGCAGGGCCTAATGAAATTCATCCTAGGGTACTTAAGGAACTAGCTGAAGCAATCTCGAAACCATTAGCAATTATCTTTGAGAACTCCCAGAGGATGGGTGAGGTCCAGAGGACTGGAGAAGGGCAACATGTTCCCCTTTTTAAAGATAGGTATTAAATTGGACCTGGGAAATTATAGACCAATCAGCCTAACTTCAATATCTGGAAAGATATTGGAACAAATTATTAAACAATCAATTTGAAAGCATATAGAGGATAATAGGGTCATAAGGAATAGCTAGTATGAATAAAACGTGTCAACTGTAAATATTATAAGCATAATCTCCACTCCATTATCCAAGTAATTAATGAAAATATTGAACAGTACCAGACTCAGGAGTGACCCTTGCAGGATCCCACTAGATATGTCCTCCCAGTTTGACAGAGAACCATTGATAACCGCTCTTTGAGTATGGGTTTTCAAGAAGTTGTGCACCTACTTTATAGTAAATCTAGACTGCATTTCCCTAGTTCGCTTATGAGAATATCATGTGGGACTACTGTGTCTAAAGCCTTACTAAAATCAAGACATATCACATCGATTGCTTTCCCCCGTCCACTAAACTAGTAACCCAGTCAAAGAAGAACATTAGGTTGGTTTGGCATGATTTGTTCTTGACAAATACATGTTGGCTATTACTTATCCTATTATCTTCTAGGTGCTTACAGACTGATTGTTTAATAATCTGTTCCAGTATCTTTCCAGGTATTGAATTTAGGTTGATTGGTCTATAATTCCTGGGGAATTCTAGATAGAACATAGACATCAACCTGTTCATTCTCAAGAAACAGTAGTCTATACAATATTAAATTAAATTTGAAATGTTCAGTGACTACTATGTTTGGAACAGGAGAGAAAGAAAACCACTTCCCAAGATTGGACAGCTTGGGAAACATTGATTGTCCCAGTGCAAATATAATTCATTGTAGCAGAGTACTAAAACATTAACTTCTAAGATTCTTCTAGGTATAACTGGCTGAAATAAAGCAGGTCACCTGGTCTCAGAGGATGTGAGAGCTGCACCTTTGCCACATTGCCATGGTAAGAATCAGACAGGATTTGACACAGAGCATGAGAATAACACAGAAATCTAGAACTAAGACCATCATATTTTCTGATTTCTTTTGTGTAACTTTAAGGATTTGGGCTTGTCTATAAAAAACTAGGGAGTCTTGGGCTAGGTATGCTTCTTTCTACTATGTATCTTTCATTTCATTTTTTTAGCCTTTTTTGATTCCCGCCCCCCCGAAATTTTATTTTCTTTAAGAGAACTGAATCCTAGAATGCGCTTTTTACTACAGTCCATCATAGGAAAGGTAAACAACTTCTGAGGAGAGGTGAAAAAAGAGCCTAGTGTGATTGGGTTATCAGTCAAGTACACAGACTAGAGTACACAGCTGACACCCAATGCCCAGAAAAAGCCTGAAACCTCAGACAAGAGAAGAGTGGAGGGAAAAGATTGACATTGATTTTGTCAGGCTATGTCTACACTTGCAACTGAACGACAAAACTTTTGTCTTTCAGAGGTGTTAAAAAAACGAACAAACAGCCCCCCCCCCCCCCAAAAGACAAAAGTTTTGCCGATGACAAGCGCCGGTGTGAACAGTGCGCTATCGGTAGGAGCGCTCTCCTGCCGACAACGCCAACGCCGCTCATTTGGGGGTGGAAGGTTTTTGGCGGCAGGAGATCCGACAAACAGCGGCTACACTGCGCGCCTTTTAGCGGCATGGCTGTAGCAACACAGCCCTGTCACTAAAAGCTGCATAGTGTAGACATAGCCTGAGACTTATACCAACTGTTAACATAAGGCCTGGTGACTTTTGTCACAGATACCAAGCTACCTGCACCTCTGACCCTCTCTGGTCTCTCAGGCCTCAAGCCATCACCTCTTTGGGGGCAGAATCATGTGATTCTCTCATTCTCAGACCAGGCCCGGGGCTGCAGTCCCGTCTGTACCAACTGTGATTACCTCAGGAAGCCTGACTTGTTAGGTTCAATATCTGCAGCTCTCTACCCTCCTGGAG
The DNA here is from genome assembly GCA_003942145.1 of Platysternon megacephalum. Classification (NCBI taxonomy): domain Eukaryota; kingdom Metazoa; phylum Chordata; order Testudines; family Platysternidae; genus Platysternon; species Platysternon megacephalum. Next base: position 4,965,598 of record QXTE01000033.1, read on the forward strand.
TTAGGACCACTAATATCCAGTGACCAGATAGCCTTCTTAAAGCAAAGGATTGTTTATTTAGAACCAAAGCATTTCAGAGCAAAAGATTGCACAATGAAGAACAGTCTATACCCATGCCTATCTTGCCTAAGGATTACCATTGCCTGGAAGTTTGGGAAGCCCCCAACTGCTTCAGACATTCCTGCAGTCTCTGTGACATTCCTGCAGTCTGTCCCCTAGGTGACCAGCTCACTAACAACTCCTCACACCCCTCCTCTGCAGCCCTCTCTCCAGGGAGTCTTTTTAATTGCTCAATGTGCCAGTAACTTTGAGCTGCAGCCTGGAAGTAGCATTTTCACTGCTAAAAGGTCAGCTGTTTTGTAATCACTCCCAAGTGTTTGTTAGGAAGCTGTTTATCTAAAACCATTGTGTTGTCTTCTTCCTTGTCTATCCAACAACTCCCTATTAAACTAAACCAACACATTCATACACGAAAGCCCAGTAACCCAATATAGCTATATAATGACTGACCTGATTAACCAGGTCACATACTGTATTCATAAGATTATTACCCATCATTATTTCTAGATCATTACATAGCAGCTGCACATCCACTACAATTTTTTCATCAGTGAAACTGAAATGTTGCTGTATAAAACGGTACAATGTTCTACTTCTTATATGGAAACGTTCATAAGCAAACCGGTAAGTAGGTGCTAGAGTGGCTGAAATACTTCTCTGGTGCATTGTATTTACTGAGGGACTACCTATCCTAAATTCTCAATTACTGAGGGACAATCTACACTCATTGCTGTATTTGTTTTCCACAAGCTACTATTAGTATAACCTTTTATGAGTGATGTACCAGAATATTTGGATGCTAATATCTAAACTGTATTGTTAAATGTATTAACCTTAATTTGGGATAGCAAAAACAACGAGGAGTCCTTGTGGCACCTTAGAGACTAACAAATTTATTTGGGCATAAGCTTTCGTGGGCTAGAACCCGAAAGCTTATGAAGCTTATGCCCAAATAAGTTTGTTAGTCTGTAAGATGCCACAAGGACTCCTCGTTGTTTCTATTATTGCTGTAGAATACATTATTCAAGTGCCAGTTCATGGAATGCCACTAGGTGGAGATGTTATGTAATCAGTCACTTTACAGGCAAGTAAAAGGATGCTGAGCTAGAAGCAGATACCTTGCGACTGTTCTAAACTTTTGTTTCCCGCTTTCATTCTTTATTATTCAAGCTTCCAACATAGGTTTTACATATTTCACTGATGTAATTGTATCTTCTGATTGCAATGCCATAACAATACAATCTGTTGCTGACCTGTGAGCTACAGCTTTCTTTTTGTATTGCTTTCTCTGGTTCTTTTGATAGCTGATGTTAACAGAGATCTCACAAAATATATAGGGAAAAGCAGCAAAAGGCAAAGTGTCTCTTCACCAGGGACATTTGTTATCAACCATCACTGCACAAACAGAAATTATAATAAGCAGCATCTAAGTACATTGCTTATTGCCACTTATCATAACTCACTCCTTTCCCTACTATGCTCCACTGCTCCCGAGTTATGAGGCTATCACTAACAGTGGGAACAAATTATGCCCATTTTATACACTCTCTCTAAATATTATGGGTCAAATCATTACATTACTGGTGGGAGCCATGAGGGCAGAGGAAGCAGTGTAGTCTCAGCTACGCATAAAGCTGGATTGTTAGGGGCTCCTGAGCAGCTGCACACAGGTGAAGAAGCTCCCCCTACACCTTGTGTAGCTTTTGAGGGAACAATAGCAGTTCCTTTGTCTGCACTGTGGCGAAAGCAGGGACTACTTGCTCAGGCTACCATAAGAAATTTGTGATCTTGCTTGCTCCTCCGCATTGGCCCACAGAGTAGAGCAGGAGCATTCTCGGCAGACCAATGTCTGCTGCAAGGTATGCATCATCCTCCATGTGTAGGAGTGGCTCCAGGAGAAATTGGCATAATCTCTTTTTATGGGCAGTATAGCTCCACATCCCCTCCTCCTCAAAACTGTGACATTAAAGGCACAATCTAACCCATATACTCTGTGGCCATTCTGCCAGCATTGACTCTGACTCATGACCAAGATGGAAGTGCTGCTATCTTATTACTGCTAGTATTGGCCTCTCGCTAGTGCATGCTATCAATCACAGTATGTGCACGGACTCCATCTATACCCTCTAGTGGGCTTTCCTGTTGGGTCTGGGGTGCATCGTAGTACCAGGAATCCCTGTCCATGTTGTCTTTAGGGCTGGACAGGTATTCACTGGATAGCACAACGCAGAGCAGGACTGGGACCCTGTGGCAGGAGAGGCTGTTAAAAATACTTGTTTTTTCAAGAAAAGGTTGAATGAAATCCAATTGCTTAAAAAACAGAAACCCTGTTTTCTAGTACAGTTTAGTCCATACAAATTGTCATCAAACAAATCAATGTATTGCAGATCTGCACCACTCTTTCTAACCAATATTTCTAAGGCATGAGCAGTTAAACTGACAAACCCTATTAAAAATATTAGGGTCAAAGTCATGCTAAAGGTATACCACTTTCTACTTTTTTTAAAAGTAGAAAGTTATTAGCCAAATAAAACAAGGCCCTGTACTCAATGTGATGGCATTTCTCTGTTTGTCTGCCTGTAAGGCGATATCTTTTGAACACTGCATCCAATCAATTCCAAAACTCCAGGGAATGTTCTAGGCATCAAAGGGCAGAACCCCATTAATTTTGGTGAAAATGGAAAAGCTAAAAATACCTGGTCTGACCAGAGTCCCGGGGGGGGGCACACTGAGATTGCTCAGAGCAAATTGCAAAGAATGGGGCAGACAATCCCTCAAACTGGTGGTTATTCTAATACTTAGATTCAACAAGCCAGCTTCTATAATACCTTACTGGTTACCAAGAAGCCAAAAACCACAGTTCCCTTAAAGCAACCCAGCCTTGAGCTCCCACCCAGACAGCCAAGTCAAATATGATGATGATCACTGAAAATCTTGTTCATCATATAAAAAGTTCTACCAATCCAAAAGGATTGGACACATTACCCACCAGGTTAATGAATATCTTAGATCTTACCCAAATACACGCTTATAGCTAATTCTTATTAATTAAGCTAAAATTTATTTAAAAAGAAAAGAGAGTATTGGTTAAAAGATCATTATACATACAGATATGAATAGAGTTCTTAGGTCAGCTTCATAGTAGAGATGGTGAGCTTTAGAGTTGCAAAGAGTTCTTTCAGAATTAGTCCATAGGTTACAGTCCAATGTCCAATATCAGGGTGATCCAGATGGGACTGAAGATCTCAAACTTCCTCTGATGAAGCCTAAGCACATCTGAGATAAAAGGATCAGGGCCCAAGAGTTCTTTTTATAGAACTCTGGCAGGCTATTGACAGCCTCTTGACAACAGGTGTTCCTTGGGTGAAGCATTGTGACTTAAGTAGAATCACCTATTTCCTATGTATACACAGGTAACTAGTTGCATTCATTAGCATATGGTAATTATCCATTAAGCAGTTCATAGACAATTTACTACAGACTTCAAAGAGAAATATAGACAATGAAATTATTACATTCAGGTTTCATCTAAATGTTAATATTCCCTTTTGATCTCTGAATCAATAGATATAGTAACAGACAGGAACCATCTGTTTATATGGTTAACATCTAACAAGATATAAGTTAATACATACAATTACTATTACCTCTAATTCTCTAACAATACAGGTTTGCATTTCAAAGCTTTAGTCTATTTAACATGAAATGGCCCTAATTACCATTTACATACTTTTCTAACATGTCTCTACAAGTTGAATTTGGGTCATTTAGCCTGCTAGTCGTTTAACCCTTTCTGGCTTAATGTCACACCTGGTTTCCACTCATATAAGCGAGAGGGGAAAAAAAAAAAAAAAAAAAAGGGCTCCCAATGGCCTATTGGGTGCTGCTGGCAGAGGAATCTCTCTGGTGCCTTTTGCTGCTGCTTACACATCACAGGCAGCAGCTTCATAAATTAATCTCTTTCCTTGGGTGTACAGCAATGGTTTTCAAAGTTTTTGTATCGATGACCCCTTTCACACAGCAAGCCTCTGAGTGTGACCCCCCCCTATACATTAAAAGGGGGGGGGTTAATTTAATTTAATGGGGGCTCGGGGCTGTCAGCTCCACAGAGCTGACAGCTCGCAACCCCCATGTAAACTCCTTGCAACCCCTTGAGGAGTCACAACCCCCGTTTGAGAACCTCTGGCATACAGTGTGGATCACATAAACATGTGCAGCCCTCTAGTATTATTGAGTACCCAATAATTGTGCTAGGCATATCAGTGCGATCAGCAATGGTGGTATTTTATTTGTGGTGTTACAAAATATTTTCTCTTAAGAAAAAGTGGGGATGGATTTGACTCCCCTTCCTGTAACAGCAATCGAGGTAGGCTGTGTCACTGACCGAGATGTGGATGGTCGTACCAGTGGCTAGGGCAGGAGTCAGGCTTACTGGCCAGAGCAGAAGTTGGTAGTCAGGAATCAGAGCTCAGAGTCAGAGGCCAGATGCCAGAGGCAAGTCAGAGTCGAAGTCAAGAACTGGAGCCAAGGGTCACCTGGAGTGAGGCAAGGCAGTGGCAGTGCTGGGAATAAGTAGGCACAGGAGCTATTGCAGACACAGCTGAATGCTTTGAGCAGCTGCTGAACTGTTGCTGGGCTTCAGAGCTGGTCTGCTGACTCTTCCAATCAAGTGGGTGGTGTAGCCAATCAGGCAGCCTATTACAGGCCTGCTGCACTCATTAGGTTGCCTGGAGACTGATTCTGCTGCAGGCCATGCTTCCTGACTGTACTCCCCTGCCAGCTCCAGGGTGCCTCTAGGCCTGGTTTCTTGGGGTACTTCCGATGGAACTCTTGCAAAAAGTTCTAGGGCATGGATGTTCTCTACCAGTTCCCTAGAATCATAGAACCAGAAGGGACCTCGAGAGGTCATATAGTCCAGTCCCCTGCACTTGTGGCAGGACTATCTAGACCAGGGGTAGGCAACCTTTGGCACGTGTGCCGAAGGCAGCACGTGAGCTGATTTTCAGTGGCACTCACACTGCCCGGGTCCTGGCCACCGGTCCGGGGGGCTCTGCATTTTAATTTAATTTTAAATGAAGCTTTTTAAACATGTTAAAAACCTTATTTACTTTACATACAACAATAGTTTAGTTACATATTATAGACTTATAGACTTATAGAAAGAGACCTTCTAAAAACGTTAAAATATATTACTGGCACGCGAAACCTTAAATTAGAGTGAATAAATGAAGACTCGGCACACCACTTCTGAAAGGTTGCCGACCCCTGATCTAGACCATTCCTGACAGGTGATTGGAGATTTTTAAGAGCAGGTTAGACAATGATGGAGATTCCACAACCTCCCTAGGCAATTTATTCCAGGGCTTAACCACCCTGACAGGAAGTTTTTCCTAATGTCCAACCTAAACCGCCCTTGCTGTAATTTAAGCCCATTGCTTCTTGTCCTCCTCCTTATAACAACCTTTTCCATACTTGAAAACTGCTTGTCCAGACCATAACCTTCCCAGTCCACCAGGTACTGGAGCCATCCCCTAATTTGCCAAAATTGAGGATCAACTTCCATGGGTTCAGGTGACAGAGAAGGGACTAGTGATGGGAGTGCAGAGCCAGAAGGCTAGCAGGGGCCAGGAGGACCATCTTTTTTCTTGGCTGCATTCAGTCAGGTAATTGTCAATCTTGATGCATAGTTCAGCTAAGGGATCCAGGCTGGACGCGGATTCCACCCATGCCAGTTCATCTTTAATATCATCATTTAGGCCAAGCTGGAAATGATAATGCCAGGCAGTCTCGTTTCACTTGGTATCTATTATCAAGCATGGAACTCTGCTGCATATTTAGCCTCTCTGCGGCAGCACCTGATGTGTGGCTTCGGCCATATACTCATGTCTCAGATCACTGCCAAAACTCAAAGAATGTCCTCAAATTGTCCCAGAAGGGGGCTTGTGTTTTCTAGGAATGGAGACACCCAAGCCAGGGCCTCCCCAGTAAGCAGGCTGATAATCAATTCCACTCAGGCTTGGTCAGTGGGGTACAACTGTGGTCAGAGTAGAAATAGGAGCAGATACCGATTTAGGAACCCAGAAAACCCAGTGTGGCAATTGCTATTGAACTTGTCAGGTATGGGGAGCTTGGGCTCACAGGCAGTGGGGTTTGGAGCTGAAGGAGGTTTGGCTTGAACTTGCATGACCCCATTCTGCACCTGCAGGGTGGCAACATGGGCCTGCGAGGTCTGTAGGGCTTCCACTATCTCTGTCAGAGAGATATTGTCCTTTGTAGAATCCAGAGTCACCAGATCAAGGTAACTCCTCAAGGTGTCAGTGACCAGGATATGGGTGGTTGTGCCTAGTTACCTGGAGTGAAGCTAGGCAGAAGTGGGAGCTACCACAGCCATGGGCAAATGCTTTGAGCAGCCACTGAACTGCTGCTGCTGCTGGGCTTAAGAGTTGGTCTCCTGACTCTTTCCAACCAATCAGGTGGTGTAGCCAATGAGGCAGCCTGTTATAGGCCAGCTGCGCTTATTAGGTTGCCTGGAGACTCTCAGCTGCCAGCCCTTCTTCCAGACTGGCTCTGCTGCAGGCTCTGATTCCTGACAGGCTGGCATCAAGTTTCTCCATAATTCCCTGCCTTGCACAATTTGATTTCTATAGTACATGGAGAAATCAAAAGGCTGCTACTTTTAGACTTGCTGCTCCTTCTTCTGGAGTAGCTGAATCCAGTTTGTGAAAGGCATAATGACATTATCGCATTGTACTGTACCTACACAAGTCAGGAAATAAGGAGCAGGTGTGACAGAACTATCTAGCTGTATGTGTGATGCTGTCGTGAGCCAATGATCTTAAAATAAAATAGGTCAATATCTGTTATATGAATAAATCCTATTACTGCTAGATGACCTTCCAGCTCATAGAAGGCAGACATTTTTGCAGACACGCCCCTTATTTATTGAAAAATGTTTTCTAAACAAAAGACTAAGACCTGTACATGGGAAGAAGAGAGACATTGTTTTGCATAAAGTGACATCCAGAATTGAAAGGGTTTTATCTTATTGCTCAATGTGCAAATTTCCCATAATGGAAATTACCAGCTTGGTAGAGTGGGAGTAAGGAACATGAGTCATACAAAGTGGTGGCCAGAAGAGGATATAAGGAGTAGCCTGTAAGCTTAGTTACAAAGGGATGTGAGAGCGAACTTTCAGCTGACATGCAGAAGGAGACAGCCTTCAGACAGAGAGAGGGAACTCTTTTTTTTTAAATGATTTTTTTCTTTGTTAAAGAAAATTTAAAAAATTGCCTCAAATACAATAGCATAGTTAAGGGCTATTTGCAGCCCCACAGCCTGCCTGGAATTTGGAGCAAGGGGACGTGCGATAAGGAGATTTCTATCCATCAGATTTTCAGTCTGCTGACTCTGGCTTTGCTCTGGGAGTTTTGCCCAAGGGCCAAATTCTGCAGTACTTACAAAAGGAAAACTCTCACTGACTTTACATTTCCACCATGCTTCTGGAGCAAATCTCCTGAGTGGGAAATTTCACATAGAAGTGAATTGCACAACATGATATTTAGAAAGAAAGAAAAGTCTCTGGGTCCTCAAAATTTCATGGTTCACAAAATTAGATGAATATAAAAACCACACAATGAATCGCCCCCAAAATTCCTAAAATCCACACTAGTTTTACACAGTTCTAACCAACTCATCACTTTTGTGTGGAGTGGTGGGAATGTGACGGTTGGGATGCTTTTCAGGTGGTGGAGAAGAGTTAGCAGGGTTTCTGAGTCAATTAGGACTTTATGGAAGGATATGAAGCTGGTGGACTAAGTCCTCTGCTACATCCAATAATTATACTGTAAACAGCTACCACACCTGTGATACCCTCTAAAAAATGGTAGTAGATTGTAAATGTGTATACATTTGCAAAACCATTAAAAGCACATATCTTCTAACTATATCTTGCACGTGCATATCAGGAATTTCCATTTACATAGTTTAGAAGACAAAAACCAGATAATTGCTATAAAACATTTTAGTGCCAGGGCTATTTCTCAACACATGTTCTAAGTAGAGGGAAATACTGTTGTGTCTTAGACAGTAAAGCTTGAGAACTACTGGAAAATGTTGGCATTTTAATGACAATCTCCGTATAGTGAGCTGGGATAAAGTGCTCACATGTACCCAATTTCACGTTCATTTACTGTAAGGGCACATGCAAAAATAAGCACAGAGGTGAGCCTACAAAATGACTGTAGATCTTCAGCTTCTTTTTTTTTTAAATAAGTGAGGTCCCAAATGACTGGTGAGACATCACTTACTATCTGAATCTTCTAAATTGTCCAAATGCCATTGCTGATATTGGTGGGATGCCAAGATTTGAGCTCCTATTGGCAAGAGTCTGAACTACAATCAAAGCTTAATTTGTATTGATTACATTTGTACTATAACAGCAATATTACAGCCACTCCTTTTTCCTCATTGGAGATCCAGTGATAAACTACTCTACCTTTGGTCTTGTAATGTAGTCACTCAGAAAGCAGACTATTGACAAGAAAAAGCAGATGTGTAATGACACGGTCATATAATCAAGTAGCCCTTTTTCAGTGGAATTTCCTTTAAGACTAGATTGAATTTCCATTTCTTGAGAATAGGACCCTAAAACCTACCATTGAGTCACTAAAGAATGCAAAGAGTAGGTGACTACTCTGAATCCTTACCCCTCTCTAAGCAGAGGGAGTAACCTGATATCAGAACACACACACGCACACATACTGGATTAGTGCTCAGACTGACCCTTCTCCCTGGGTTCTTCTTTTATTGGGAGTCAAAATAATAACAAAATAAGATAGGCTGCTCTTAGGAATTCCCTCCAGCACCTCTCTGTCCCAGACCCTAGTCACCTCTGCCCAGAAAGCCACTCCCACTTATTTTTATCCAAGATGGTGCTAGTGAGCCAGCAAGAATCAGTCAGCAGCCCCAGACAGGTTCTAACAGTGTGTGTGTGAGGGGTAGGTGGGTACAGAGTAGTAAGGATGAGAGAGGAACGGTTTCTGAGTCAGGTGGGATGGAAGGATGTTTCTGAGCTCCAGAAGTTCTGAGTCTATAGTGAAGTAGGTAGCACAGGAAAAGGTTCTGAGCCTGGACGTTTAGGTGAACAGGACCTTGGATTTTGAGCCAGAGGGAAGAGTGAGGTCAAAGGGGGAGGGGCTTCAGAGCTATATGTGAGATGAGTAGGAAAGGATGAGTTCTAGGTTTTGAGCTAAGGGGAAAGAAGATCTGGAATATGGTGGGGTCAGGGTGAAGGAGATTTCTGAGCAGGAATGGGTTAGGTTAGACAGAGAATCTGATGGGGTCAAAGTTTCTGAAAGGGGAGGGAAATGGCAGAATTGAGTGCAGGTGAGTGGAGAGAATGGACCAGAGTGCCCAGATCTTGACTAAATTGGTGGTGTGCAGACGGGGGGGGGAAAGAGAGATCAGGAGGTAAGAGCTAGACTGGAGGAGGGAGAGGGAGGCTGAGACTAGTCAGAAACAGCAAAATGAACTAATGCTGTTTTCTCCTACCCCTGCCCTCTGCTGTAACTGTGTCCATGCTTTTCATTTTGACAGTGATAGATGATTGGAGAGGGAAAACAGTCTTTTTCTTCCCATTTTCCTATTAATCTCTCATTCCCAGCCAAAATCTTCCCCTGACTCCCTTGAAAATTTAGTCAATCTGCAGGGAGAGCATTAGGTGAGTAGGGTACCGTGGCAGAAGAGTCAGGGAACTATGGTAAGTACTTGGGGCACCAGCTACCACTGTCTGTATGTTGGCTAGTCCTCTCATGTATTGCTAAACTTGAACTATAAACTGTAGTTGATAAATCTACATGACAGATCAAGACACACCTGAGAGACCTTCAAATTATCAACTATTACAACTCTTTGATTACTTTGGAACCTCTACTGATACCAGCTCAAGGCCATCTCTGCAACTGTATAGATTAATCCTCTCAAGTTTTTTTATGGAGATATCAGTCAGAATGAAGACATAATAGCTTCTGTCCAGAAATGGTTAATTAATAGCTTGCCTAGGTTATTTAAGTTCAATTAAGTAAATTGGTGCCCCTGATCTATATAAAAAGTGGCTGTTTGATTTGTCGTTTGCATCACTCTCCGTCTTTAAAGTGTACCAAGCTACTCTTTTTGACTTGAAATTTCACTGTAATTGCCTGAAATGTTAGCAGCATCTTTGATCTGGGGAATAGTGGTGATACTATGCTGTTGTTTTTGGTTTATTCTGGGAATAAGAAGGAGGTAAGGTTTCTTTTTAAACATATCCCAATGCTAATTGCTGTAAAAAGATAGTGTGTGTATATAGCTGAGACAAAACTAGTCTAAACATTGGCAGATTGATAAGTAAAGGAGAACAGTGGTGATGCTGGTGTTTGTTCTTTGAAATCTTTATATTATAATGACATTTTTTGTGTACATAAATTTAAAAAAACAACAACAAGCAGGCTATGAAAATCCATATTCATGACTAACAGAAGACAGAGATACAAAGAAAGGAGGAATCCATTTGTAAATGAGGTTATAAATAATCATAATTTGGGTCTGATTTTCAGAAGTGCTTAGTATGTGCAGCTTCTGTTGAAATCAATAGGATTTGCAGGTGCTCACTATTTTTGAGAAATCAGATCCTACATGTTTATGCTTCTGATGTACAGATGACTGTTTTATCCCTTATACCTTTTTCATTTTATTTTCTGTATCAATGTAGTTTAATCTGGACTGTAGCAATATTGAACTCCTACTTTTAATGCTGGTCACCATTTGGCTTGTTTACTGTATTGAGTAGATATCCTACTGGCATGTGCTCTGTACAGAAACAAAGACACTCATGAATATATTTACTATAAAAAGTGGCTCTTTGACTTGTCTTTTGCATCACTCTGTTTTTAAAGTGTACCAATCTGTTAGCTACTCCTTTCCACTTGAAACTCCTGAAATTTCACTCAGATTGCCTGAAATGTTAGCAGCATCTTTGATCTGGGGAATAGTGGTCTTCTGTAAATTGTAATATTTTGGCTTCATCTTGGTTGTTCGGTTTAGTGTACAGGTGCTGGGTGGTGTTGTGGCCTATGCTATACAGGTTAGATTAAGAAGTGATTGTAGCAGGATGGTCTGCCCCTTTAAGGGCCTGCAGAGCTAAGGAGCAGCAGGCTGTGGCTTAAAGAGAAGCCCAGCAGGCAGCTTTTGGGAACCAGCTGATCCAGCAGGCAATCAGATCCAGTCATTAGCTGCTGCTTAGCTAGATCAGCCCAACACGTGCTTGCTGGGCTTCTCCTTAAGCCACAGCCTGCTGCTTCCTAACTCTGCAGGTGCTTAAAGGTGCAGACCGCCCGGCTACAACAGTCTGGTGGTCCCTTCTGACTTTAAACTCTATGACTCTGACACGTATTATTTAAAAGTTATTAGTGACTTACTGTGGGTGTCCATATCCAGGAATATAGTTGTTTGGATCCCAGTTCAACAAAGCACCTGATCACATGCTTAATGTTAAGCATGCGCTTAAGTGCTTTGTTGAAATGGGGCCTGTGGGCAAAAGTCCCATTGATTTCAATGGTGCAGGATCAGATCCAAGTGGGATGTGCAAACAATACTGTAATACTCTTTCTTTGGTGGGTTCAAAGGGCTCAGCATTCAGTGTGCTAGAGAACTGTGCAAGCCAAAGACCGACCAAATAAATAAAATAATCTAATCTTCGTGTCTCTGGAGGTCCAAATGATGCTTGTTCATCCATCTTCAATTCCTCCTTTCTTTCTGTCCATTAGAACTGTTAGTAATAAGTTTGCTTTTTATACAGTCTTAATTGAGTGTGTATTTGAGGTAATGTTATCTATTTTAGAATTTGCAGAGCAATTAAGGGCCCAATCCTGAGCAACTAAGGGGCTGATTCTTGCAAAGTGCCATGCATCCTCAACTACCAAGGGGTATTGAGGACACTGAAGCAACTATCAGGTGTTCAGCAACTCCCAGGATCAGGCTCTAGAGGGGCTGAACCGACACTACTTAAGGAGCTTTGCCACTGACTTCAGCTGGAACAGGGTCAGGCCCTAGGTGCTCATCGCCTGATAAAGGGGAGAGGGATAGCTAAGTCGTTTGAGCATTGGCCTGCTAAACCCAGGGTTGTGAGTTCAATCCTTGAGGGGGCCACTTAGGGATCTGGGGCAAAAATTGGTCCTGCTAGTGAAGGCAGCGGGCTGGACTCGATGACCTTTCAGGGTCCCTTCCAGCTCTATGAGATAGGTATATCTCCATATATTATTAAAAGTCAATGAGAGCTGAGCCAATGACTTTAATGAGAGCAAGTGTGGATTCTTACTCACAGAAACTACAAACCAGAAATTCTAGACCTCATTCTGCAAAGCATTACTCACATGAGGATTGCCTATTTGCCTGAATAATCCCATTGAAGTCAGTGGGACTACTTGCATGTTATAAGGAAGAGAACGGCAATTATTTTTCACAACACATTTTCAAAAAAGTGGTTGTCTTTAAGCTTTTCCATGAAAATTTTGTATAGTTTCCACTGAAGAGCTGAAAACCAAACACTTTTCACATTCAAAACCCACGTACAGCAAACATTTTGGTTTTCAGTATAAACTTTTAGTGTCCCAAAAAATGAATCTCAATTTGTTTGTTTTTTAACACAGTTTTTATTTAATTTTTTAAACAGAGAAATTTTTCAGGTTTCAATTTCTTGTTGAAAAACTGGCGAGTTTCTACCAAAAGTGAAACTTTTCCTGAATATTTTCATTTGTTTCAAAAACCATTTTTTGGGAGACCAGCTCTCTATACTGAGCTCAGGATGGGTTGGTAAGACTGGGCTCTACAGCAGGTTACCTACAAGTCAGAAATATCAGCAGACAGGTTGTCAGGAAAAAGCAAATAAAATGACAAAAAAACAAACAAAAACCGAGTAACCAAAAGATAAAGCAAATAAATGTCCGTTTCATCATGCCATGAAAGCTGCCAAACTAGGGCTCTGGCAGACTGTCCTGAGAAATCAGCTCAGGTAGCAGAGCTCCTGTACTGAGCAAGCTTTGGTCCTGAAAAGTACTGGGATGGGCTCCAACATCAAGAATATTCCAGGCAATATTAACTGCTGGAACGGGGTATTTATTTAAGGCACAATTACTTAACTGCTTGCAATGAATAGAATGTTACATTTTAAATGGTGAAAAAGAACCTACCCAAATGTAAAAAATAAAAGCTAGAGTGATATAACTTGAGTACATTTTTTGTTATTACTGGATTCTAATAAGGCTTCTGTAGGCTTAAGGTCATTCTTTCTAATATACTATAGACCTCATAATGGATTTATTATGAAAAGGAGGGCAATTTCCTATCAACACTGATAGAAACTGAATGTTATAAATAGGCTGGTATCACAATCTTATTTAGCTGGCCAAGCTGAAGGACAGGTCTTAATTTATAACCCTAATTTGTAACATTTGTTTGTAACTTGTAGGCGTCCAGGTGAGCCGCCAGTGGAAAATGGGCTACTTCCATATCTTGGCTGTGCTTTGCAATTTGGTGCCAACCCTCTTGAATTTCTCAAAGCAAGACAAAAGAAATATGGGCACATTTTCACTTGCAAAGTGGCTGGAAAATATGTTCATTTTCTCACTGACCCTTTTTCATACCATTCAATGATGCGCCAAGGAAGGCATTTGGACTGGAAGAAGTTCCACTTTGCTGCTTCTGCAAAGGTACTGCTTTAAAATGACTGTAGTATTTTAACATATTTTAATATTTACTATGAAAAAATCAACATGGTCAAGTCATTCTGTACCTAGTTAATCTATATGTGACTTTTCAGCCTGTCTGAAAGATAGTTTGTCTCCTGGCTCAAATCATAGAAGATTAGGGTTGGAAGAGACCTCAGGAGGTCATCTAGTCCAATCCCCTGCTCAAAGCAGGACCAACACCAACTAATTGCCAGCCATGGCAATGTGTCAGATATTTTATTCCTTAATATAAATAACAATGGGTTTTGCAAAAACAGATTTAGGTTATCCAAGAATAAGGTGACCAGATGTCCCGGTTTTATAGGGACAGTCCCGATTTTTGGGTCTTTTTCTTATATAGGCTCCTATTATCCCCTACCCACTGTCCTGATTTTTCATACTTGCTGTCTGGTCACCCTATCCAAGAATGACATTATTTAGTCATGTAATATCACAAAAATACTAGAGCAAAAGTACAGCACAAGATGGTTTGCACTATTGTGAATTTATATTGAATTGACTAATTTTAAAAACCAATGTACTGCTTGTGAAAGATGCCAGATTAGCAGCCCTGGAAACTGAAATCCTCTGTATATTCACAGAGCAGGTTTGGCATAGACTCCCATCAGTACAAGTTTCTTCCCATTAGCCTCGCATTGTTCTTCAGTCCCTAGTTGGAGGGATCACCTCTAGAAGTCTCACTCAGGCCCATTCAAACCTTGGCCTTTCTGCTAACAGAATAACAGTTATGGTGTTGGGCTGTGTAATGTGGAAGCTTGTGTCCTAGAATCTAAATTCTAGATTAATCCACACACACATTTCACTGAGGACCTCAAACAATACTTAGATGGTAATGACTTCTGGTCACTATTGATTTATCCCTTTATTTGCCCTGCAGTGACAGCCTAAGAAGCAAATATACCTCTATAAAATAGAATGTGTCTTTACAAATCAGTTTAATCTTATCTCAGACCACAAACACTAATGCCTTAATCATAATCTATAACAAAATGCCTTAATCATAACTCAGGCTATGTCTACACTGCAGTTGGACATCCGTGGCTGGCCCATGCCAGCTGACTTGGGCTCATGAGGCTTGGGCTAAGGGCATGGGCGGCAGGTATAAGAGGCTTGGGGAGACTAAGCCTCCCCAAATGGGGCAGGAAATGATGCATGCGACACACCTCCCTTTGGAGTCAGGCTGGCCGGCTGGCTTTGGAGCGCTGCTGCCAGAAGCTTCTGAGAAGTGGGGGCGCCACCAGTGCCTGGACTGTGGCCCTTCCCGTGCTCTGCCCCAAGGCCCCGCTCCTACTTGGCCTTTTCCCCCATGGCCTCACCCGTGCTGCACATCTTCCCCCTGAGGCCCCACCCTCGCTCCGCCTCTTCCTGCCCCCACTCTGCCTCCTCTCCAAAAGCCCCCTGCCTGCCTCTTGCTTCTCTCTGCCCCTGTCGCTTGCCCCTAAGGCAGGAGGGGGCAGAAAGGAGTGAGCGGTGGGCGGGAGGCCTTGGGGGAGTGGGTGGAGAAGAGCGAGTGGTGGGCGGGGGGCCCTCGGGAGTAGGGGCAGAGAGAGACAAGCAGTGATAGGCAGGGTGTCCTCAAGAGAGGGGGGCGGAGAGGAGCAAGCAGCAGGTAGGGGTCCTCGGGAGAGGGGGCGGAGAGAAGCGAGTGGCAGGTGCAGGGCCTTCAGGGGAAGAGGCAGAGCGAAGATGCGAAGAGGCATAGTGGGGACGGAGTCTCGAGTAGGGTGACCAGATAGCAAGTGTGAAAAATCAGAATAGAGGGTGGGGGTAATAGGCACCTATATAAGACAACGCCCCAAATATCGGGAGTGTCCCTATAAAATCGGGACATCTGGTCACCCTAGCCTCGGGGGGGAAGAGGCTGAGCAGGGGCAGAGCCTCAGGATGGAGTGGAGGCTGGGGCCACAGTTCAGGCGCCGGTGGTCCCCCCACTGCTAGGGAGCTTCTCATGTGCCACCTATGGCTAAGGGGCTGTTTAATTGCAGTATAGACGTTTGGGCTTGAGCTGGAGTCCGAGATCTGGGACGCCTCCCCCCAGCCTCACGGAGTCCTAGAGCCTGGGCTCCAGCCCAAGCCGGAATGTTTACACTGCTGCTAAACAGACCCTTAGCCCAAGTCCTATGAGCCCAAGTCAGCTGGCATAGGCCAGCTGTGGGTTTTTAAATGCAGTGTACACATACCTTATGTGACTATTGCTTGGTGTCACTACACGGCAGAGTTCAGGTTGCTTGGGTGCCTTCACTGTGAATTACCATACCTTAATGAGTTGAAGTTTAATTCAAAATAAAACTAGACACAATTGGCTGGGTTTGTAATGCTTGTTTTGGGGACAAATACAATATCCTTGTAATTTTTTTACCGTTAAGTTGCTGAAATGTACTTTCAAGCTTAACTGCAGCTTAACATCATTTTCTGTCCGTGCTTTCATCCAGTAAGGTCCCTATCTTGCAAGCTGCAGAGTGTGTTCACTCGCTTTAATGACAATGGAAATTGAGGGCACTCAGCACCTTTCAGGAGATGCTTAGCACTTTGGAGAATTAGGCCCTAACCCTTTTAAAAACTATCTGGTCAACGAAGGGCCCAATCAAAATCTTATTGAAGTCAGTGAAAAGATTCCCAATGAGAACTAACTGAATCCCTAAGGATATGTCTACACTGCAATAAAACACTCATGGCAGGCTTGCGTGGCTTGGGCTGTGGGGCTATGAAACTGCAGTGTAGACATTCAGGCTAGCTGATCCAGGCCAGTCGTGGATGTTTTACTGGAGTGCAGACATACCCTAAGTGATCATACTTATTTATTAGCATATATCATAGACTATTTTTGTGTGCTTATTTAATACTGACGAAGACTTGTGGCCAATTATCACTTTACAGTGTTGACAGTTCTTACTATATGTTCCTGTGTTAAATTATGAAGATGACATATTGGCTATGATTTCCCTTGTAAATTATTATTTACCACGGTTGTGATGATCCTCATTTATCTTACATGCAATTTATTTGGTGACAGGCTTTTGGACATGGCAGTATTGACCCACGTGATGGAAACACCACTGAAAATATGCATCAGACTTTCATTAGAACCCTGCAAGGTAATGCCCTGAATTCCCTCATTGAAGCTATGACGGAAAACCTACAATATGTCATGCTGCAATCAAGTACATCTAAACTGCATTCCAACAACTGGGTAACAGATGGGCTTTATGCGTTCTGTTGCCGGGTGATGTTTGAATCTAGCTTTTTAACGCTTTTTGGTACAGCGTTTAATTCAAACCAAGACAAGAATCTATCTCAGCAGGAAACCCAGAGAGCACTTATTCTAAATGCTCTTGAAAACTTCAAGGAGTTTGATAAAATCTTCCCAGCCCTTGTCGCAGGCGTGCCTATCCATGTGTTCAAAAGCGCCCACAATGCACGGGAGAAGCTGGCAGAGGCTCTGCTCCATGAGAACCTCAGAAAAAGGAACAACATCTCTGAGCTCGTCACTCTCCGTATGTTCTTAAATGACACTCTGTCGACTTTTGATGATAAGGAAAAAGCAAAAACCCACCTGGCTGTACTATGGGCTTCACAAGCTAACACAATACCTGCTACTTTCTGGAGCTTGTTCTATCTTATTAGGTAAGTAGCAGTGTTTGCAGTTTCCAAAGTAAAATAACTTCTTGGCTTTGTTGCCACTCAGAAATTGTCTCAGCATTAAGGGCCAAATTCTGCTCTTGGATGAATGTCAAATCCAGGTCCCACTGATGTCAATGGCAAAACTCCTATAGATTTCTGCAGGCCCAGGATTTTGTCCTGCATGAGTAAGACCCCCACAGAAACCCCTCTCATGCAGCCCAGGGAAGAAGATGGTCCCACATAGGGTTTTTCTGAAGTAGAGACATTTACTAAAAATGTCTCGTCCAATGCTGTGAGCCCTGGTATAGACAAGACTCCTGCAGCCACAGATGCTTTTAACGCTGTGTCAATTAAACCTTCAGAGCAAATCTAAACACAGTATTAAAATCACCAGTGGTTGTGGAAGCCTTGATTACACTAGGGCTCCCAACATTAGGTCCAGTGGGACATTTTTAGATCATTTCCCTAGAATAGACAAGGTTTTATTGCACACTTTTGTTTATCTGCCCACCTGTTGGATTAGCAGATATATATTGGCTGCTTTACAGAAAAAAAAAGATAGGCTTCTGCAGAACCTATATTGATGTAGCACTGTTGAATCATAGAATATCAGGGTTGGAAGGGACCTCAGGAGGTCATCTAGTCCAACCCCCTGCTCAAAGCAGGACCAAACCCAACTAAATCATCCCAGCCAGGGCTTTGTCAAGCCTGACCTTAAAAACCTCTAAGGAAGGAGATTCCACCACCTCCCTAGGTAACCCATTCCAGTGCTTCACCACCCTCCTAGTGAAAAAGTTTTTCCTAATATCCAATCTAAACCTCCCCCACTGCAACTTGAGACCATTACTCCTTGTTCTGTCATCTGGTACCACTGTGAACAGTCTAGATCCATCCTCTTTGGAACCCCCTTTCAGGTAGTTGAAAGCAGCTATCAAATCCCCCCTCATTCTTCTCTTCTGCAGACTAAACAATCCCAGTTCCCTCAGCCTCTCCTCATAACTCATGTGCTCCAGCCCCCTAATCATTTTTGTTGCCCTCCGCTGGACTCTTTCCAATTTTTCCACATCCTTCTTGTAGTGTGGGGCCCAAAACTGGACACAGTACTCCAGGTGAGGCCTCACCAATGTCGAATAGAGGGGAACGATCACGTCCCTCGATCTGCTGGCAATGCCCCTACTTATACAGCCCAAAATGCCGTTAGCCTTCTTGGCAACAAGGGCACACTGTTGACTCATATCCAGCTTCTCGTCCACCGTAACCCCTAGGTCCTTTTCTGCAGAACTGCTGCCTAGCCACTCGGTCCCTAGTCTGTAACAGTGCATGGGATTCTTCCGTCCTAAGTGCAGGACTCTGCACTTGTCCTTGTTGAACCTCATCAGGTTTCTTTTGGCCCAATCCTCTAATTTGTCTAGGTCCCTCTGTATCCTATCCCTACCCTCCAGCGTATCTACCACTCCTCCCAGTTTAGTGTCATCTGCAAATTTGCTGAGAGTGCAGTCCACGCCATCCTCCAGATCATTAATGAAGATATTGAACAAAACCGGCCCCAGGACCGACCCTTGGGGCACTCCACTTGAAACCGGCTGCCAACTAGACATGGAGCCGTTGATCACTACCCGTTGAGCCCGACGATCTAGCCAGCTTTCTATCCACCTTATAGTCCATTCATCCAGCCCATATTTCTTTAACTTGCTGGCAAGAATACTGTGGGAGACTGTAACGCTATAACGCTGCTAAATTCGAACTAAAATCGTAGTGTAGACCAGGCCTGTATCAAAAGCTTTGCTAAAGTCAAGGAATAACACGTCCATTGCTTGCCCCTCATCCACAGAGCCAGTTATCTCCTCATAGAAGGCAATTAGGTTAGTCAGGCATGACTTGCCCTTGCTGAATCCATACTGACTGTTCCTGATCGCTTTCCTCTCCTCTAAGTGCTTCAGAATTGATTCCTTGAGGACCTGCTCCATGATTTTTCCAGGGACTGAGGTGAGGCTGACTGGCCTGTAGTTCCCTGGATCCTCCCTCTTCCCTTTTTTAAAGATGGGCACTACATTAGCCTTTTTCCAGTCATCCACGACCTCCCCCGATCGCCATGAATTTTCAAAGATAATGGCCAACGGCTCTGCAATCACATCTGCCTTTAGCACCCTCGGATGCAGTGCATCCGGCACCATGGATTTGTGCTCATCCAGTTTTTCTAAATAGTCCCGAACCACTTCTTTCTCCACAGAGGGCTGGTCACCTCCTCACCATACTGTGCTGCCCAGTGCAGCAGTCTGGGAGCTGACCTTGTTCGTGAAGACAGAGGCAAAAAAAGCATTGAGTACATTAGCTTTTTCCACATCCTCTGTCACTAGGTTGCCTCCCTCATTCAGTAAGAGGCCCACACTTTCCTTGACTTTCTTCTTGTTGCTAACATACCTGAAGAAACTCTTCTTGTTACTCTTAACATCTCTTGCTAGCTGCAACTCCAAGTGTGATTTGGCCTTCTTGATTTCACTCCTGCATGCCTGAGCAATATTTTTATACTCCTCCCTGGTCATTTGTCCAATCTTCCACTTCTTGTAAGCTTCTTTTTTGTGTTTAAGATCAGCAAGGATTTCACTGTTAAGCCAAGCTGGTCGCCTGCCATATTTACTATTCTTTCTACACATCGGGATGGTTTGTTCCTGCAACCTCAATAAGGATTCTTTAAAATACAGCCAGCTCTCCTGGACTCCTTTCCCCCTCATGTTATTCTCCCAGGGGATCCTGCCCATCAGTTCCCTGAGGGAGTCAAAGTCTGCTTTTCTGAAGTCCAGGGTCCGTATTCTGCTGCTCTCCTTTCTTCCTTGTGTCAGGATCCTGAACTCGACCATCTCATGGTCACTGCCTCCCAGGTTCCCATCCACTTTTGCTTCCCCTACTAATTCTTCCCGGTTTGTGAGCAGCAGGTCTAGAAGAGCTCTGCCCCTAGTTGGTTCCTCCAGCACTTGCACCAGGAAATTGTCCCCTACACTTTCCAAAAACTTCCTGGATTGTCTGTGCACCGCTGTATTGCTCTCCCAGCAGATATCAGGGTGATTAAAGTCTCCCATGAGAACCAGGGCCTGCGATCTAGTAACTTGTGCTAGTTGCCGGAAGAAAGCCTCGTCCACCTCATCCCCCTGGTCTGGTGGTCTATAGCAGACTCCCACTGCGACATCACCCTTGTTGTTCACACTTCTAAACTTAATCCAGAGACTCTCAGGTTTTTCTGCAGTTTCATACCGGAGCTCTGAGCAGTCATACTCCTCTCTTACATACAATGCAACTCCCCCACCTTTTCTGCCCTGCCTGTCCTTCCTGAACAGTTTATATCCATCCATAACCGTACTCCAGTCATGTGAGTTATCCCACCAAGTTAATGGAGCTACACCAATTTGCACCATCTGAGGATCTGACTCATAGGTCCTAATTCTTCACTCTGCTACCCTGTTTTCACTGTGGTGTAACTCCACTGCATCCAAATCCCCTACATGTCTTAAAAAAAAAATCTCAGGCTAAATTTCTAAATCTGTACTTTTCAAGATGAGACTTTACACCGCCTGCCTATATTTCTGTGATAAATTGACTTAAAATTAAAAAACACCATACCTACCTGCTAATGATAATGATTGAGCTTTAGCTAGCACATTTCATTCAAAAATCCATAAGGGGTCTATTAATTTTACTAACGTTCTGATCGTGAAGTCCTTGGGCACACCCATTGATTTCCATGGAAGTTATGTACCCCTCCCCCCCCCAAGGACTGTGGGATTACAACCTGTATATCTGTTTAAAATCATGTCATCCATTATAAACATCTGCCATATCTGTATGGAAGACCAGAAAGTGAAGGATACTTTATTTAACTTAAACTATGGGGAGGTTTTGGTTTTTTTTGGTAGGCAGAATGTAATTCTCCAACTGGATACAAGCCAGGGCAGCTGATAATGTGAATGTGATCTATGATCTCTCTTCTAGATTTTTAGGTGCAATGGGGCTATCTCCTAATCTAGGATTGATCGCTATATTCCTTATTCTTGGTATTGCTTAACCGAGATGTCATTATTTAACAGCATTATACACATTAATTTGGTCTTGCTCAAAATTGGATACTGAACCAAATCTTTTAAGACCTTTTCAGTGTTTTGAACAACCAGGATTTTTCCAATATAATAAGTATACTTATATTTTTACTCTAGATTCTTACGTAGGTTTTGTGTTTTACCAGGTTACATCCATGGATTAACAAACTACACTGTAGACAGGAAAAAATGAATATCATATTTAACAGCAAACCTTTTGTACATTACTTAAGTTACAAGTAAGAAATATTTTTGTTTCTGGTATATTGATTTTAGGAGCCCAGAAGCAATGAAAGCAGCTACTGAAGAGGTGCAAAAAACACTGGGAAATGCTGGTGAAAAGATCGACTTAGATGGCAAATGTATCTCCTTGAATCGAAAACAACTGGATAATATGCCAGTATTAGGTATGGTCATCACATGTAACAGTACCAGAAAAATATCTGGGTGTTCCTATCTATAGTCAATAAAACACTTGCTATGAAATGCTAAAATGACTATCCAACAGCAGGATAATAAAGCTACACTATATCCTTAGTTAGCAAAGGCCAAACTTCTCAGCAGTCCTGACGTCTGTGGTGTGGGGATTATCATAATTTTGAAATGAATTCCATTTTCCCCCCATGTAATTTCATGTATGAGTAATGCTTAAGTACTATGTCATGCAGCACCAGTGATCTATAGGTAAGTCAAAGTAAGGTTGTTTTTGTTTTTTTAAAAGGGCTAAGATCAAACAGAAAGATCTTACCATATTTGGAGTTGCAACTAATGCTTAAGGAATGTTAAACAATGAATTTCTAACATGGCTAAAATAATTAATTATTATTAATATTAATTATAAGTATTAATTATTAATTATTATTATTATTAATTATTATTATGCATATTTTTAAAAATATGGGTAACATTTTCAAAAGCACCCAAGTGACTGAGGAGCTCGCTCCCAAGTCACTTAGGCCCCTGCTAATTTCAATGGAAGTTAGGAGCCTAAATACTTGTGAGGATCTGGGCCTTACAGCTATTGAAATTGTTGCCCTATAATTACTGGTGGGGGGAGGTTCAATGTAACTTTTTTTAAAAGCATTGTTTCTTTTTGTCAATATCATTCTCCTCCCTTGAGCACTAAGGCTTAGGAAGATACTGCCACACTATTGTGATTTTTTTTCTCCACATCTTTCTCCATCGTCTTTATTCCATTCCACATCTCAGTGCAGGATCATTTCCCCAGTCTCAAGTATTTTGTGCCTCCAGTTTCTAATGTTTCCCTGGGAGGAAAGTGGAGTGTCTTCCCAAGATGATCTGCACAGAGGGTTACCTCTGCACAGATTTCACCATTCCCTCATAGGGCAAAGAGGTATCAGCCACCTCTGCTGCAGTATCCTCCCATCCCCACAATCCTCCAGGGGAGTAGGAGCCCACAGCTGGATAGTGGTTGGGTAGGGGAGAGCTGAAGGTAGGGCTAGGAGCTGCGTATTGAGGGACCTGCAATTTCAGGCAGTGGAACTGTTTCTTTTTCCACAATGGTGAGGCAAATCCTGCTGAAGAACAATTCTAGAGGGAGGCCACAAAGGGATCTTGTCAGTTTTCTCCCTATCCAGCCCCTTTCCTTGTTTGTTTCCCTGGGAGGAGTGATCCAGGACACAGTTTTCTTTTTAGGATCAAATTGACTTTTAAACACTTGAAGTTGGCATGATAAACAAAAATAGGTCTACAAACTAGGGTCCTTGATTTCAAAAGGGAAAACTTTAAAATATTAAGAGAATTAGTTAGGCAAGTTGACTGGACTGAAGAACTTGGAAGGCTTGGAATTACTTTAAGACAAAGTTGCAGAAACTATCTGGAGCCTGCATCTCAAGAAAGGGGAAAAAAACTCATAGGGAAGGGTTGCAGACCAAACTGGATGAACAAGCATCTGAAACGGGTTATTAAGAGAAAGCAGAAAGACCACAAGGAATGGGAGAAGGGATGGCTCGGCAAGAAAAGCTACCAGGGGTCACTGAATGAAATTAATAGGCAGCAGGTTTAGAACAAACAAAAGGAAGTACTTCTTCACACAAAGCACAGTCAATGTGTGGAATTCATTGCCAGTGGATGTTGTGAAGGCCAAAAGTATAACTGGATTAAAAAAAGAATTAGATAAATTCATTGAAGATTAGCCATTGATGGACCTTTAGCCAAAAGAGTCAGGGTCTCAGCCCCATAATCTGGTGTCCCTAAGCCTCTGACTGCCAGATGCTGGGACTGGACAACAGGGGATGGATCACTTGATTGCCCTGTTCTGTTCATTCCCTTTGAAGCATCTGGCACTGGCCACTGTTGGAAAACAGGATACTGTGCTCGATGGACCATTGGTCTGACCAATTATGGCTATTCTTATGTTCTTACCTCTTGGAAGTCTGGAAGTGTAGGGATAAAGTGAGAACTTCCAAAAGCCAAGCAGAGCTGGATGTTGCAAAGGAAATTAAAACCAATAGTAAAGTGTTCTTTAGCCACATAAATAAAAAAGGAAACAAGAAAAGAAGAAGTGGGACTGCTAAGCCTTGAGGACAGGGTAAAGATTAACGATAAACTAGGTATGGCCCAACACCTAAATGAATACTTTGCCTCAGTTTTTAATAAGGGCATTGACGAGGTTGGGGCAGTGGCAGGGTGGCTAATGGAAACAAGGATATGCAAGTAGAAGTTACCAAATCTGAGGTGGAAGCCAAACTCAGACAGGTTAATGGGATCAAATCAAGGAGGCTGAATAATCTCCATCCAAAAATATTAAAGGAACTGGCACATAAAATTGCAAACCCAAAAGCAAGGATTTGTAATGAATCAATAAACTCTGAGGTTGTACCCTATGTCTAGAGAATTGCACATATAGTACCTATATTTAAGAAAGGGGAAAAAAAGTGAGCTGGGAAACTATGGCCTGCTAAGTTTGACCTCAGTTGTATGCAAGGTCTTAGAACAAATCTTGAAAGAGAGAGTAATTAAAGACAGAGATATAAATGGAAATTGGGACAACACACAACATGGTTTTACAAAAGGTAGAGCATACCAGACCAACCTGATCTCTTTCTTTGCAAAGACAGCCAGTTTTCTAGGAAAAGGAAATCCAATCTACCTGTATTTCAGTAAAGTATTTGATACAGTTGCATATGGGAAATTATTAGTTAAATTGAAGAAGACGGGGATTAATATGAGAACTGAAAGGTGGATAAGGAACTGGTTAAAGGGGAGACTAGAACGGGTCATACTGAAAGGTGAACTGTCAGGCAGAAGGGAGGTTACTAGTAGAGTCCCTCAAGGATTGGTCTTGACTAGTCTTATTTATTATTTCATTAACTACCTTGGCACAAAAAGTGGGAGTGTGCTAATAAAATTTGCAGATGACACAAAGTTGGGAGGAGTGGTAGATATGCTGGAGGGTAGGGATAGGATACAGAGGGACCTAGACAAATTAGAGGATCGTAATAACTTCGTATAGCATATATTAAACGAAGTTATACGAGTAATAGTGCAAAGTGCAAGATCATGAACTTACGAATAATAAGAGATTTTGCTGTAAGATGGAGACTTATCAGTTGGAAGCAACAGAGTATTTGTCCATCATAGGATGACTATGAGCTGCCAGTGTGATACGGCTATGAAAAAGGGTAATTCAGTCCTAGGATGCATTAGGTGAGGTACTTCTAATAGAGTTAGGGAAATGTTATTACCATTTGTTGGGGGATGCCTGGGTGCCCTAGGCTGGCAGTAATGCCTAGTGCCAAGTGTCCATGGCCGCTCTGCCTAGCGGCTACAGATCACAGCAGTATTGCCCAAAGGCGAGAGTTGAGGGCTGCTCTGCCTAGTGGCTATAGTCCCAAAGGAGTGGGGGTAGGGAAACCCAGGCCCCCCCTGCACCACTGGGGCCTGACCCAGGGACCATATATGTGGCCTAGGATCTGGTACACTTACTCATGCCCCCTGTGTCATTTCCTACCCCTGTTCCCTGTACTTCCCTCGCTGTCACAGCTCAGTCTTGGGATCCCCCTTAGCATCCTCCCCAGTTCATCTCTGGAGCCTCTTCCCATGGTGACAGTGAGTCGTCACCCTCAGCTCCTGCAATCAACGGGCTTCCAGCAGCTTGCTTAGGAGGCTTAGTCCCAACAGCTTGGAGTTCTGGTGACTTCTCAGTAGGAGACTGCTGCGCTCAATTGTTCTCCTCCCTCAGTCAGCCCAGACTGAGCTGAGCTGCTCCTTTCTGAATGCCACTGCAACAGTGTTCCTTACTTTATATTCTCTAGTGCTTTGTCCAACAATGGTGCTTCACCAGTTAGTGGTCTGTTATGTATTGCAGGCTCTGGTGATACTTAACCTATACATTTTATGCTCCAAAACAGTATGAATGGCTAGAACTGGGGTGTGTGTGTGTGTGTGTGTATAAATAAAATCAATGCAAATGTGCTATTCATATATGTATATATATATATAGATGCATAATTTCCATATTAGTAATAAAATAGTTTCCACGTTAAATGAAATTTGATGGTTGCAAACAAAACTTAGGGGAATTCTTCTCTTTATCAACCTCTTACGCTGTTTTCATAGCTCTAGTCATTTTAGCAGTTTCCTTCTCTCCATAATATTGCATGTTATAGAAGATTACAGGCAATTTAGACTGTGCAACCCTCCCCCCCTCAAGGGGATACATAAATTCTTTTCATATTAATCATTTTCGCTCTCTCTCTACAGATAGTATTATCAAGGAAGCAATGAGGTTGTCCAGTGCATCCATGACTGTCAGAGTTGCTAAGGAGGATTTCACTTTGCACTTGGATAACGACTCCTACAACATCCGCAAAGATGACATTGTAGCTCTTTATCCTCAGCTGCTGCACTTTGATCCAGACATCTATGCTGATCCCTTGGTGAGTAATTACAGGGACATACAAACTCCCTGTTCCAGATGATGTTAACTGCCCTGTTAATAAGGCATCTGGCCTCAGTGCCCCCGTGCTTGGTGCTTCACTCTACCACACAGGTCCTGGATTCATGCCTGGGAACTTCCTGAACAGGCAGGGATGGGGAGTGCAGTGGAGGCAGCAAAATCAGCACTGACCTTCCATCACGCTGCAGAAAATTCTTTGGCTGAGCAAAAAAGTACTGTTGATAGGTTTAAAGGCAGTTCCCTTCAGCCTTCCTCAGCCAGAGAAAGCCACCATGTTGTGGTGTTTCAAGTGAGGACAAGAGAAGGGGAAGTCCTTAAGGACATACAGTGGTGATGAGGCAAGTGAGAAAGTCTTCCCATTTGGACACATGTACAAAAAGCTAGATTGTAGCTGTCCTCTGTGTGGGTCAGTAAAAGACAAGTAGAGGTGTGAAAAGCTTTCCAACACTGATGCCCCTGCACAGGGGCTGGTATTCTGCTACCCCAAGTGCAAGAGCTGCTCAGGGTAAGGGGCCTTGCGGAGGCTAACCTCTCCCAAAAGGGTTTGGAGGACTGGAGGCATGGCCAGCTACACAGGAGGAGCATACTGTGCATTGGCTGCTCTTCCCAGGAGGCATTGTGTCAGTGCGGTTGCACATCCTCCCCGCCCTGCATAATCTGGCTCTAACAGACATTAAACTTTCAACTTTCATTACAGACGTTCAAGTATGATCGCTATCTCGATGAGAATGGAGAAGAAAAGACTATCTTCTATCGCAACGGTCACAAGTTAAGATATTATTACATGCCATTTGGATCAGGAATAGCAAAATGTCCTGGAAGATTATTTGCTGTCCATGAAATCAAACAGTTTTTGACTTTGGTACTTTCATACTTTGAAATCGAGCTTCTTGACAGCAATGTGCCGTGTCCTTCTTTAGACCAATCCCGAGCAGGGCTGGGTATTTTACAACCAACTAATGACATTCATTTCAAGTACAGATTAAAATGTCTGTGAATATATAAAACATTTTACCTATAGGGGGAAAAAAAAATCAGTATCAAGATCATCATTGATCTAAAAACCCCAAACAGATTACACCATAATGCTAATGCAATATGAACACCACACAGTGCTTGTAGGGATTACAGAAATGGTTGTTTTTCCTTTCACCAGGGTTATCATAGGCAAACTGAGATTTTTGTATTGGAGAATCAGGCATATATTTTCTTTTTTGCCAGCAAACACAACTTCTTCCTGTGAACAGAGTAAGAATATTGCCCTCTAAGTTACATAATTTCCCCATATTTGCTTGTAAACAATTTTTTTGCCAATTTCACAGATGAAAGGTCTTATTATTTTCATTATTGTAACATTTTTGTTGTATAATGGCAGGACATTTTTGTTTTGTGCCTGTGGAAAATGCTTTATGTTTTCATGAAAAACTAGCACAATTTTTGAGGAAAACCTACAAAATGTTTCACGTTTTAGTGAAACCGTGCCAGCTTGTACTATATTCCTGGTGTGAGAGTCTTTTCACAAAACTCATATTGACTGCTGACAGTCACTGTCAGGAATATATTTATGTCCTACTGAAGATGGGCATCATTGTACAATATATGCAGAGGATAAGAAGCCTACTTCTGGTCTAAAAATATAACCACATGCTGTTGCCATTAGAAGATAAACATTTCCTAATTGACTGATGGAAATGCTTCTCTCAGTTGTCTGCTGTTTCGTCATTTTTCAACGGTCCAATGTCAAAGTACTGGGGTCAACCATGATTCGTTTTGCTATTCTATACAATTTTATTCATTTCAGTGTTCCAAACACTGAACATCATACAAGACCAATTAAATTTGGATTGATTTTTTAGGAAAATTTCTTCAGGGTATAAGAGGTGGTTTTGTGGTCATCTGTCAATGAAAAGAACAAATGAGAATCTAATTTATAATTGGTTTTCCCCATTCCTTGCTTTTAGGGATTGAAGGTCTGATCTTGCAACCCTTACTCATGAGAGTAACCCCTGTCCAGGAAGAGATCACATAAAGAGCTCTCAGCCATTTCCAAACTCCATATACAGGCAAATATTCCATTACAACTAGTAAAAGTTATTCCTAAATTAGGAATTTGGGATTGAGCACTAAATCTGCTTTAGATTTTCCATCTGCTTCCCTTCTCACTAGCCTTTATTTTAAGTATTCCTGGACAAAGAAAAAGAAAAGATTCAGCAATTTGTAATTATTTATTACCCATATTTTGTCTTCTAATTTTATTTACTCACTTTTCATTTTCAAAAGAGAACTGGTAAAAGCAGAAAGTGACACCATCACTTCATGTTTTACTTATAATGTTTTAACTGTTATGTACAATGTAAATATATTTTAATTTCTTATTGTAGCTGATATGGTTGTAACCTTAAAATATGGATTATTTTCATAGTTTTGTCAATCATATTTATATATAATGTATAATCCATTTACCATACATTGCTGCTCCCACCTAGAGTGCATTAGAAGTTCAATAGTATGCTATTCATTCACAGCCTGGCAGGCCTTGCTGCTTTTACAGTATGGCTCCTTTCCTCTTTTTTTAAAAAGAACTTTTTAAAAATCAATGTTCTGAAGTTGGTGGAGGCAGTGGGATATGGTGTGCAGCATATTCTTCCACTATGAAAAGTGGTAACTAGTAGAATGAAAAAAAAAATTATGGGGAAAGACTATGAAAACACTTCCTTTACTATTTTAAATATAGTTATTGATAAATTAATTTTGCTTTACTTTTACTTTATTCCAGGTTCCCTGGAACATTCAGCCTCTATCTTCCTTCTCCTATCTCCTTTAATTTAGCTGTCTTTTCAGCAGCACTTTGTGGCCTAACATGCTACTTTCAGTTCACTTTGTACTTTGAAAACTAACTTGGAAGTGTTAAACAGTTGCTAATGTTGGCCTACATCACCACCTTCCAGATGCCTATGGGAAGGAGAACATAAGAACAAATTCTCTTCCAGAATTCCATGGGAGACAGGTGCAGGGTCTGCATCTTGTGGAATGGGTATTGATTTTAGCCCCAAACTCTGCTGATTGCAAAGAATCCACAAGAGACATGAAGGCCTGTGTTAGCTCTGAGGACCTAGTAACTTTTCCCCTTCCACCGCTTCCTGGAAGTGCAGTTCCACTGGAGACAGCTATTGGGCTTTCCCCGGACCATGACTGCCCCTCTTACAGGAGTTTCACACTGTACAGAGGGTGTGTGCATTAAGATAGCATAGCCCCAGGGTCTATTATCTTTTCTGGATAATGTCTCTGGGTAATGTCCATGGGAGGGTGATGCACCCTTTCCCTCAGTCTTTCAACTTCTTCTCCAGCTTACCAGTTCCTACTACCTCTCTCCTCCTTTTAGGTACCTGTCCCAATAAACAGTCCTGCCTAGGGTTTGGGGATGGGGTGTGGTGCCACAGAGGCAACCAACTGCCCCGTACATACTGCACAGTACCACTTTACATAACAGTTCAGTTTTAAGTGATCTAGCCACTCCATACCTCAGGGCTGGCTCATAAATCCTCCTGCTAGTGCTTCTCTAGCACTTAAGAGATCTCATGTTCCCCATTTAGGGACTGATGCAAAGCTCACTGAAGCCAATGGAAAGATGCCCATTGCTTTCAGTGAGCTTTGGATAGGTCCTTAACAAGCAGAATACACCAGAGACAACCTACATATGCAAATTGGCACCGTAGTATCAGCAGCTTGGACACTAAGGAAAATGAACATCACTTGAGTAAAGCATTGTAAAGAACACGTTAAATGTACTATTAATGAACTAGACTATGTCTGATACTGATTCAAATGCTAAAATAGCTGTTGCTACCTATTATTAAAAATCTAGATGAAAAAGTGCTTCCTTGCAACTTTCATATGCTCTCTAACATTTGTGCAGGAAATAATCTGAATTGTAGTTTTAAAAAAATATTTACAACTATTTTAATTGGAACGATAAGTGATTTCTCTGTGTATGTGTGTGGTTTTTATTTATACAGTTGTGAGTTGGGCTAAACCTTGTTGTCATGGGTCACACATAACCACTGCCCTTGAAGATAGCTGTGAGACAATTTAAACCCCCTTCACCTAATACAAAAGCATATGTGAGTTCACTCAGAAATTTGAACTATGCTGGCTAAGGGCGTTTGCTGGCCATTACATTGTTTGAGTAAGGGGTGTGTGGGTGTCTGTGTGTGTGGGTGTGTGGGTGGGGGGGGTTGTTTGGATAAAGGGTATGGGGGGGGTGGGGTAAAGAGCAAGACAGAGAGAGAAGCAGAAAGAAAACCAAGCAGGCACAGCCTGGAAGCACAGCACGTGGCCCTGGGAGAAGCCTAGAGAGAGGCTTTGGGTTGGGATGCTGGCTGAAAAAGGCCTGGACCTGTAAGCAAGGACACTGTCTCCCATTGTTCAATTCCTCCTTGTTCAGGCAAATGGGGCTTTGTAATTCTTTGCAAATAAACAAAACTGCATCAAAGAAATACCTGACTCTCATCAGGTTCTCCTCCTATCTGGAACAACTCACAGCACCACAATTTGGGCTCCCCACTTTGGTCCAAAGTGGTAACAATACTGTATATTAGATGACTTGGCTCTAAAAATGAGTCCCCATAACATACAAAGCATTGAAGGAAGAGAAGGCCTTGAGTGAAAAAGGAATTATATTAAATCCAGATCCAATGTAGAATGAATCTATGCTGGCATTGGGGCCGAAATGGTTGAGGGGGCTTAAATGCAGCTAGCACTCCCAAGACATTTAGAAGCTGTGGCTTTGCAGTTTTCTCTTTCGTCACTGTATCCATGAACTTGGTTTTAAAAATTAGGTTGTTAAATAAAATTCTAGCCTGAGACTAAATCTTTAGGGCTCTCATAAGGACTTAGCTATTCTGGCCAACACTATTTTAAAAAGGTCTATTTTGTTGAATGATATTGTTATTCATGGCACAATGAGGGGGGGCAGGGGACTAAGTCCCTTCCCCCCCCCTTGGTTCTGGGCCGGAGCTGGAAATATGGGCAGGCTGCACCCCCATCAAGATGGAAGGAAGGTTGGGCCAAATTTGGGAGGCACTGTGACCCTGTGCACCATGTTGCAATGACGCTGACTCAAATTTGGCCCAGCCACTGCCCTCCTCTCCCCCATTAGGACAGAGGAGTGTCTGGGCCAAATAATAGTGGCGCTGCAACCCCATGGAATGGCTTGGCCCCTCCCACTTTTGCAATCTTTCCAGTGTCCATGAGCACCAGGCACCCCCAGCACCCTGGGAGAAGTGGAGCACGGGGCATTCCCAGTTCCCAGGAGGGTGGAAGGATTGGATCTGGGCTTTTGGTACCTCCTGGAGAAGTGGAAATGAAGAAGGAGATGTGGTCTGGGGCTCTCAGAACTGCTGGCCCCTGGTAGGGATGGTGCTCTTCAGCTTGACTGCCCCTCTGGGTAAGAACTTGGGATTAGGTGCAGCGGGTAGAGCTCAGAACTGGGTGCAGGGCAATGTGGAGGGTAAAATGCAGGGCTGGGTATGGGGCAGCAGGAGGGGAGTGTGTGTAGATCTGGATGCAGGGGAAAGAGCGCAGGTCTGGGTACAGAGGCTGTGAGGGCAGGGAGGGAGTGTGCAGGGGGAAAGTACTGGGGGAGAGAGCTGGGGGCTGGTTGCAAGGCAGAGGAGGGAGAGCTCTGTGCTCTCTCCTTAGGCAAATGCTGGTTGCATGGCTGGTGTGACTTGTATTTCCATAGCACTTGCCTCTTCAAAGTGCTGTTCAAATGTTAACCAGCTCACCCTACTAAAAGTCTGGATGCATCTCTCAATCACATCAGACCAGCCAGCCCTCACAAGCCTCCTCTGAACAAACAGGGCACCTCCCCAGCACAGTCCAACTTCCCTTATCTCTTGCCCTGTTGTGAGGAGGACCAATGCCCTGCTACCTACTTGATTGTCTTCCAAGGTAAAATGTCAGCCCTGCGCCTTCTCTTCAAATATACCTCACATTTCGCTCCACCTCTCTCAGGCTTCTTCTTGTTTTCTTTCTCCTTTATTTATACTCCTCTTTGCCTTCCTCCTTTCTCCTCCTCACTCTGTCCCTCCTTTAGTTTTCTCTCTCTTAAAGCCCCTCTCTTTTCCTATCTCAGACTCCCACTTTTAGGCTTCAGCTGAGGGCCACACTCCCCAGGGGACAGTATTGATGCTGTCAGGCTGAGTGCTGTTTGTATCAGCCTCCTAGCCAGCAGGTACAGTCAGGGCTCTCTGTGCCAGAGGCTCTCCTGCTCAGTTCAGAGGGAACACAGAGGGTGCATAGGAGATGACAATGCCTGTGGCACAGAGAATGCTGTACTCTGCCAGGTGGGGAAAGAGAAGAAAAATCTGCCTGACTCCTGCCCAATGCAGTAACAGCACAGCTTGGCAAAAAACTGAACTTTTGTCCTAGAAGAACTGGAAATCAAACAGAGGCAAATGGGATGCATTGTAGTTTGAGGTCCTACAAATCAGCCCAGAGACACTGCTGTGCAGAAGCAGATAGTGTCCCATAGTGCTCTTGTGCAGTAGCTAGAAAATTTTCGGGGTCAGCTGGGTAGGACTATACAAACTGCACTACACCTGATCAGAGAATATTAATGGACTGGCCTGATTGATCATGGGTTTGACCAGAACCCAGATCTACCCTGATTTCAAGTCCTAGCTAAATTTTTCTCACCACACCTTTCAGAACCTTCCCCAGCCAATCTTTCCTGTAACTTACTTTGTAAATACTCAATCTCACTTTCTGAATTCATTGCTTTCAGTGTTCCACTACTGCCATATGAAAGAAGACGTGGATTATAACTTTAGTCATGATGTCCTGAAACACATTTATAATCAGTATCCACATATTATATATCCTGGAATTTATTTCATAATTATACCATCCTCCTTCCACACATACTTTTATTCTGTGTTCTGAAGCAACATTATCCCGATGCTATTTTATAAAATTTCTGCAAATAGATTGCTTTAGAACTTAATCACTATTTGAATGTCTTTGTATTTTGTCTGTATTGTTCACAAATAAATAGTTTTATGTATGCAAAGCAACAGTAGAAAATTCAGTTTGTATTAATAAAAAATGCTAAAAGCTAGAATAGCTCCTTCAGGAGAAGATGAAGGAGACATTCACTTAATTTAAAAAAAGCCCATAACTCACTCATGATACATGCTTGACTTAAACCTGTAAAAGCAAGAACACTCATAGATAACACTACGCTTCCAGGCTGACAACATGGCCTCGACTGACTCCTTGCTACCATGGGATTACAGTAAATAGGATTTATAATATAACACACTGGTCTGATGCCATTGAAATATTGGTAAGTTCCCCTTCCTCCTGGATGCCTCCAGACTATTTCTGAAAGGCAAACTCTGTTCTCAATTCATGTAATGTGGCTGTCCCATAATATGAGTATGGATTTACATATTGTAAAATGCTGTTGAAATGTTATTGAGCATCCACAGCCACCAGCTTGTATATAGTAATAACTCAAAAGTTTTGTAATTAAAAGTCTTCACAAAAAAAGACCAACCATGGAAGAGTCCAAAAGGGTCAAGCAAAGTGAAAAAAGAAAAGATGATGCAGTTTTTGAGCATAAAATCTACAGCAGGAAAGCATCAGCCAAAAATGTGCAAGGATCCACACAACCAGACAATTACATCTGAAGGATCTCTTTTCAGGATCAGGACCCTATATTGAATGCTGTATAACTTATGACCATACAATGCTCTTATACTTTTTTCAGTCATAATAATAACACTGAGCACTTTTCATCTTCAAAATGCTTTTCAGACATTAAATTATTGTAAGTAATGTTTATTATTTATTTATAGGACAGTAGCACTCAAAATGTGCTCTGCAACCATAGAGTAAGATACAGGTGAGATTCTTCAGAAGCGCCTAATAGAACTAGACCAGGGATCGGCAACCTTTGGCACAGGGGCCGAGGGATCTGCTGCCCGCCGCTTCCCGGAGCCCCCATTGGCCTGGAGCGGTGAATCTGCGGAAGCGGCAGGTAAACAAACAGGCCCGGCCTGCCAGGGTGCTTACCCTGGCAGGCCGCGTGCCAAAGGTTGCCAATCCCTGAACTAGACCTAGATCCTCAAAGGTATTTAGACACTTAACTCCCATTCACGTCAAGAACAACTTCAGTAGCCAAACAAAGAACACCTGTAAAGTGTATTTTATATTTGATACATATAAAAACTTGGGCTATTGGTGCTTCATATTTACCCACCCTCAATCTTCATCGGGACTACTCATGTGATAAAAGAGCTGCATATGTGTGTTTAAAGGATTAGGGCCTCAGGTAAAAACCAGTATTATTAATATATTGGTGTAAATACATTAGCTGTGATGCATATTTTCAAGTAATCATTTTATATGTAGATTGTGAAATGGTGCAGTAGTTTAAATATGCAGATAATGCTGGTAGAATGGAGACTTCTTAGCAGCAGATGGTATACAGTGAGACCCACATTTTCAAAAAATATCCTCTAATGTTGGGTATTTCTCTTTCTAGGTGCCACACCTTGGACACCTGTTGCTTGATTTTCATTTATTCTCAGCAGTCACAACTCTAGTTGGAAGCTGTAGGTGTTTAGCATCTCTGTAACTCAGCCTCCTTTATGGTGCAGAAGGCACTCAAAATTAAAGGTCACTTTTGAACATTTGTTCCTGAAGTTTTCTAAAGGTATGTCTACACTGCAATGTAAGCTCAGAGTTTGAACTCAAGCTCAAGCCTAACCCCTCTTCTGTCTACAACTAAAGCACACTAACCCAGGGTCCAGGACCACAAGGGGGTGGAAGGTCTGAGCCTGAGTCAAGTCAGGACTGAGGGTTCAAGCTGAATTACACTGCAGTGTAGACACAGCCCCGCTGGCCTCATGCTCTGGGAATCCATCAAAAGTATCCCACAATCCTATGGGATGATGTTTTTTTCCCTCTGGACATCCAAGTTTGATGGACAGTCAAGTTTCCCCACACAGCATGATGAGCAAAGACCTAGAGTGGTCACTTTTTGGGAGGGCACTAGGAAGTCTGGGATATGGGTGGTTGAACTCGAGCCCAAATAATACAGTGTAGACTCTGGATCCCCAGATTGGGACCCAGGATTCAACAATTACTAACATGGGGTTACAAATGAGTGAAGACATTCAAGTCCTAGCTTAACAAACCTGAGGTCTGTTTAATTGAGTTCTACTAACTCTGGGCTTACGTTGTAGTGTAGACATACTCTGAGGATCAGTTTGTAGCCATAGTTATTAGTTCTGCTTCATACTCAGCCAGGAAATAAGATTTTTCTTGATGGGGAAAAGATATTTCGCTACAGCCTTCTCCATAAACATCACAGAAAAGAAGGTTGGAGACGTGGCTAAAATGGACAAGATTAACAGAATTGAGACATTAATTTTTTTTAACCAAGGGCCTAACAATAACATGTCTGAGATATGGTGGCATGTTGTCCTCTTTCATGGACATGTCAACTGTTTCCACCAGTAAAGGACCAAATGCTTTTATCTAGCTTTAACTAGCCATGAAGGACATGTCTTCATATTACAATTTGTAACTTCAAGTTTGCCAAGTGAAATTGGCCAAAACTCAGTGAGAAAAGCATCATATTTGCCCCTGCTCTGAAATATTACTGACACCACAGAACCAGCCAATCTGTTCCAAATCCGATGAATCATATCTATGAAGTAGATGAAGCTTTTCACAATGAGCAAAACTCCACTCTGTATCTGAGTGGAGGCAGACTGAGTTGACCAATATTTCCATCGCCTGGAATGGTTCCTTGGATCCAGACTTTATGGTCACAGTATCGGAGGAAAGGAAGACTTACATCACAGCCACAATATAAGACTTCACAAATGTTTCATGCCATGATCCATTGGGATCAGAGCATTTTTTCTGCTGATAACTCTCCAGGCTTCTCCATGTCTGCTCATCTTTTGCACTTCATAAGAATCCTGTAATAGTAACCACTAAATACACACACCTGTCACATGACAGAGGTATTTAGCTTTGGAGGACTGAACCAAGTCACGTGACTGGGACCAGGAAATAAAGTCTGTCATAGATTCAAAGGCCAGAAGAGACCCTTGTGATCATCTAGTCTGACC
The DNA here is from genome assembly GCA_003942145.1 of Platysternon megacephalum. NCBI lineage: Eukaryota > Metazoa > Chordata > Testudines > Platysternidae > Platysternon > Platysternon megacephalum. The sequence goes on from QXTE01000033.1 coordinate 5,002,220, forward strand.
TCCTGTACAACACCGGACATAGAACTTCCCCCAATATAATAATTCCAAGAACAGAGCTTTTAGAAAAACATTCAACCTTGATTTAAAAATTGTTAGTGATGGAGAATCCACCACAACCCTTGGTGAATTGTTCCAATGATTAATTACTCTCACCATTAACAATTTATGCCTTATTTCCAGTCTGAATTTGTCTAGCTTCAACTTCTAGCCATTGGATTGTGTTTTACCTTTCTATGCTAGATTGAAGAGCCCATTATTAAATATTTGCTCCCCATGTAGATACTTGTAGACGATAATCAAGTCACCTCTTAACCTTCTCTTTGTGAAGCTAAATAGATTGAGCTCCTGGAGTCTATCATTATGAGGCATATTTTCTAATACTTTAAACATTCTCATGGCTCTTTTCTGAACCCTCTCCAATTTATCAACATCCTTCTTGAACTGTGGCACCAGAACTGGACACAGTATTCCAGCAGCTGTCACATCACTGCCAAATACAGAGGTCAAATAACCTCTCTACTCCTACTCAAAATTCCCCTGCTTATGCATCCCAGGATCCAGTAGCGGCGCCAGCTCCCACCCCTGAAATGCCGCGCCCAACAGTGGCGGCGGAAGGTCCCGCCCCCAAAATTGAACGGACGGACAGGGCGCCGGCGCCCCCAAAATAGCAGTGCCCTAGGCGACCACCTAGGTCGCCTAATGGGTTGCGCCGGCCCTGCCAGGATCACATTAGTTCTTTCAGCGTCACACTGGGAACTCATGTTCAGCTGATTATCCACTGCAACCCCATAATCTTTTTCAGAGTTACTGCTACCCAGGGAGCAGTCCCCATCCTGTAAGTATAGCCTACATTCTTTGTTCCAGAAGTACACATTTACATTTAGCTGTATTAAAATGCATATGGTTGCTTGCGTCTAGGTACCAAGCTTTGAATCAATGACCTGTCCTCTTTGTTATTTACAACTCCCCCAATTTTTGTGTCATCTGCAAACTTTATCAGTGATGAATTTATTTTCTTCCAGGTCATTGATAAAAATGTTAATTAGTGTAAGGCCAAGTATCAATCTCTGTGGGACTCCACTGGCATCAAACCCACTCAGTGATGATTCCCTGATTAGTTACATTTTGAGACCTATGAGTTAACCAGTACCTTGCCAGCACTGCTCTCTGTAAAACCCTTATTCCAAATACCAAGATGCCCTCTAAAAATGACACAGAAGGCGGGGACATTTAGAACTCACTGTTTCGTTAATCAAAGATTATCAGTGTCCCTTAGACCGGTGATTCTCAGCCAGGGGCATGTGTACCCCTGGGGGTACACAGAGGTCTTCCAGGGGATACATCAATTCATCTAGATATTTGCCTAGTTTTACAAGAGGCTACATAAAAAGCATTAGTGAAGTCAGTACACACTAAAATTTCATATGGACAATGACTTGTTTATACTGCTCTCTATATTATACACTGAAATGTAAGTACAATATTTATATTCCAATTGATTTATTTTATAATATATGGTAAAAATGAGAACATAAGCAATTTTTCAGTAATAGTGTGCTGTGACACTTTTGCATTTTTATGTCTGATTTTGTAAGCAAGTAGTTTTTAAGTGAGGCGAAACTTGGGGTAAGCAAGACAAATCAGACTCCTGAAAGGGGTACAGTAGTCTGGAAAGGTTGAGAGCCACTGCCTTAGAGGGTATCAGTAACATATAGACATATAGACACATATAGAGAAGTTGTTTTACTTCTCTCCTGTCGCAATACGTAACCTTTAGCCGATACCTAATTTTAAACACACACAAAAAAGGCCAGTTCTGTCCATGCTAGGAAACTGACCAGTTGCCAACAATTGGCAAAGATGAATCCCACTGAGCCAGCACCGAAAATGATTTAGCTGCTAGCACAGACATGACAAAACCATTTTCTCACTATTATGGAGCCTGATTGAGACTTTGTGGGTATATCTACACTGCAATAAAACACCTGCAGCTGGCCTTGTCAGCTGACTTGGGCTTGCAGGGCTCAGACTGCAGGGCTATAAAATTGCAGTGTAGACATCTGGGCTTAGGTGGAGCTCAGGTTCTAGAAACTTGCCGGGGGGAGGGTCACAGAGCCTGGGCTCCAGCCCGAACCTGGATGGCTACACTGCAATTTTATAGACCCACAGTTTAAGCCCCGCCAGCCAGAGTCAGCTGACACAGGCCTGCTGTGGGTGTTTTATTGCCGTTTAGACATACCCTCTGGAACCACATTTCTGTAACAGTGATGAAAATGATTTTGTTGCATCTATATTAGCAGGTAAATCAACATCAAGGGCACTGACTGCTGACAGTCACTGTCAGGAATATATTTATGTCCTACTGAAGATGGCCATCATTGTACAATATATGCAGAGGATAAGAAGCCTACTTCTGGTCTAAAAATATAACCACATGCTGTTGCCATTAGAAGATAAACATTTCCTAACACACAGGACAACGTTCCCTGTTATTTATTTATTATAATTTAATAATGGATCAGATCCTCAGCTGGTGTAAATCAATGTGGCTCCGTTGAACTAGCTGAGGACCTAGACCTGTGGGTTCAGAATTCAGACTTAGATTTGAATGTTATCTGGACTTGTATTCCTATTAGGACAGTAAATTAGGCCTTGTCTAGATTTAAAGTTGCCCCAGTTTAACTTTAAAAAGAGTTAAAAAACAATTTAGTTAAACTAGTGCATAACCCTGTGTGAATGCTGTTAATTTGATTTAAAATTGATTTCATTTAACTAAATTCCTTTAGACATGCAAAACGGATTTAAAATCACACCTTTAAACAAGTGCAAATATGTATATGAGCAAGGGTTATATACAGTAATCATGTTGTACCTATACTTTCTGATACACATGCATACACCAAAACTGCAGTATGCACTAGGACCAGGTTTGAGAGCACTTAACATAGGTCACTGAACAGACATCAGAGGGTAATAACTTTCTCACTGCTGATTTGGGCTGGATTTCAAAGGATGATTTATTGATGAAAAACTTTGTAACCCATTACCCATCTCCTGAGCTATCCAGACCCCAAAAGAGAAATTAATAATTTTAAAATAATGGCATCAGTGTTGTGGAGAAAATACTCCCCCCCCTTCTTTGTCCCCTTGGTCTAGCGGTTAGGATTCCTGGTTTTCACCCAGGCGGCCCGGGTTCGACTCCTGGTATGGGACGGCTGCCCCAACGCGTTGGTGTGTTTGTGTGAGCTCAATAAACGGGCCTCAGGCTTGAGACTATAATTCAAATTTTCTGCCTAGGAGTGTTTGTTCTTAACAGCACAAATGACTGCCTAGGATGGGCAATTCGCCACAGCTTTGGGGGCTCGTCCGGGATCACTCGCTGCCCCGCCGGACAGGAGGACCGTGGCCCACTTCCACACCGACCCCAGGCGCCAGGTAAGAGACCATTGTCTCTAATAGGGTTTCGGTGGGGAGTTGCCCGTAGGCTCCGGGTTCGACTGAGGACACGCTGTGATCTGAACTCATAACGGCACTTGTTTGCTGCAGCTCTCCTGCCTGAGGTTTGTTCGTCTTCTATGTGAGTATGTCTCTCCAACTTCTTGGATGTGTTGTTATTTTGTTTTATTTGGCTGTTCTGTGGTCAGAGTTTGTCTGTCAGTAAAGTCTACCCCTTAAGTAAAGTGTTAAGTGTTTTAGATCCCCGGGTGAGGTTCCCCCGGGGTTGTGGTCACTGGTCCCCTGGAACCCTTGGAAGTGCTTGGTGGAAGCGCTTGGTAATCTTGGTAATAGGAATTGGTAAATTTGGAGTGACCACAGACCCCGCCAAGAGTAGGCTCAGCAAGTGGCCGCTGAGGTCCCAGCCAAATAGGGCTGGGGTGGTCTTGCTCCGGTGGGGGTGTTGTATCCCTCTACCTGGGAGGTAGGAATACCAGCGTTGGGGCTGGGTTCCCCGGAGTAGTATAAAGCCCCTGAGGCGGCTCGGGGAACGGGCCGAGACTCTCCCGGCGCGGGAAGTGGTGTTAGGGGGCGTGCCAGCGAGAGTGTAAGTGTGGGTTGCAGTGTTTGTTCCTTCCCTTGTTTTCCCTTCGGGAACCTTGTGTTCCATTGGACCCAGGTGCCCCTACGACGTACTCCCTGGCAGTTGGATTTCTATCCTGTGCTTGAAGGGACGGGCTGCTGAGGAGAGGTGGTATGGGGACCACGCCTTTCCTGAGGGTCTGAGGTGTGTATGGCCCCTTGTTGAGTGACACGCGACCGAGTTTTTCCTTCCCCCCAGACGGGGTTGCCCTGAACCTGAGAACTCGTACTGGACTCTGGCCAGCTGTGGTCGGGGCCGAGGTCAGGCGCCCGGCTGTTTTGTCCGGCTAGAAGCCTGGCGCTTTAGGCTTTCTCCCCTCACCCGGAGGGAGGGGGGAGACCCGGAACCCGCCCAACGTACCGGAGGCGATTGAGTAGCGCTCAGTGGTCCTGAGTGGTTTTCCTACCCCGTTCTCTCGAAGACGGGCTGGTGCTCTTCGCCAGAAGGGGGTTGTGCGACGACCACCGTTCTTACCTATCCCGTGGTGGGTGACTGTTGTTGTCTTCTTTCCCTTTGGGTATGTGTGGTATGAAAGAAGGGCACGCCATTAGTGATTTATTGTTTGTTGTGTTGGTTGTTTTCAAGGTTGTATTGGGAATTGTAATAATTCAAAATGGGGTTGGAAGAATCTAAGTTAACTCCCACCCAGGGAAAGGGCATCCTGGCTGCTTATGTGTATGCAAGCTATGGACCCCTCTCCTGTAAATTTTTAAATAAATGGAATTGGTATACTAAAGTTTTGCACCGGAAAGGGGCCCTGTTAACATATAAGGTCAGGCAGGGCCAGTTAAATGTTGGTATAAAAATACAGAAAAATGGTACCATACAATTAAAAGAAATAAAAAGTAAATTGGCAAGGGTTTTAACTTCAACTAAACCTGCAAAAATTATTAAGTATCAAAAGCCCCTTACAGGTGCCTCTCAAACAATGCCTCCCCATATTAAGGAAATGTTTCCCTTGTGTCATTTCCCAGGCATTGGTGTTTCGGGTCAGGATACCTTGGTGCCTGGGCATGCACCTCGGTCTCCCACAAAATTGTATAACTTGTTGTACCCCAAATGAAGTGTATCTGAATGTAACGGATCTCGCTCACTGTAAGGGTCCTGGCAGTTTTGCAAAGAAACCCTCCAAAGGAGGAGACCGACCCCAGCCCTTCCTCGTTGCAACAGGAACTGCTGGCTAAGGTCCCCCCTCCCTTCATTGTGGGCTAATCATGCTGACCCAGTTGGGCACATTGGGTCTGCCCAACCAGCTGAAATTTGCTCAAGCCCAGCATAATGCTGTAGTATCCTCTTTCAAACTAGACCAAAAAAAAGAAGTTAAACCAGTAACCTACCGTGGGGGCGATGGGTTTTGGCTAGATCAAGGAATTATCATCTCCTTGGTTTGGCTGAGGGTCATTAATCCTATGGTCAGTAAGTGTAAACTTCTTCGTTTTGTCATGCTGCAAATGCTGTTGTTTCTCCTATGTTTCCCATTGACCCTAGCCCTGCTATCCTTTCTTGTAATCCACCGGTATTGAGGGATTGTTGCCGCCTCAAGGGAAAAAATTGTACTAAGTAAGGGAAAGAAAAAAGGATCGGGCCCAGACAAACGGGCAACCACAGTTTGAGGAAGTTAAAAAAGAGAAGGGGGGTGAAAAATAACCAGAGGTACCGGTGGTTGCTAGGGAAGGAACTGGGCAGTGGCTACGGAGGTTGGCTTCTTACTTTCTTTTTCAGTAACTGTAAAGTTAACCCTTTGTTTTTGGGTTGCTAAACAATCTTTGTTTGGGTAAAAGTCAAAAAAGAAATGTCAAAAGCCAAAAAGTACTTCTATCAGGGTGCCCAATGCGGCTATTGGCACCCCACTGGTCCTAGCTTAAATATGTGTGAGGGAACCTAATACATTTGTTAGTGTTTTGTCAGGCACTGGCAGGATGTGCTGGGTCTTTTTCCATATCGCAGCCCTGCCACTCGCTAAAGCCAAAAGACTGAGTCTACGGGAAGGTCCATCAGCAGGAAACCACCCTGGTCCCGTGCTAAGAAGCCCTTGTTGGGTCCTGTTAAGCGGTGTTAATAACCAACAGGACATGACAGGGGTTACCAAGGAAAAGGCTTCAACACCGCTGTAAAGTGCTGAGGATTGACTGCCTACCCATGTTTCCCACTGCAATGACTCTTCAACTGATAATCGGTCTATCTTTCCTTCTGATGTTGTTGCTCCTCCTGGACAGCAGGAGTAAGGAACAAGGTAAAGAAGCGGAAAACCTCTCTTTTGTCTGCTGACAAACCTACAGTGCCTTTAAATCCTGCTAAAAGAACAACCTCTCCACCTGAGGACATAATAATGCCTCCAACTAAAAGCAAGGTGATTGTGCTAGTAACCCCTCCCTTGTTGCCTCATTGCCAAGCAGCTGAGTGAACTAAGACTACGTAATCTTGAAGAATAGCTTGCGGAGGCTAGCCAAAACTACCTGAAAATAAGACTTTTGTGTTCCTTGGCCTCTCCTCCTTAACAAACTTGGGGTAGAGGGGAAAAGTAATGGTTTCTAAATTTTAGCCAATTAGTGGCCTCTAGTTTAGGTGTACCAAATTGTCATCCCAGTTAACTCAGTTTCAGGCTAAAATTGGTAAATTGCATGTTGTTTCTGCCCTTAGTTCCATGTTGTTCCTGCCCTTAATTTAATAACCCAAAAGTTGTTAATAAAAATTGGTATCAGTGTAAGGGGTATTAGTGCTGGGGAGGCACGGTGGTAGAACTTGGCATGTCCAAAGAAAAATAATTTCGAATTTATCTGGGTTTAAGCCCCACTGAAAGTTAAGCATCTAGGTGCTAAGGACAAGCACACTTCTGTAAGCTGTTTTCGGGTAAACCTGAAGCTTTGGGACAGGTAATTCGGACCCTGGGTCTGTGGTGAAGCAAATGGGTGTGTCTAGCTTCAGCAGAACAGGGTGCTGAAGTCACTAAGCTGGCAGGGAAAACAGAAACAGGGGTAGTCTTTGCACATCGGGTGACAGCTCCCAGGGGGTTTCAAAAATCCAACCCGTCACAAGTACCTAACAGTCCCTCAGCGCCCCAGAACCCCATTACATCTAAGTGACCTTAGTGATGCCTCAATGGGGGAGATTGTGGAGAAAATACTCCCCCCCCCTTCTTTGTCCCCTTCAGGTTGTTTCTCCCTCCCCTCTTATCTATCCCCCACAGACCCTGGCCTGGCTCAAAACTGTCAGACAGGAAGCCAAACCAAACTGGGCTTCACTTTGAGGAAAAGGAATAAAAAGGGGAACTGGAATATTTGCAAGAATGTTTTTGGCAGCACTCCAGCCTAAACTGCCTGCATAACTTCTGCTCTTGTAACAAGCTTCTGCTTTAAAGTATCAAGCCATACAGTCTATCTATAATCAATGCTGTATACTGATATGTGGGTAATAAGCATCTTTTAATAACCTGTAACAATTAGCATATCAATAGGCCTAGTAATCATATCAAGGGGTGGGCACAACATCCCTCCCTTGCTCCACTATGTAACTCCCGTCCCCAATACCCTACTAATGCTTATAAATTAGAAGAGATATATTAACATCAAGACTGTCATTCAGGCTGTAACCCATATTGAAATGTACCCTTGATCTTGTGAAACCGGAATGTGTGCTCATGTTCTTGCGTTGGCATAAGCAATAACCACTGTCTGCCCTTTTGTGAACCCTTGCTTGCCCAAACCAGGAAAGCACCCCCTCCTCTAAATGCTTGGCAATGACGCATGTGCGGTTGCGGTTTAAGACTATAAATTTGTACAAGACCTGTTGATCTGGGCGACTGATTTCGATCGGCTGCCCCAACGCGTTGGTGTGTTTGTGTGAGCTCAATAAACGGGCCTCAGGCTTGAGACTATAATTCAAATTTTCTGCCTAGGAGTGTTTGTTCTTAACAGCACAAATGACTGCCTAGGGTGGGCAATTCGCCACAGTGTCCTTAACAAGATTACCACCCCGCGGGAAATGCTGTTGTGTAGCAGAGGAGCCTAGACAGAGAGACCATTTTTGTCCCTACATGTAGTTATGTTAAACAGAATTTAATAAAGTGAGCATCAAATTTTTGGTTTTTATCTAAATTACACATTGCAAAATTTTGCTCTCAGTAGACAATAGTAACCTCAGACCAGATCCTCGGCTGGTGTAAATCAGCATAGCTTCAGTGAAGCCAATAGAACTGTGCCCGATGTACACCAGCTGAAGCTCTGGACTCCTTTGGATTAATTCTTTTGTATTTACTTAACCCATGGTAACTTTATTTTACAAGGCTCTTCTGTCACAACAACTTTAGTTAAGGACAGGTATATTAAGGCCACCTCTGTGAACCACTATTATGATAACTCAGCTAAGGATAGCAGCATTCAGGACATGGCAAGTCAAATAGTTAGATTTCTAATGTTTTCTTTGAAAAAACAAAGGAAAAAAGGGAATTTCCATGTACAAAACATGTTAGTTTCATACTGGGATTGAGAAAACAAGCAATAAAAAAAAAAAATCAGTAAGGGTCTGATTGAATGGGAGCTGGATTGGGTTTATCCTCCTCTTCCCCCCGTCAAGTGGAAGTGGTGGGAGTTCTCCCCACTGAACCTGTGGCTCTACTGAGACCAGTGTGGGATTTGGAGGCAATGCTGCAAATCAGGCCCATCCATAGGGAGGTCTGGTGCCACTTCACCTTGAATGGTCCCTTGAAATATGTGTTAACTACTTATGCTAAACAATCTGTTCCATCTTTATTGAGCTGTGGCACTCTGAGTACGTTTCACAGACTTGGAGAAGAGCTCTGGGTAAGCTCGAAAGCTTGTCTCTCTCACCAACAGAAGTTGGTCCAATAAAAGATATCACATCACCCACCTGGTCTCTCTCTATTGCCTCTCACACTCCCTCAGTTCCATGACAAAACAGCTAGGATGGATCTGTTCTTGGAAGGTTTCTCCTACCAGCTGATGCCACCTAGTGGGAGGTGGGGTGGTTCAAATCGCAGAGGGAGACCTCCCCAAGTTAATGTTGTGCTGGACAGAATTAACTGAAGTGAGTAATCTGTGAGTGGATGTGGGGCATGCTGCCACATAGAGCTGGGGTCCTGCAGTTCTAGGTCTCTCCTGTGTGTGGAGGTCCCAGTTTATATGGAGCGCCAGTTGGAGTGGGGTCAGAAGGCTGAACAATACTGCAGAGGCCACACTTCATTGTTCCATGCATGCCACCAGGATTTGCCAAATCACAAAATCCCTCTTGCTTTTGGAACAGAGTGTGGTGATATGACCCCATAATATTTGACTCCATAAAGCATATTGAGATACAGTTAGTATGAAAGTTATACAAGATAAAGTGATACCGTATGCTTTTAACAATACTGCTGGTTAAGAAACTGAAATATGGTTCAAAAACCAAATTACATTTCCCATTTCACTTTTATTATTAATTATTAGGTTAGAGTGAATTTACAAAAAGAAAAACTACAGGGCTGAATTCAGTTGTCTGCTAAATACATTTTGCACTGCTGCCCCGTGTGTCTGTGTGTGTGGGTGTGCACATGTCAGATTCAGGCTGGGAGCAAGCTGGGGTTTGGAAAAGTGTAGTAGAGCTGAACTCCAGTATGCCCGATTCCTCAGGGCAGAAGTTAGAGTAGGGCCCCTGCTGCTAAGGCTTTGGCTAGGGCTGGGCAGCTGGGGATCAAGGAGGGACAGCAAGTTCCTGGCCGCCTCCACTGCCCAGTACATCAAAGCACGGCTCAGACATAGGGGAGAATGGGGGGGGGCCTTAGACTTCAGAGTTGTGTAATTTTAACACTATTAAATTCCACATTATTTTCAGTAATAAAACATTTCACTCCCTTTTACCTTTGCATTCCTTTTCCAATCATGACCCTACCCTAGGGTGACCAGATGTCCCGATTTTATAGGGACAGTCCCAATTTTTGAGTCTTTTCTTATATAGGCGCCTAATACCCCCACCCCGTCCCGCTTTTTCACACTTGCTGTCTGGTCGCCCTACCCTGATAAAGATATTTTAAAAAGCACCCTGTAGTTTGTGCAATGCATTGCTGGTGATAGGACAGAGGAAGAGATTCTCTCTCCTTGTTTGCTACTTTCAGGAGAAAGAAATGGAGAGTTGTTCTAAGAGGGTAGGGAGGGTACATCTGTGTTTTGGTTTACTCCAGCAGCTGAGAAAACTCTGGACTGAGTTACACCAGTGCCTCTGAGGAGTGAGGTCATACAGATATGAGGGCAGAAACTAGTCCAAAGTCTGTAGCTGCTACACCTATGCTAATGTAACCAAATACTTCAGCAATCAATAAGCACTTTTTTTGCTACGGTCAGATGACATTGCAAGGTTGACAGGGGAGTTTTGTTCACTTGTAGTCCAACTAGTAGGTTTTTTTAAAAAAAGTATTTGAATTACTGTAGTGGACAAGAATCTTTCTCACTGATAATGAAAGACTATAAAATCAGCAAAAAACAGACAGATCCTATTTGTTAGCAAATTGAGACAAATTTTCATCTGTAGCTTTTTCAAATATTCAAAAATATTCATTTTTATGTATATGTAAATACAATGTATGTAATTGTGTGTTTCCTCTTTTAGGAGCTGTGTGTCAACCTCAGATTGCTGATGAAAGTGAGAGTTGATGAAATTGAGATAAAGTCTAGGGTATTTAGCCACCTACCTCCATTTAATTTCAGTCAGAGCTTTATTGCTGGCTATATACCCCAGTAAGTTTTAAACAATTCAACCTCATCTGCTGTGACCTCTTTGTTAGGCATAGAATCTGTTTATCTTCATTCCAGCAGTTAAAAAAAGAGGGGGTGGGTGGGAAGGGAACAGTAAAGGAAGAGTTTTCTGTCCTGTCCTTTTTCAGGGTTTATCTGATCCCCAGCTGTGTATTTTCTTATGGAGGTGAGCCATTCTACAGAGAAGGGTGTCATTCATTAAATTTCTGTTAGTCAGATACAGCATACATAGGACATATTTCACTTGCCTTTCAAATGTCTAAGGCCTGGTCTACACTGGGGGGGAAAAATCGATCTAAGTAACGCAACTTCAGCTACGTGAATAACGTAGCTGAAGTCGACGTACTTAGATCTACTCACTGTGGTGTCTTCACTGAGGTGAGTCGACCGCTGCTGCTCCCCCGTTGACTCTGCCTGCGCCTCTCGCGGCGGTGGAGTACAGGAGTCGATGGGAGGGCGTTCAGGGGTCGATTTATCGCATCTAGACTAGACACGATAAATCGACCCCCGCTGGATTGATTGCTGCCCGCCGATCCGGCGGGTAGTATAGATATACCCTTAGTTTCTCTGGATCAGTGGTCCCCAACTTTTCAGTGTGGCAGGCGCCTGACAACTAGCCGCCAAAGAGCCGCCGGACAAGCAGCTGCTGAAATGCCGCCGAGAAGCGGCAACGCGAAGAAGCATCGCCACTGAAATGCCGCTGAGAAGCAGAGTCATCAAGAGGCGTCGCCGCCGAAATGCTGCCGAGAAGCTTCTTGGTGATGGGGTGCTCCCTTGTCAGTAGGCGGGTGCACATAGATGTCTAAGGCCTGGTCTATACTGGGGGGGGGGAGGAGAAGGGGAAATCGATCTAAGTTACGCAACTTCAGCTACTTAGATCTACTCACCGCATTGGGGACCACTGCTCTGGATCCTAGTTTGGATTTTAAGTTGTGCACTTAGCACATATGCATTCTGAAGATAACAGTCTCTTACTGGTAAACTGTTTCATACAACAGTATCTGAAGGAAAATGCTGACATTATAATCAAGTGGCAGAGGTGAAGGAATGAGGAAAAGACATTGGGTAAAATTTTCTGAAATACTTAATGTAACTAAGAAATCTGAGCTCCATCTACTTCGAGATTTAGGCTTTTAAGTTACTTGGCCACTTTTGAAAATTGCATCCATGATCTTCGAGTAAACAGATATTTATAGCAGTGTAAAAAGATACACACTCTCCATGAACCAGGTGAACAATCCAATTTGTAAAGTGGGTAATATACACAACCAGCAGGCTAGACATAGGGCCAGATTCTGCTCTCATTTACATTACAGCAACTGCAATTGGAGTTATTCTGGATGCAGACCCGGCTTTAGACTAAGCAATTGTTTAAGGTCCCAAGCAGCTCAAGGGGGACCCCTATTCGGTTTTTATTATATGTTGTGTGTGGAGGGGCAAAAATATTCCTGCTTAGAGCCCCCAGTGGGCTAGCACCGCCTCTGTCTGGATGCACGCTGGCCTGAGCAGAATAGTCTGCCACAATCTTCCTTGCGCCTGTTCAGATGGCTTAGGAGAGGATGATCACTGGCAAAAATAGCTACTGCCCTTAAGTAACTTTAGATTTAAATACTTTTGCTTTTGGTGCAAGATGTAGAAAAGGTTACATATTGTTAAGTGGACCAATATCAATGTAAACATACACTTCAGTGGCCATTGTTGACTCAAGCTTGTTTTCTGCCAAGACTGACAAGCCTACGGGATAAAACAAACTCAAACAAGTTTCTTCATGGTTCACATGTCTGACATGCGCATGTAAGGGTACGAAATCGGTACGTGTGATTATAGCACATATAGACATTCCCGAGTTGTCTATTTGATCTAATTAGATCAAAGCTACTTGAGTATGTACCTAAGGTTCTGGGAGGGATGGGATTAGCCCACGCAACCACTTGTGCTGCTGCAGCTTCACCCTGCTATTGTTATTCCTGCTAGCTTTGATCTAGCTCAATCAAAGTTAGCCCAAGTATGGCTACCCCAGCTGCAATCACAAGTCTGATTGCACATCCTTAGTCTGATTTACTACTGAGGCTACATATTTTATGTTATTTTTAAATGAAAATTGGCATAATGTAGTTCACAGTTAAGCATAAACAAATATCCCCCAGCATTTCTTTTGTTCTTTTCAAAGATAACACTCATTTCTGAACTTAATCACAGCAGGTAGAAAAATCCTGCAGAGATTTCAAAAGCTAGCGCATCAGTTGATTAAATCACCTTTTGAAAGCCCTGGTATGTAGAGAGATGTGATTAGAATTCCATAGCATGTTGTATAAGAGCAGATTGGAAGGAGACTAAGGCTATGTCTACACTGCAATAAAAGACCTGTGGCTGGCCCGTCTCAGCTGACTTGGGCTCATGGGGCTCAGGCTGAGGGGCAATAAAATAGCAGTATAGATGTTCAGGCTTGGGCTGGAGCCTGGGCTCTGGGACCTTCCCACTTCACGGGAGTCCAGGCTGCAGCCTGAGCCAAAACATCTACAGTGCAATTTTATAGCGCCGTAGCTTGAGCTGACCCGGGCCAGCCATGGCTGTGCCACAAGCCTTTTATTGCAGTGTACACATACTCTACATGTCTCAGAAGCTTGACAGTGAGATAAGGAGGCTTTCAATTCTTGGTCACTGCTTCAACATCCGGACAATTTAGAAGTAACTGAGGCCAATAATCTCAAACTGGAGTGCCTACAGTTAGGTAACCAAATCTCAGTACACATTTTCAGAGGTGCTGTAGCAATGGACTGATAGTCCTGGTGGTCTGGGATAGGTCCCTGGCCTCGGTCCCTGGCCTCTCCTGGAACTACAGGGTGACAGATTACCTAAAGTGGTCACCAAGACACTACTTAGGGCCCGATCCTCAGTTTCCCCTCTAGTTTCTTTGTGCCACCTGTACTGTGGACATTCTTGCATGGCTGCTGCATGGCCTATGGGTAGATCAATCTCAGCATGTCATCCTCTGTCTCTTCTCCCATGCTGCGCATGAATGTTTGTCTTATACTACGCAGCATGCAGGAGTAGGGCCCTGGAGACTCAGAAGCTAGACAGTGGAAAGAGATTAACTATCAGTCCATCCAGCAGCTTTAGAGAAACCTCTCTCCCCTCCGCCACTCCCACACGAGTGCTTTGAAATAAGGACAAATAATTTAAGAATAAGGTTGTTTAAGAGGTGATGTAAAGAGCTGCTCCAAGGAAGCCATTTGTAGTGCATAACAGCAACACCCTTTATTGCTTCTACAAACCCCTTAAAAACAATGCTACATATTCCTGAGTGCCCTCTATTGGCACACTATCTATTTACATATATACAGACTCAGAGCACTCTTGTAACAAAGGTTGAGATCAAACTCTTAACTGGAAATGATTGAATCCAGATTTAAAGCTCCAGCTCCAGAGTTGGAAGGCTTTCCTCCATGTTTGTGCAGAAGCATTCAGCGAATGATTTTTTTCTGAGACAATAAAGGGCAGATGACTGACTACCAGTGGGTTCTACAGTCAAAAAGCATGTATGCAATGGCCAGATCCTTAGCTAATATACATCAGCATAGCTCTATTTCCTTCAATGTGGCTATGCCAATGCACAACAACTGAAAATCTGGCTCTGTGTGTGGATTCTGTGGAGAAAGGACAGCATAATATCACCTTCGCCAGACTTCCCCACAAAGAGCTTGACTTCTTGGGGGAGACACCCATTTGGGTTTATGATTTAATTTAGGACCAGATCCACAAAAGGATTTAGGCACCTAACTGCCACTTTAGGCTCCCAAATCCAACCACTGAGATCCTTATAACCCCATCTCAGCTGCTGCCTAACGTGCAGGTGCTTAAAGTCTCTCGGGCACCTACATTTCTGCTCTTAAAGTCACCAAGGCGACTAAGTTTCTGCCACTGGGCATGTGCACAGCTGCCTCTAGCCTAATGGCTGGCACTGACCTCACACCTAAGAGCAGTCAGGATTCATAAGCTAGGTGTTCCCCTGCCTCTCTTGTCTGTGGGGGCCTGATCTGATAGGCATGCCCAAAGCACACTGCACTCCACACCTAATGACGAGAGGGAATAGGAGGTGGCTTCTCTTATAACCTTTGACCTACTGGTTAGGGCACTCAGCCAGGGTGTGGGAGATCCTGGCTGAACCCCCGCTCTGCCAGAAGTGAAGAAGGAATTTGAATTTGGGTTTCCCACCTCTCAGGTGAGTGTCTTGACATTGGACTACAGGATATTTTGGTGTAGGTCTCTCTCAATCTTTCCGGTAGAAGTTTCTCCATTGTGTTTAAATAATTAAATATGCGGCGGGACAGAGTGAGAATGAGTCTAGTGATTAGAGCACTCTCCTAAGAGGTGAGGAAATCCTTTATTCACATGAGGTAGAGGTAAGCATTGAACTGGGGGTTTCTACATCCTGGGTGACTAAAGGGATACCCTCTGCCTCCTTTCCCTCCCCCACTCCAGCTGTTTTATGGGGGTTTAAGCATATACCACCAACTTTCTTGCAAGAAATGGCATAAGCGCCTAACTCCAGGAGAGGATTCACAGCTGTGCATTGTGAATAGCGATAGGCACCTTGTTTTAGATGCCCAGTTCTGAGAGGGGTGGGATTTAGGCCACACCCTTTCCTTCAGAATCTGTTTTTCGCTAACTCCCCATTCAGTGTGCTGGCTTTTGTGGAACCCATTCTGAGGTGCCCAACTCTCCCCATGCATTGTATAGGGAGCCTGGGTGCCTACCTCGGGGCTGAAGATTTCACTAGGTAGCAAGCGGCCTAAAAATTAGGCACTGCAATGCTGACCATTGCAACATCTGAGTCCCTTTGTAGATTTAACCCTTAGTCTCCATGCACATTCATTTCTCGGCCTCTCTGTGAGTACAGGTCTGTCTCATCTTACGCTGGGGTTACGTTCCGCGGTCAGCGCGTAAAGCGAAAACCGCGTATAGTCAAAATGACATGGAGTGTAATGGCGGGCGGAATTGCCCGCACTACAGAAACAGTATTTAAATTGTTATTTCTCTCTCTTTTTTTGTTTTTTTCTTGTTTTTGCTGACCGCATAAAGCTGAAATCGCACATGTTAAATGCGCCTAAGATGCGACAGGCCTGTACTCCAAGAGCACTAATAAGGGTGCTAGTAATTGTGAAGCAGAATTTGTTAGAACTGACCTCTTTATCTTTCAGGTCAAAAAACAAAATAGCGACATGTGCTAAATAAAACATCGCGTTCTGAGTGTGCATAGCACGATAGCACTCAGGATCTGGCACTCTGGATCAAAGTTATTTGGTGATAGCATTCAGCCTTGAGCACTTAGCCTTGAACAGCATTTGTTAAGGTCTTCCACTACTACAGCTATTTCTAAACAACAAACTGCACTTTCAATTAGCCTTGAACCTTTGTGCAGGTGTTTTCCAATAAATAATTGCCAGAAAATATGTTATATTTCAAGTTGTCAAATAACAGCTAACAGCAGCAGCTTAGCTAAGTATTATTATTAATATTTATTTAATGTCAAAAATAAAATATCTGGTAACTATAAAATAAATAAGATGACATGCAATAACCATCTGATTATGATAAAGGAATGTTAATGTTTATGGTCCCAAATTAGATTAACCTGACATTTAAAAACAATTTAGGGTTTGTTTTTTTTAAATAATCTTTTTTTACCCTCATGGCATTATTACAGGGCAGAGTTAAGATTGTCTGGGTGCTTTAACTGTTCATTTCCAGATATTGACATGCTTGGATTTCTTTTACATTTAACCCTAACTCTGAATTTCCTTTGTAATGATTGTTGTAATTCTTCCCAAAAACATTCTCATGATTTTTTTCTCCTCTTAAATTACTGATATATACACATCCAGCTTTAACTTCATGTTTGCATAGTTTTTTGCATGTGAATTGTATATATTATGTACAATTGTAATAAATGTATCAAAGGCTTAGCCAATAAAGATAGACTGGATGTGTATGGCAATGAAAATAGGATAAGTTTACATGCATGAAAACAAATATTATAAGATGCTACATGCATGTATAAAAATATTGCATGATATTATTTAAGAAATAGTATAAGATGTTGAAATTTAGGGCTATGGGACATTTTCCAAAGTCCCATTTTCACAAGTTACCAGCAGTGCAAGTAGGGCAGTCCGGTCCGTTATGCCATACCAGTACGCTATTTATAGCTGGTATGCCATACCGGAAAGACACAGGAGGAGCAGAACGTAGGCCCACTGGGTGGCCCCACTCAAGCAGCTCCTCTGGCGCGGCTGTACTTCCCCCAGCCCTTCTACGCAGCTGCATCTAGTGTCTCCTGTCTGGGGTCTGTAGGCAGCCCTGCCGGAGGACAGGGCTGGGGGCAGTATAACCGCGCTGGAGGAGCTGCTGGCATGGGGCCGCCGGGCAGCCCCACGTTCTGCTCCTTTCACCACTGCAGTTCCCAAGAGAGCCCGGAATCACATGTCCGGTGGCCGCACGCCGGCAGCTCCTCTGGCCCGGCTGTACCACCCCTAGCCTCGCCCCCCCAGCCCTGTCCTCCGGTGGGGCTGCTGTACAGACCCCAGACAGGACTCAGGAGATGCAGCTGTGTTTAAGGGCTGGGGGTAGTACAACTGCGCTGGAGAAGCCCCACGTTCTGCTCCTTTCACTGCTGCGGTTCCGGAGAGCCCTGAGGTTCTCTGGCACAGCGGGAGGAGAACAGAGCTCCCCCCCACAGGTAACATGGGATGGATCATGGGGAGGGATATAGGCATGTGCAGCACATTTCATTAGGGTATGCACCCAGGGAGCCCCGCCCTAGCCCCACCCCGCCCTGCCCCCATCCACTCCCTCCTACTTCCTGCCCCCTGACTGCCCCCCAACCCCCAACCCCCCCTCCTCGTCCCCTGACTACCCCCTCCTGGGACCCCTGCCCCTAACTAAGCCTCCCTGCTCCTTGTCCCCTGCCCGCCCCCCTAGGACCTTACCCCCTACCTGTCCCCTGACTGCCCCGACCCTTATCCAACCCCCCCGGCCCCAGACCCCTTACCATGAGGCTCCTAGCAGCATGTTCTGCTCTGCGCAGAGCTAGACACGCTGCCCCGCGCATGGGTGGCAGATTTGTAGAAATTTTGGTGGTGCCCAGTACCCGCCCCCCCCAACTCCACCCCCCACCTGCCTAAGGCTCTGGGAGGGGGTTTGGGGGCGGGCTCGGGGCGGGGGGTGGGGGCGTAGGAGGGGGTGAGGGGTGCAGGCTCTGGGAGGGAGTTTAGGGGTGGGAGGGGGTGCAGAGGGAGGGGGATGTGGGAAGGGGAGGGGGTGCATGCTCTGGGAGGGAGTTTGAGGGCAGGAGGGGGTGCAGGGGTGAGAGCTGTGGGGCTGAGGATGAGGGGTTCACGATGCAGGAGGGGGATCAGGGCTGGGGCAGAGGATTAGGGTGAGGGGGGATGAGGGGTTTGGGGTGTGGGAGGGGCTCAGGGCTAGGGTGGAAGGGCAGGGTAAGGGCAGCCTGCCCTGCCATTAGGGGTTGGGGGGTCACTAGGACCCTGGGGCAGCAGACAGCAGTTGCTGCCGGGAGCCGCTGCTACACCAGCAGCGCAAGCAGGCATGGTTTTCTTCCCGGCAGGGACACAGGGGGGCGGGAGGGAGACCCGCAGGGGGGTGGCAGGCGGGGGCCGGGGGAGAGACCCAGCTCCAAATATTGGTGGAGCAGGGCCCCCAGCCCTGAATATTCCTGGAGCCTGGCTCCAGGGGAGGGGCGAAGGGGCTGGCGGCTTGCTGCGCCGGGAGAGTGGAGCCATTTGCCCACCCCTGCATTAGGGTGTGCCTCATTGCCTGGGCACACCCCGTGCGCACGCCTATGGGGAGGGAGAGTGCAGGGCCCCAGGCTGGGGGCGGGGTCACGTGAGGAGTCACATGAGGGGCCATGTGGGGAGGTCACATGCCCCCTCCTCTTTAGCTGGTGCAGCGTACCGGTAACAAATGAATTCTACTTGCACCACTGCAAGTGACAAGCACTTAGGAGACTAAGGCTGATGGACTTTTGATGATACTTTGGTTCCTAAGTCACTTAGATGCTTTCAAAAATGTTACTGTAGATTATAATGTGTGCACACAAAGGGAGAGTTAAGATTAACTGTGGCATATCCTGACCATGCAACCTTAACATTCTTTTAACACCTTTTTTTATATGGAATTACATGTAGATCCTGCATCACATTTCTCCACGGACATATTACAGGCCATTGCTTTGGAGCTGCTTTAGGGTAGGATTTTCCATGGGTGTTCTGTGTTGGCCTAACTCAGCTCCACATGGGAGTTTTACCATTGATTTCAGTGGTAAGAAAGTAAGGCCAATACTGACCACTCTTTCAAATGCCACTTCTAACCTTTAGCAGAAAAACGTAGGTAGCATTTATATTCTTTTAAAAATGACAGAGAGGAACACCCCCAGGCATTTTGGGAGCAGTATTTTTTTAATAATTTTGTATCTGTCCTTGATTCATCAGAACACACAAAGACAGGCCACTCGGTTGACATTACACTTTGGTGCACACGTTACATGACTGCAGCAGCCATTGTCCAAGTAAAACAAATGTTGAAGAGTGGTGAGATACACCTTGGATAACCCCTTTATGCAAAAGGTTGGAACAGCTCAGAGGCAGGGCTCTATCTTTCTTGTTTACTTTGAAATTTACCTGAAAAGAAGTTAAATTAAGGCCTAATCAAAAAGTAAACCCAATGATTGTTATTTCATTAGGCTACTGCTTTTGTTTGCTGTTTATAAAGATAAGGTACTCCTAGCTGATAAAATTGCCTCTGTAGCTTCTGACCCACAAAAGCTTTCTGGGGCTATATAGGAGTAGAAACTTCTCTATTTGGGAGCCCCATCAAAGCCAGTGTCTCACAGATGGGTGAAGCTACCCCCATTCTGACTCCACCCTTTTGAGCTCAAAGAAATTACATCAGACATTGTAGGGAAGAATTTTAAACGAGTCTGAAGACACCAAGGAAGTCCCTGGCTGACAATTTCACTCTGCCACAGAAAACAGTGAGGGAGAAGAGGAGTAGTATTGCCAGCCCCAAAGGCTAAAACAAGCATGAATCAGACCCCATCCACCCACCCAAAATCATGAGACTTTTTTTTTTATATGATTTCGGGCCCAAAGATTATACTGTGTTTTCCTTTCTGACCTCCCTCTGCCCAGCTCCAGTGTGTGCATGTGACAGCATGGCCAGCACTCCCAGATTCAGAGACTACCACGATGCTAGCCCCACTGCAGGTGTGCTTGCTGGCTGCCCCAAAGTTCTAATTAATTAATACTGTGCCCCACATCTCATTAGTCATCCCCCAGCTCAGAAGTGAATTCTGCACCCGCAGCCCCACCCTTGTCCTTTGCCCCTCAGTGCATCTCCACTCCTGCAGCGCTAGGGGTTCTTCACCCCCCCATCTTCCCCTTCCCAGTCATGGTGGGGCAGGGAGAAGAGAACAGTCTGACCCATTGTTCGCAGAAGGGGAGGGAGGGAGGAGCAGCAGAGCTTCCTGAATTGCTGGGCTCTTTCTGCTCTGTGAGAATAGTGTTGGCTGCTCCTTCTCCCCCCACTCCCCTCCCTGACACCTCCTCTCAGTTGCTGGGGGAGATGACAGCTCTGCTTGTTTCATGTAGAAGCCCCGACTGGCTGCCTTCCCACCTCCCAGGCAAGAGCAGCCAATCAGAGGAGGTTTTGCCCAGGCAGGGCTGAAATACAATGAGCTGGAGCATTTTACATCCGTGGGAGATTTTGGCACCAGTGAGGGCCAAACCCCCATTACTTGCAATGAAGTTGTGCAGATTGGTAATACTGGAAGAGAGATCCCTTCCCTTAGGCTGAAGGTTTCTTGTACCCTTCCAAACCAAAATGACAATCAAGGAGTGAGGCCCCTCAGGGATTCAGATGGTTGGGGAAACTCAAATGGCAGAAAAGCATTGGGTGTGAGGTTCTGTGGGGACGGGACTGGAACCTGGATCTGTGAGGTGCAGGATGGCCAATACCTACATACCACTACCCAGCAGCCCTGGTAACCTGCGCGTGTTACCACATAGATCCTGTGCAGATAAATACCACAGGAAGTACTGCCTTGGAAGGCTGGATTACAGCCCTGGTTGGTCCAGGCACCCTCTTTAAGCCCAGGAGGAGTTTTAGGAAGTGTCTGTGTAACAAGGCAAACTCCCCTGTCAGCTGTAGCAATGGTCCTGCCTCTTGGATCGCTCTTAGACTCCTGACCCCTTGTGCTGACTCCAGCTCTGATTCCTGGTTCCTGACTCCGGCTCTAATGCCTGGTTCCTGACTCCAGGTCTGACGCTTGATGCTAACTCCTGCTTCCTGACTTCAGGTCTGTTTCCGGCTTCTCACTGCTACCGCTCTGATCACTATGTCTGAGCTCCCAAGCTCCAGTAGTGACAGTTTGCATAGACCCACACCTAACCTCCCCCACAGAAATGGCCCCAGTTGAGGGAATGGAAGCAGCCTTCCCACTAACCAGGGTACTCCCAAGGGCAACAGAACTGCAGGAGTGGGTTGCCCACCTCCAGGCTGAAAACCATGCACTGCAGGCTCAGGTGGCACAACCGTTGGCCGAGAATAAGGGCCTTCAGAAACAAGTGGCCTGCTCACGCAAAGAAAACACTTCACTCTAGGCATGGATCCCATCTCCTGAAGAAACAGCACACTCACCATGTTAGAACCATCCTAGAGAGATTGCATCAATGCAACCTGAACCTGAAGTTGGAGAAGTGCGTTTTTGACCAAACCTCCAAAGAATTCCTAGGGTTTATTCTACCCCCCCAGAAAGTATTGAGATGGATCAGAAAAAGGTGGAGGCCATTCACAACTGGGCAATGCTGTGGTGCACCTGAGACCTCCAACACTTCTTAGGCTTCACCAATTTCCATCAGTGTTTTATCACAGACTTTGGGAAAATAGCGCCTATGACCACCTTCCTCCATAAAAATGGAGGATTTATCAGGCCCCTGAAGCCCAACATGTGTTTGCACAGCTCAAACTCACCATCAGTGCCCTGGTACACCCACATGTGTAAGCTGATGCATCCAACATGGCAATCGAGGCAGTGCCCTCTCAGAGGCACGGTCCCCAACAGTTACTACATCTGTGCACCTACTACTCCAGAAACTCACTGCCATACAGCAAAATTATGAGGTCTTGGATGCGGAACTCCAGGCAATCAAAGACACTTTTGCAGAGTGGTGTCACTACCTTGAAGTATCAGAGGGGTAGCCGTGTTAGTCTGGATCTGTAAAAGCAGCAAAGAATCTGTAAAAGCAGCAAAGAATAGACTAACAGACGTTTTTCAGCATGAGCTTTCGTGGGTGAATACCCACTTCGGCATCCGAAGAAGTGGGTATTCACCCACGAAAGCTCATGCTGAAAAACGTCTGTTAGTCTATAAGGTGCCACAGGATTCTTTACTACCTTGAAGGAACTCCATGTCCAGTACAGGTCTATACGGACCACAAAAACCTTGAACATCTACGCAAGGCCAAAGCACTGAACCAGAGACAACTCAGGTGGGCTACATTCTTCTAACGCTTCGACTTTATCACTACCTATCTCCCGGGGGCCAAAATGGTAAGGCTGAGGCACTATCCCGAAAGGGGGAATATCACGCAGGCCCAGAAAAAGCCTAGCCAGGAGCTGCCCTGCATTGTCAAGCCCCATAATTTCCTGAATACCATAATTCAACAAGATCTAATCACCTTCAACTGTGGGGCATTTTGGTCGTCTTAAAACCTATTGCATAGCCTTCCATTTCTTCTGGTGGCCTCAAATGCAAGCCACAATACAGACTTACATTGACTCCTGTTACTTGTGCATCCACTCCAAGACACAACACCACAAACTGCTTGGCCTTCTCCTGCCCCTGGAGACCCTGCCAAGCCCTGGGTGGCCATCATTCATTGTCAAAGTTCCTGAAGCCAGTGGCCTCACAGTAATCCTGACTGTTGTGGACCAGTTTACCAAGATGCCACACTTCATCCCCTGCATCCACCTTCCATTCTCTGAAGAAACAGCTCAGCTTCCAGAGAAACATGTAATCTGCCTTCATGGGCTCCTGGACCATGTTATTTAGGATTGAGGCCTACAGTTCATCTTACGCTTTTGGCAGGAAGCCTTCCTGCTATTTGGAGTCTGCGTTTACACCTCTTCAGCATACCACCCACAGACAGATGGCCAGGGTAAGCCAAATATTACAATACCTACGATACTTCGTCATTTACCACCAGAACAACTGGTCTGCACTCCTGCCCTACACAGAATTCACATATTACACTGACCATAACTCCACTGGGCCAAATCTTTTTTTCAGCCAATTATGGGTTTCACCCGGCAATTGTGTTACTTCCCCAAATCTGGCAGGCATTGACTGGATTCAACAGATTTACCATGTCCAAGAAGAGTAAAGGGCCTCTTTGAGGAAGCAAACACAGCCTACAAGTGATATGCAGACTGTTGATGAAAGGAGAAACCAACACTTTCCATAGGCCAAAAGGTGTGCCTTGCCCCAAAACACCTGTGCGCAGATAGGCCGTCCCACAAACAAAACCACCAGTTCCTGGGGCCATACTGTATCTGTCAACAGAAGGCGAGAAGCTGTTCTAGATTTGATTTTCACAAATAGAAAGGAACTGGTTGAGAATTTGAAATTGGAAGGTAGCTTGGGTGAAAGTGATCCAAGGATGATTCTAAGGAATAGTAGAAGGGAAAAGAGCAATGTAAGGAGGTGCACGTGTCTCTCCCCTTCTGAGAGGGCAGGAGGCCGCGCCTCCTCACTGCTTCGCAAGCAGGGCGCAGCTCACAGCCAGAGTCCACCTGGTGATTAGTCCCATTAGCAGTTAGTCCTTCTGCCAAATCCCTCAATCAGGGCAGTGAGCAGGCCTGGTCGGCAATCAGCCCAGGCCTTAATTAGTCTTTCCGCCCCAGTGCCTCACTCAGGGCAGTTCATAGTTTATATCTCAGGCTGAGTCCGTGCGATACAGCCCAGCAGTTCAGGGTGGGGAATTAGCTCCCAACTGGAGCAGCAGCAAATGCGCCTGGTGCCCTAGCTCTGGCAGGTGCCAGACCAATTCAGACCTCCTGGCCTATTAGTGGGGAGGTGGCCACCCTTCACAGGTGGGGTGCCCGGGGTAGCAGGATGGAGGCCCCCCCCTCCACTGCATCCCAGCCCAGGGCCCTATTAGTGGCGGGGTAGTTCGTCACTAGGTCAGTGGGGATCTGCCCGCAACATGCTGGCCAGTTCACAATAATTCCACAGCCAAACCCTATTCAGTGTCCCTGGGTCATCCTCGGTCTCCCCTGGGTAAACAGCCAATGGTAGCCCTGGCAGTTCATCGGCATTGCTGGTCTCTGGCAATTCAGGTAACTCCTCTGGTCGGGCAGCCATCTCTTTCAGCTCCGGGCTCTGGCAGCAAGGAAGAGACATCCTGCTCCTCTGGCAGCTCTCCCCCTTCTGAGGTAGGAGGCTGGCCTTTTATAGTCCCACTTCCTGTCTCGCCCCTCTGCCTCCGGCGGGCGGGCGGCCGCGGGTAGCCTGGTTCTGCCCACCAGGGGGTGATTTCAGGTCTCTCCCCTTCTGACAGGGTGGGAGGCTGCGCCTCCTCACTACAAGCAGAATAAAGATAATGGATTTAAAGAAGGCAGACTTCAGCAAACACAGGGAGTTGGTAGGTAAGCTTTTATGGGAAGTAAGTCTAAGGGGAAAAACAGTTTGAGAGAGCTGGCAGTTATTCAAAGAGACGTTATTAAGGGCACAAGAGCAAACTATCCCACTGTGTAGGAAAGCTAGGAAGTGTGGCAAGAGACGATTCTAGCATAACCAAGAGATCTTAAATGATCTGAAACTCAAAAAAGAGTCCTACAAAAAAGTGGAAACTAGGCACAAAAAGAGATTAAACTAGTTAGAGACTGTGACGCTGCACTCCGTAATGCTTTATAGAAATATGCTTATGAGTGTAAATATGTTTTATGCTAGATATGCCACGTAACACATCTTTGCAAAGGTTATGACCAGTGAAGCATTTGGCCCGTTTATTGTGAAGGAACTCTTCAGATTAAGTTCCCAATCAAGAAACACGTAACTGACAATGGACCTGGGGAGACTCCAATCCACATATGAGGCACCTTCCTGGGAACGTTCAAGGTAGCATGTGAGCAGTGGCTGCTCTACCTTTAAAAAACTGAATCATTCATGGACGTGTGACTTTCCCAGGTGGCTACAAACTCCATCTTATTGCTGTGATTTTGCACAGAAGAACAAAGGGGTTTCCGCCCACAAGAGAGAGAATATGAAAGGTCCTGGAAACCTCTCCATTTTGTTTTCAGCTGGCTCAAGAGATGGCCCCTCCACCCCAAAGAGATGCCTGAAAGAAACTGGAACAAAGAACTGTAACTACAGGGGTGTGAGTAATTGCTGGACCCAGGCCATAAACTACAATGTTGGTCTGAAAAGGATTGGGCCCAGACTAGGAAGGAGTCTAGTCTGTGAAAGAAGCTTATTGGACCATCTCAGAGGGTGAGATTTAACTGTATTCAGTTTCTTAAACGTATTAGTCTTAGACTTGCATGTTTTGCTTTATTTTACTTGGTGACATACTTTATTGTCAGTTATTACTTGGAACCACTTAAATCCTACTTTTTATACTTAATAAAATCACTTTTGTTTATTAATTAACCCAGAGTAAGTAATTAATACCTGGAGGAGCAAACAGCTGTGTATATCTCTCTATCAGTGTAATAGAGGGCAGACAATTTGAATTTACCCTGTATAAGCTTTATACAGAGTAAAACGGGTGTATTCAGGGTTTAGGCTCCCAGAAAGACTGAATACTGGGTGCTGGGAAAGTCCCTGTTAACTGAGAAGCCCCTGGGCTAAGTGAATCTTAGTTTTTGTGAACTGCAGGGTGGCGTGGCCAACCTCTTGGTCTGTGCTGGAGTAGACTGGTGTGTCTAGCTCAGCAAGACGGGAGTGGAGGGAAGTCTTTTCTGGTGAGTGGTTTGTTCTCAGTGGTATCTCAGCACATGTAGTGACAGTCCTGAGGGAGTTTGTGACCCAACCCGTCACAGAGACATACAGGGTAGCAAGCAAACATTCTACAAATACATTAGAAGCAAGAGGAAGACCAAGGTCAGAGTAGGCCCATTACTCAATGAGGAGGGAAAGACAACAACAGAAAATGGAGGTCATTAATGATCTGGAGGATGGCGTGGACTACACCCTCAGCAAGTTTGCAGATGACACTAAACTGGGAGGAGTGGTAGATCCGCTGGAGGGTAGGGATAGCATACAGAGGGGCCTAGACAAATTAGAGGATTGGGCCAAAAGAAATCTGATGAGGTTCAACAAGGACAAGTGCCGAGTCCTGCACTTAGGACGGAAGAATCCCATGCACTGCTACAGATTAGGGACCGAATGGCTAGGCAGCGGTTCTGCAGAAAAGGACCTAGGGGCTACAGTGGACGAGAAGCTGGATATGAGTCGACAGTGTGCCCTTGTTGCCAAGAAGGCTAATGGCATTTTGGGCTGTATAAGTAGGGGCATTGCCAGCAGATCGAGGGATGTGATCATTCCCCTCTATTCGACATTGGTGAGGACTCATCTGGAGTAGTGTGTCCAGTTTTGGGCCCCACACTACAGGAAGGATGTGGAGAAATTGGGAAGAGTCCAACAGAGGGCAACAAAAATGATTGGGGGGCTGGAGGACATGACTTACGAGGAGAGGCTGAGGGAACTGGGATTGTTTAGTCTACAGAAGAGAAGAATGAGGGGGGATTTGATAGCTGCTTTCAACTACCTGAAAGGGGGTTCCAAAGAGGATGGATCTAGACTGTTCTCAGTGGTACCAGATGTCAGAACAAGGAGTAATGGTCTCAAGTTGCAGTGGGGGGTTTAGGTTGGATATTAGGAAAAACTTTTTCCATGAGGAGGGTGGTGAAGCACTGGAATGGGTTACCTAGGGAGGTGGTGGAATCTCCTTCCTTAGAGGTTTTTAAGGTCAGGCTTGACAAAGCCCTGGCTGGGATGATTTAGTTGGGGATTTGGTCCTGCTTTGAGCAGGGGATTGGACTAGATGACCTCCTGAGGTCCCTTCCAACCCATATATTCTATGTTTCTATGAAAATGTGGAAATGGCAGAAGTACTAAATGACTTTTTTGTTTCAGTTTTCGCCAAATAGGTTAGTGGCAAATGGGTGTCTAACATAGTGAATGCCAGTGAAAATTAGGTAGGATCAGGGCCAGATTTCCAGGTACAGTAGGCACATGCCTAGGGGTGCCTAAAAGTTAAAAGTGGGTTAAAAGTTCCATTTTTTAATGGAAAACACTAAGGTCAGCTATAGGCAGGAGGGGCGCTGAAGAGGTTGTGCTTAGGGGCGCATAAGGTGTACATATGCCCCTTGGTAGGATCGGAGGATAAAATAGGGAAAGAACAAGTTAAAAATTACTTAGACAAGTTAGATATCTTCAAGTCAGCAGGGCCTGGTGAAATACCTCCTAGAATACTCAAGGAGCTGACTGAGGAGATATCAGAGCCATTAGTGATTATCTTTGAAAACTCATGGAAGACAGGAGAGATTCCAGAGGACTGGAAGAGAGAAAATCTATGCCCATCTATAAAAAGGGGAATAAGGACAACCTGGGGAATTACAGACCAGTCAACTTACTTCAGTACCCAGAAAGATAATGGAGCAAATAATCAAGCAATCCATTTTGCAAACACCTAGAAGATAAGGTGATAAGTAACAGTCAGCATGAATTTGTCCGGTTTGACATGATTTGTTCTTGACTAATTCATGCTGCCTGTTACTTATCACCTTATTATCTTCTAGGTGTTTGCCTTGATAAGGCCTCAGCTGGAGTATTGTGTCCAGTTCTGGGCACAACATTTCAGGAAAGATGCAGACATATTGGAGAAAGTCCAGAGGAGAGCAAAAAATTTTATTAAAGTTCTAGAAAACATGACCTCTGAGGGAAGATTGAAAAAACTGGGTTTGTTTAGTCTGGAGTAGAGAAGACCGAGGGGTGGGAGGGTGGGGGCGACAAGACATGATAATAGTTTTCAAAGACGTAAGAGCTTGTTACAAGGAAGAGGGAGAAAAAATGTTCTAATTAACCTCTGAGGATAGTATCAGAAGGGGTAGCCATGTTAGTCTGGATCTGTAAAAGCAGCAAAGAATCCTGTGGCACCTTATAGACTAACAGACGTTTTGCAGCATGAGCTTTCGTGGGTGAATACCCACTTCTTCGGATGCAACTCTGAGGATAGGACAAGCAGCAATGGGCTTAAATTGCAGCAAGGGAGCTTTAGGTTGGACATTAGGAAAAACTTCCTAACAGTAAGGGTAGTTAAGCACTTGAACAAATTGCCAAGAGAGATTGTGGAATCTCTGTCACTGGAGGTTTTTAAGAACAGGTTAGACAAATACCTGTCAGGAAACGCCAAGTTATTATGTAGCCCTGCCTTGAGTGCAGGGGACTGGACTAGATGACCTATTGAGGTTCCTTCCAGCCTTACACTTCTCTGATATCTCATTGACTGGTGAGGTTACGGCCCTGGGAACCAGCTGCCCATATCCAAGCATCTGACCTTGTGGATGCCTTTCATAAAAACCACCCATACAAGCCTGGGTCAGCAGTTAGGGGTGCCCCTGAAAGGGGGAAGGGTGATGTGAGGTTCTACAGGGAGAGGACTGGAACCTGGGTCTGTGGGATGCAGGATGGCTCACCCCTCCACGCTGCGACCCAGTGGCCAAGGTAGGGTTGCATGCATTACCACATAGACCCTGTGGAGATAAACACCACAGGAAGTACGGCCTCAGAAGGCTGGACTGACAGCTTCCCTTGTGATCTCTCAGGTCCAGGCACTATTTAAGCCCAGGAGGAGTTCCTGGAAGTGCCTGTACAACAAGGTGGACTTCCTGCCAAGCATAGCAATGTTCCTGCCTCTTGGCTTGCTCTCAGACTCCTTGTTTCTGATTCCAGCTCTGAACAGAAGCTGTTCCTGGCTTCTTACTGCCAGTGCTCCAACCACTAGCCCTGACTTCCCAAGCTCCACTTGTATCAGTGCAGGGAGTGGGCTCATAGCACTGTTCCATTATGGGAAGGCCTGATTGTCAGCTGCTTCTATGCTAACTCATGTCTCCCTTTTGGGTCTGTAAAAGCCCCCTCCTTACCTCTAATACTCACTGTAGCCTTTTGTAACCCACTGCACTGGGAGAGGCCATTGGTTTTCATGCTGTTTTGACCAAGAATGAGTGAAGAGAGTGGGTTAGGTTCCAGGCACAAGTTTTACCTTCTCTACCTCCCCCTAGTGGTTAAAAGACTTTGCTTTCTCTGGGGATGAACTATGTGAAACACCCACACAGTCACTTGTTTAAAACAAGATTTTAGATAAAGAGAAGCAGATCAAAATAAAAAAATATTCATATAATATACGGCATCCCTTAGCTTCATTAAAAGAAAAGAAAATAGAACACAGTCCTGAAAGCTGGTCCTATCTGTGACCCAACGCTGGTCAAAACAGAGCCTTGCATGGCTGATTCTGGAGAGATACTCCCCTCCTAACCCAGACCCGTTTTCTCCAGCTACAGACACACAATTTAGGGGTTGATGAACAGCTGCATTGTCTAGGGGATGCGCCAGTGAGAATAAGAAGACACTTTAATGATGCAAATGGCAGGCTTTCAAATGCTTAAACCACCAAACTCAAGTACAGCCTTGCGCAGTTCATTTGGTCTGGCTGGCTCCAGTTTATCCAGGCCTCTTACTGAAGGCTCCATCACTTTTCCATTGCTGTGAAGTATAAATTATTGATAGAACCCAGATGCTCCATCACAGAGATGAACTCAAAGCAAAGTCAGCCAAAACAGCCAAATTTTGACTTTTTTTGAACCAAAGCCATAAATCAGCCCCAATGTGCATGACAACTAGCCAAACTTCAACAACCCATGCACAAGCCTTGGCAAATCCTGACTGAGTTTAGAAACAAAACCCTAATCCAGATTTGTTTTGCCTGGTTGAGAGTTTTATTACAAAAACAGCATACTGTTTTGATTGCCTTAAACAGAAATACAACATACAGAATGCAGTACAAGAAACAGTATTACTGAATGTCATGTCATTATTCTATGGGAAAGGTTATCTGTAAATACTCTGCATAAAGATTTCAGTATTAGTAAAATACAATCTACTTCTCTATGATAGAGTTAAACCTCTATCGCAGCAACATTTCATGAGGGTTTAATTACTGTGCTTTTCAGAGATTATTCAGTTAGAGTATCTGAGTTTGCAGCAGATGGTGCTTTAAGAACTCTACTTCATATGCCACAGTTCTAGGAAAAGTCATAAAATGAAACCTGTTTGTAATTGGCCTTGGCCACTCCTGAAGGCCATTTGGCAATCACTAACACCAGGTCATCACTACCTGCTCTGCTTGTGCAGTAGATTGGGTAATAGCTGCCTGTATAGGCTTTCAGGCAAACAGACCTTGCCAGGTTGGCATTTTCTGAATTTTTATGGGCTGAGCTAAACAATCACTTCAAAAGGGTAATAAATAAATAAATAAATAAATAAAGCAAATGGACAAACATTTATGTTTATTGGAGAGCGTCACAGAGACAACTCTTGGAGTATAATATACACTGTTGTTGGCTAATTTTGCTTGCCCATTAACAGCTACAGGTGGAGAAACTAAATAAAACATTTATCAAACTGTATTGCTTAATAATTATCTTTTAGTAGCATCCAGAGCTCCCAATCAGAACAGCAGAGCCACTGTGCTAGGTACTGTAAACACCTACAAAGACCTGTAGAAAGGCCCAGGTCCTCAAAGGTATCAATGGTGGCGGGGCCATACAGTTGACAATCCAAATTCCCAGTCCTGCAAACATGCCTGACTTATGCATGGAAGTGGTCCCATCCATTTGAATGGGATTACTCATGTGTGTCAACTTTTGTATGTGCAGAAGTGTTTGCAGGATCAATATCTATGGAGACAGCATGAATGTTGAGCCTATTCAGAAAGTCAGGTATAGCTGAATATCCACCAGAAAATATTTGTCATGTCTGGAAATAGTCAGTGTGGAATGGAGAAGAGATTTGGAAAGTAAAACTTGTATTGAAATATCTTACCTGTATTGTGTTCAAAATCCTCTCAAATTTGTCTCCTGTCAAAGGTAGCCTGACCTATCTATCTATAAATAAAATATACAGATCTGAACAGCTATCTACTTATCTTTTTAATGTAGTCCACATAATTTTACAAGAAGGGATAAAACCAAGCAGAGCCTTCCTCACCACCTCTAAGGCTGAGATCTGAGAACAGTGTTTGCTTAGATCGGCAACAACAGAAATCTAATAAGTACTATATCAGCAAAGCTCTTGCCCTGCTTACACAACAGTGGGGATCAAAGTCCAGATGTACTGGATTAACTAAAACAAAATTAAGTATCAGCTGTCAAGTGAGCTGTAACAGGGTGGAAAACCAGCACCGTATAGTCTGGAGTACGAAATGTATCTAGCAGCATTTATTGCCATCCAACAATGCCAAAAATGCTTTTAAAATTAAAATTTAAAAAATGTTTTGGGCAGCCATCTTTTAAAATAACTCAAAAGAGCTTCTTTCAGCCAAGGATTTTCCCTTGTGTATGTAGAGGGTCTGGTTGCGAGAACAGGCAAGGTTGAGAAAGTGAGATTCTGTAGATGGCACTTCTCACATAGGACCTAATCCAAATGTGTTTCAGAGCAAAAGTACATGAGACTAATAATAAAGGGGGTTGGATTCCTTAGCAGTTTGGCACCTATGACTAGATCAGGGGTAGGCAACCTTTCAGAAGTGGTGTGCCGAGTCTTCATTTATTCACTCTAATTTAAGGTTTCGCGTGCCAGTAATACATTTTAACGTTTTTAGAAGGTCTCTTTCTATAAGTCTATAATATATAACTAAACTATTGTTGTATGTAAAGTAAATAAGGTTTTTAAAATGGTTTTTAAAGTAAAGAAGCTTCATTTAAAATTAAATTAAAATGCAGAGCCCCCCGGACCAGTGGCCAGAACCCAGGCAGTGTGAGTGCCACTGAAAATCAGTTCGCGTGCCGCCTTCGGCACGCGTGCCATAGGTTGCCTACCCCTGGACTAGATGTTGCTAAGCACACCGCTAGCCAGGGTAAAGAGAATCAAGGTGACTGCACAGATGGTTAGCATGACCAGAGACCATCGCATGCACCTTCCCCCAGCCTGAAAACCTGAGGGGGGAGGGGCAGGTATTGTGTCTATTTTTGCCTGGGTTGGGGGGCGCAATCAAAAATTGTAACTCGGTGGGGGTGGGGGGGTTCAGCTCAAAAAGTTTAAAAACTGCTGCCTGAATATCTCCAAAGATATCATTAATAAATACAAATGCATGTTGAATTTTCTCTGAGCTCTTTAATCTTGAAGTAAAGACTTTTACCCAGATGATACAAAGCTCTTAAATTAGAAGTTCACTGGCTATTTAAAATAAAGAAAGGGTGACAACATTTAGTTATATGTCTTTGAACAACCCTGAAAAATGAGAACCTATTTTTTTTTATGTAACCACAGTTCCTTATGCACCAAAGTAAGCTGTTTAATTTGTTATCATTACCTGTGCACTGCTTATATTTTATTAGAGATGGACGTGAAGCTAATCCTTGAATCCAAACATGCCCAAAGTTTGGAGTGGTTCAGATCCATATCAGAACTGACTTGGAAATCTATATTTTATGTACCAAGTATTTAGGTCTAGTATTTAAAATAATTGTTTTAAACATATATTTCCTTCCTCCCTCACCCCAAATACACAACACTCACCATGCAAAACACAAACAACTACTTCTTTGTCACAACGTAAAAGAGAATAACAGAATATGAAAAAGTTGTCTGGGACCTTTTTAGCTTAAAATCTTTTCTTTATTGATTAGCACACACAATGTACTTGTGATTGTTTAAATCATGCAGATATTTGTCTTACAAAACATTTGACCTCATATGGTTGCAAATGATTGAAAATTACTTATAGTTGGAAATGCCTACTTTGAGGTAAGAATTTAAAATAAATTCTACTGACCAAGGGTGAGCTAAGTATAGTGAAATAAGTTTTCAAGTTTTTGGGAAATAATATTAAAGACAACATTCTATACATACTGGCACACGGGATGCAGCCCATTCTCCTCATCTAAGGTTTGATCCTCTTTTGACGCACAGTATGCAGATTTATAATATCTGTGGCTGTGTAAGTAGAGGAGCCCATTTTCTATTTCACACTATTCTATCTGCATAGCAGAATGCAGGATTAAACTCTTTGAAAAGAATATATTTTCAAATAATTGCCATGGTTTAATCACGCAGCTGCCAGTGAGAATAAAGAAAATTGCATAACTAAATCCCCATTGCACTACTTTAAAAATATAACACTTTTGGCCAAAATACCAAATATGAAGAGCTAAAGTCCAGGTACAAAACTGCATGCACAACTGCACATCTTTTGTGTATTCAAGTGACTGCATAAACAAGTCTTGTGTTTGTGCACACAAGTTATTTGGGCACCTAAATAACTGCTTACGCATGGAATTATGTAACTGCATAGGTTTCGTTTGAACAGGGGTGTTTGAATGTGATCATCAAGCCAATTCTTTTGAAAATGTGGAGCTTGATGTTTGTCCATTAGTTGCTATTACAATCTCTACCATTTCTGTTTAAAGTAAATTCTTTCCAACATGAGAATTACAACTGGAGCATGAGTGAGAACAATATTAAATATACTCAAAAAAGGCTGAGATTTGTTTTTCTTTTGTTACTGATCCATTCATAGTGAAGGTTATAGGATAATTTACAGGAAAAATATTTATAGGTTAATTACATAAAATAATTATACTGCACCAACAAAACACTACAAACAGAATATTTTAAAATCGTATTAGGGCATGTACACATGTCAATTTACAAAGAGAATACTTGAAAATCTATGTGCTAAGGGAAATAAACATATCTCATCCTACTGGGTTAAGTGTTCAAAAGGCTGTTTGTTACTGCAGCATAAATCATTTCCTTAGTGCAAGACTTACCAAGTGTGTAAAAAGACCTGAAAAAAAACTGCTTTTCTGCCCTAAAAATATCTGAATAATAAAGTGATAGCTGTGTTTCTCAAGTAGCTTATTAGTTTTTGCTGAGTTTTGGAACATATCAATTTATACAAGCTGAGTTTTAAAACTGTAAAAATATTTGGTGAGAAATCACTCTAAAATCGGATTCAAATATGCTGTCAGTGAAAGACAACAGAAATAAAAACAAAACTGATCTGTGCAAGTGAAAGAAGATGTTGATTTGATTCCCTCCCTCCGCACCACTGGAAGCATCCTTGTATGACAGTTTGGCACATTACCTATCCCCAAAAGCTATATTGCACTGACAGGTGCAAGATTACTTTAGTTGTTGAAGAATCACAGTGTTAAGTATATCTGCTTCTTGTAGTGTCAGACTTTCATCTGTTAGCTCTTTATTTGGAAATGTAGTCACAAGAACAAAGTCAGCTGCTGCAAATGCAGGATGGGACTGGATAATAAAGTCTCGAATATCCATAATCCTGTTGAAATAAATATAATGTTATTATATAAACACTGAAAATTACTAATGATTTAATTTATACAGGAATCAGCTGCCTACACCAGTAAAGGCAAAAAATTTGAATACTGCAAATATAGCATGCACTATTTACAAATGCACTTTTGATTGTATACCTATTGTGACAAAGTTCCTCCTCTGTCTTGGTGGGTCCTGTGCTTTCCAGAGGATTTGCTCGCCTCAGAGGTTCACGGCAGCCCTCAGTTTGGCCACTTTTGCCACTGGCTCAAACCTGCCGTTCAGTCAGCTAACCTCATCACTGGCCAGCATGGGGGAAAGGGAGGAGAACAATCCCCGCAGTCTCGGTGGTCCCACCTAGTGAGTCGGGGACAGGCCAGAGACCTTCCCCTCTGATATGACTCACAGTCCAGGTCAACTCCTCTTGTGTCAAATAGGGAGTTGGGGGAATGGGGGAAACCCAGGCCTGCCCTCTACTCCGGGTTCCAGCCCAGGGCCCTGTGGATCGCAGCTGTCTACAATGTCTCCTGTAACAGCTGTGTGACAACTGCAACTCCCTGGGCCACTTCCCCATGACTTCCCCCCAGCACCTTCTTTGTCCTCACCGCAGGACCTTCTTCCTGATGCTGTTTGTATTCCTCAGTCCTCCAGCAGCACGTCCTCTCACTCCCAGCTCCTTACACGCCTCTCACTAACTGAAGGGAGGTCTTTCTTTTAACCAGGTGTCCTGATTAACCTACCTGCCTTAATTGGTTCTAGCAGGTTCCTGATTGTTCTGGAATAGTCCTTGTTATCTTATCCAGGGAAAAGGGACCTGCTTAATCTGGGGCTAAGGTATCTACCTTCCACCACTCTCCTGTAGCCATCTGGCCTGACCCTGTTACACTATATTTTGATCATATTCTTCAAATTATTAGAATGATAATCTGAGGATTCTTGCTTTCTGAATACAAGGACTGAAAAGAAGAGTGGATGTATGGTTTGTCTTATCATATAATAGAAAGTTAACTCATCTTGTAAAATAACCTTGAGCTGTGTCCCTCTATAAGTGCTCCACTTCAGGTGTACATGTGCCTCTTAAGTCCTTGATCAGAGATTTTCAGCTAGCATTGTCTGTTTAGCTGTGCATTCACCTATGCCTCCTTGTGCCAGACACCAAAGCTATATAGGTGTGTGCAGGCAAACTGGCCTCAGTTCCTTCTCTAACCAATTGTTCCCTAAGGAACAGTCTGAAGCAGAGGGGAAGGAGGGCAGGTACTGGAGCACCCAGAGGGAGACACATCTCAAAGACTATAGTTACTGCACAAGTTGAGTAACCTCCTCTTCTTCTTCTTCTTCGAGTAGTGTCCCCATTGGTGCTCCACTTCAGGTGACTTCTGGGCTGTATCCCCAGAAGGAGGAGGGAGCTTCAAAACAGAGTCCAGAACTGAAGATGATACATCAGTAGGTTCTACAGTATCAGATCTGACGACATGGATAAGGAAGTGAAGCTGGAATACAGGGTTAGTTCCACCACCCTTGGTGACCAATACAATCCTCCCTGTGACTAGTCAAAAAGGAATTCCTGAAGGGGCAGGTTGGTGAACCCCTGACCAAGATAGAGGAGACTTCTCCTCCATGTCATTCCATGGGGGTGGTGGGGCACCCATTGAAAATGGTGGAGATTCCTATGGTGCCAGAGGACAGTAGCCCAGAGACTGGTGTCTTGGTACCGAAAGGCACTTAGTACCCATAAGAAACAGGGAGTCCGGTCCATCAGATACCATAAGGTCCTTAGAGTACTGGAATTCTTGTGATACTGAGAAGGGATACAGTACTGAAGCAGTAGCCCAGGCCATGGTCGCAAAAGCCAATGGTACTGATGATGATTGCATTCCAGGTGAAGAGGGGGGTCATGCCAAATGCGCTGGCACCGATAGCTGGATAAACTGCATCAGTACCAATGGCTGGGTTAAGGGGAGTAATGGCACTGCTGGCTGGGTTGGATGCATTGGTACTGACTGCTGGGCTGAACTCGACAGAGCCCCATGCCTGCTCTCCTTATGGGTAAAGGATACTGGCACCCTGTCAGAGCCGTGTCTCCTTTCCTTGGAGCTCCAGTGCTTCACAGCCCCACAGTACCCTCGGAGACCGTAGACTTGGCCTCAACAGTACCCTCGGAGACCGTAGACTTGGCCTTTTCTGGAGCTGACTCCTTGGAGTGAGAGTCCACATTTCCCTTTTGGGGAGTCTTCCCAGAAGCCTCCAAAAATCTTCCCTTCCTTGGGGGAAGCTTGCCCCAGTGTAAAAGGTGTGTTCTGGGTCTGTCTGAGGACAGGCATTCGGGAGATGGGGGGTGTCTCCTGACCTGGTTCTGGTTGCATGGAGTGTTCCATTACGAACAGTCTTCGCTTGGTCTCCCTGTTCTTCCTTGGCCTAGACTTAAGGGCCAAGCAAAAGTTGCACTTCTGAGAGCTATGGGACTCCCCCAAGCAATGAACACACATAGAGGGGGCATCGTTTACAAGAATAGCCTCTCAGCAGGAGAGACAGCATCTGAAGCCTGGTGAGCCAGGCATGCCCTGCAAGGAAAATGAGTCTCCGAAAGGAAAAAGGGGTAAGGAGAACAAAACAATCCCCTCACTACCTATACAAACTAACTATAACTACTACTACTAGTAGTAGTCCCTCCGTAGTAGTCGTCCATTGCTGACGATGATGACGATATTGTTACAATTCTCATCTATGGCTACGCATATGACTCTGAAGTCCAAACCCTGATGCACAGAGTTGGCCGCACTGAGGGCACAGGAAGTCCGTATCCATGATATTTGACGATGCAGCTCTATGGCGTCTTTCACATGCAGCCTGGAAACGATTTTATCAATCCCGCTCAAACCCATGGCATGCTAATCTTGTCAGAGACTAACAGTGAGTCCTGTTCTGAACTGTTTGCTCAAGTTCTTTGAGATTGATCCCATCCCACTACAGATTGCATTTCAAGTTATCTTTGAAGCACTCGTACTGATGACACTTCTTTGTTTTGCCCTGCCTCAGCTCCCCATACAGGATCTGTTTTGGGAGGTGGTGGTCTTCCATTCTGATGACATGTCCAGTCCACCTAAGTTGTGCTCTCAATAATATTTCCTCGATGCTGGTTGTGTTTGCTCTAACTATACCACCCTAACTATACTAGTAACTACTAAACTAAGTATCTTAACACTAAGGAAAAATAGAATGGCCAAGGTAGATACACTAAGGCTCCGTCTCAGGCCGAAGTAGTTGAGAAAAAGCTAAGGGCAGTTTGCCTGTGCACCCCTATATAACCTTGGTGTCCGGCACAAGGAGGCACAGGGCGCATGCGAGAGCTGAACAGACACTGCTAGCTGAAAATCTCCAATTAAGGGCTCGAAAGGCACATGAGCACCTGAAGTGGAGCACCCATAGGGACACATCTTGAAGAATGAAGGTGGTGCATAGGAGTTCACTAGATAAACTCGTTTTATTTTTCAATGTAATTTACTCCTTCAGCAGTTTGAGTATATGCAGAAAATCCAATACACAACATGTAATG
This sequence comes from Platysternon megacephalum, assembly GCA_003942145.1. Taxonomy (NCBI): domain Eukaryota; kingdom Metazoa; phylum Chordata; order Testudines; family Platysternidae; genus Platysternon; species Platysternon megacephalum. The sequence continues at coordinate 5,040,238 of QXTE01000033.1, forward strand.
ACAAAGCCAAACTAAATTAATGCCAGTTCCTTAATCAGCTTCAATTCCCAGTGATCAGCAATGTCCCTACTTCCCAGCCAGGGCCAAATCTGAATGAAAAGAGAAGCACTACACTGTACCCCTGTGGTGTAGCTAGGCATCAAAATTTGGGTGGGCCCCAAATCATGGTGGACGGGCAATGTCCAAAACCTGAGCTCTCACCTTCATGGTGCATGGTTCCAAAATAAAGGCCATTAATAAGTTCACTTTAACTTGGCATTCACGCAGAGACTGATTCTGGTGGGCCTGAGCGAGCTACGATCCACGCAGGCCCACCCATGTCTACACCCTTGATGTACCCTGAAAGTCAGCAGACTAGTTCTGACAGAAAAATGGTGGTTGGGGACAGGAATATGTTCCAAAACAAAGTCTTCTGCTGAATACCCTATCTACCATCCACAATCTAAGAACTGCCAGCAAAAGTATGACATCATAAATAGCGTCAACACACGAATAAGAAGTCATCTTTAAGCCAGCCAAGATGCAAATTATATAGGTCTCGAGAACAAAACTAATGCTGCAAAATTCTCCCAGAAGAAAATAATAAGCCTGTGCAATCTTTGAAGAGTTAGTGTAATATGTCCTCTTTAACCAACCACTAAGCAGGCAGACAGCAGCACTCTGCAGTAGGTGTAGTTCCTTACCGATCCTCTACCATACATTGACCAGTGAAGTGTGCTCTATATTGACATTATCAGTGCTTGGATAACTACAACAACTACATGAGTGAAAGGGTCACTATTGCCTAACAAAATACATGGAAACAAGTGCTTCTGGCTATTGATGCTATCTGGGAACCTAGGAGTAGGTTGGGGTCCAGAATCCCCCTTCCATTCCTGGATGGCAAAGCTCCTTCAAGACTGGGAAAAACTCCCTCAATAATAGGGAAAAGCAACATCCTGGGTCACACCTTCTAGCAGTTTCCCAGCTTGAGCTGGTCAGGAACATTTAATGCAGTGGTTTGTCACAAAATGCTGATTTGCCAAAACTTTTTGCAAGAACATGCCAGTTTCAACAAAACTTTTGTCAGGAAAGGTTTCCTCGGTTGAGGATGGAATTTCTGGTCTAAATGAGACAGACGGACACCCTCCACCACCAGAATAGCCCATTGGTTAGGGCACTCAACTGGATGTGGGAGATCCAGGTATGAGTCTTGCTCTGCCTGATTCAGACCAGGGACCTGAACATAGCCTCTCACATCCCAGGTGAGTGCCCTATGCACCAGGCATTGACTATTCTGGAGTGCGTCTCTCTCCGGCTCTTTGCAACTACCTAGAATGTCGCTGTTTTGGCCATATGCAGAATGGGAGTGTTTTTGAAACCTCAAAAATTTTAACAGGGCAGGAAATCTATTTCCTGCACAGCTCTATTCCCAACCTGCCAGCATCACCATTATTTTAATTGGACTGAGCCTCAGCCACCTTGCTCTTAACCAAATACTATGAAAGAAGAGAGGTTGTACTATTCATGTCTGCTAAAATAAAGAGACCTAGCGTTGCAAGTCCCTCTGCTCACTGACTGCACCACAGCTGAAACTGTCTCACTCTGCCTATCATAGCTCTCACATACATGTAGAGCGGGAAATGTGACAACACTATAACTTTGCCAAACTCTGAACAAATGCACTCTTAGAACGGATAAGTAATTGCATACACATCAACCAGCCAAACAAAAGTGCTTCTCAAAGCTATATCCAAACTAAAAGCCAGAATAGGATATGGACGATGAAAGTTATATGAATTTAACAGTTACCAAATGCCTGAATCTGATCACCTCCAAAAGTGTTATTCTACATCTAGTGTTCCTCTACCGCAAACGTTCATAATTAAACTGCTTATACACGTTGCCTGTTTTACCATCATTCTTGCCTTTTTATATGCCAGCTGCTATTTTAGTTCCTTTTCTATCTACTAGATACAAAACAATCTTACTGAAAGAAGCATGGTTACTTGTATCTTTATGGCATTAGTTTACCTGTGTGTTTGATTGAATCTTTGTATCAAACGGCTTCCGTCCGCTAGCCTAATCTGAATTTTAGTTGTTGCAATGGAGTCATCAATCAGAACAGTTGCATTAAGAATGGATTTATCCTCTTCTTCTGGGGAAGAAGGTGTACTGACAATTTCAGGTGTGAGGCTGAAGGATTGAAGTATAGGTGTTACTGAAAGAAAGCACAACTGAAAAGATGCATTCTAGAACATTTCTTATCTTTCTTTTCTATCTGAAACCAGTATCATGCACTGTATACTAATTGACTTGAGTATTGAAAAGAGTGTCAAAATTGTTTGCATTAATATATGGATAAGATTTTATCTACGTGCATTTTAGTTACACAAGAACATTTTTTCCATACATGAGGTTTCTTGTACATGATTTTTTTATATACAGGACTATTTCATGTAGGGATATAAATATTGTTCAAAAAGTTAACCGTTTAAATGATTAAAATATTTCATTCAAATGGTTAACCGATTAAAGGACCGGGGCTGGCGCAGGGGTTAACGGTTAAGGTGGATTAACCGCTAAGACTAATGCTTACAGGTTAACCGGTAAACATTTTACATCCCTAATTTAATGCACATCACTACTATAAAAGGGAAGGCTAATACAGTTGCATAATTTTATATATATATGGATAGATGATCATAACACAACATTTTTGTGTATGTTAATACTAGAGCACGAAACAACATGTGCATGATTTTAATTTTATTCATTGTACCTTATGGGCCATATTTGGAGATAATGTAAGCGGTTATGTAAATTATACATTGGCAGTTGGCCCTAAGTGCTTTAGCTTATGCTTTCATACACCCTGTTGACTGTGCCTGCTACAACCTTTCTCTGTCTCTTCACCCTCTCAAGATATTATTTATGCTGATTTACTTATATTTAATTTACACTACCATTTAAGTCACTTCTGAATTTGGCATTTTACGCACAAGAATGCTGATTAGTATAGGGATTGGTAAATCTATTGTAAAGATGGTGAAGGGAAGTGTTTTGGCTCTGGTTAGGTGTAGTCTAGGGTTTGATTTTGGGTTGGAGATTGCATCCTGGCCAGGAGCTGAATCTGAGAGTGCTATAATCTCATGATAGAGAAGGGTGGAGTAGATAACATTAAAAAGAAAAAAAGCTTTCAGAAACTGTAATGTTTACAGCTTGGACTATTTTTCACACACCTAGCAGCTGTGCTTTAATGAATGCACTAATGCCAAATTTATATGCTTTCTACTTCTTCCCTCTTGGTCATATAAGTCTGTATGTAATTTAACATTTATGTGATTTACATCACCTACATTTTTATTTGTTTTTAGTACGGATTCCTCTTTCCCTCGCCTCATATTCTAGGTTTGGCTAATTTACATTGCATACTCATTTGGAATAAGGAATCATGCCCCATTTAATTTATGTAAACATTATTCAGCAATATGGTTATACTTAAAAGTTTAATAATGATGCTTCATTAAAGAAAACCTGGGAAAATGACCACTGTGTGACAAACAAGTTAGCCTTTTAATCACATACTCTCTAATGAATTTTGTATCTATTAGATTACCTTTTCCCACTGTTTATGGAGTTAAGACCTTAGGGGCCACAAAATGGGAAGTACATACAACTACATGCAGGAAAATAAACAATGCAATTGTGTGCCCAATTTCCATGCATAATTAATCAGTTTGTAAATGCCATCAAAATGTTTGTAAATGCAAATGGCCAAATCTGAATTCAACTGGCCATTAGCAGCACATTTTCTTCTTGTGTGCAACCCATCCATTTAGTACTTGAGAAATTCCATGATTTTTTAAAAAGGCACTAAACATATGAAGAAATGTAAATTTGCATACTACAAACTAAACTGTTTTGTATTAGAAATTAAGAGCTATTTATACACCCTTGAGTGATGAGATGCAAATTTTGTAAGACTGGAAACTAACATCATTAGAACATAAAAAAATAATATAAGGACAGCAGAAAATCATTTTTTCTAGCATGGAGTATTCTACTACTTATATATAATATGTGTATCTACACATACACATGCATAAAATATGGAGGGAATACATGATGGTGTGGTATGAAAGGTTTTATCTGCATGAGTTTGGCATGGGCATATTGCTCAGAAGAGGTTAAGCCATGAGTTCTAAAACATGCATGTCATCCAGTGTTGAGAAAACTTTTATATCACAATGTGATACATTGTGCATGTGATTTTAAACATAATGATCCAGAGTCTCAGCTTGTGTCAAATGGCATCACTGTTAAAAACAAAAAATCAACAGAACTATGCAGATTTACACAAGTTAAGAATTTGGCCAGATTCCTCCATCTGGAAAGCCAAATTTCTTTATTATAATGAGTCCACAGTATAAAGGGGTCAGAGGAAGCCAAAGATCATAAGCCACAGACCATCTGTGACAGTAACCTAAAATAGATTTTCAAGGGCAGGAAGAATGCTAGAAGCTGATAGTTTCCCCTTTCCAATGATATAAAACTTCTGCTTCTAACTCTGCAGGGCTGAAAGATCACATTTTTTATGGAGAGAAAAGTTGTTACTGGCCTAGGACTAAATCTTGCCTCTCCAGGGCTTGGGCAGGTGTAATTTTGCAGGAAAGGAAGAGAAATCATTTGGCTGGCAGGTTAATATTTTAAAAAAGTAAAAGCTATTTAAAGCTGAGTAAGGGTTTGTAATGTAAGATTAAGTCCAGGGAGATGGAAGATAAGTGAGGGGAGCAAAGACACAGGTTAAACAAATTTATAAAATAGTTCTGAAATTTATCACATGGAAACCACTTCCACATACATAACATATATGTACTATGCCCTCTACTTAGCAGGAAAGGAGAGCTAATGGATGACAACAAGAAGGCGGAGGTGTTTAATGCATAGTTTGCTTCAGTCTTCATTAAAGGTAAATTGTGATAAGATACTTTAAACAATTAATATTAACTACAAGGGGAAGGAACACAAGCTAAAATAGGGAAAGAACAGGTTAAAAAATATTTAGATATGCTAGATATATTCAAGTAAGCAGGGCCTGATGAAATTCACCTTAGGAACTAGCTGAAGCAATCTCAGAACCATTAGTGATTATTTTTGAGAACTCATGGAGGATCAGCGAGGTCCCAGAGGACTGAACAAGGGTAAATATAGTACCTATCTTTAAAAAGGGGAACAAAGACAACCTGGGGAATTATAGACCAGTCAGCCTAACTTTGATACCTGGAAAGATACTGGAACAAATTATTAAACAATCAATTTGTAAGCATGTAGAGGATAGGGTTATAAGAAATAGCCAATTGTCAAGAACAAATCATACCAAACCAACCTAATTTCCTCCCTTGACAGGGTTACTAGACAAATGGACAGGGGAAAAGCAGTAGATGTAATATATCTTGATTTTAGTAAGGCTTTTGACACAGTCCCACGTGACGTTCTCAAAAGCAAAAAGGGAAATGTAGTCCAGATGAAATTACCATAAGGTGGATGCAAAACTGATTGAAACACTGTATTGAAGAAGTAGTTATCAGTGGTTTACTCTCAAACTGGAGGGACATATCTAGTGGGGTCCACAGGGATTTACGAAAGGTCCAGTACTAGTAAATATTTTTATTAATGACTTGAGAGTATGCTTACAAAATTTGCAGGTAACTCCAAGCTGGGAGTGGCTGCTTGCACTTTGGAGGACAGGATTAGAATTAAAAATGACCTTGACAAATTGGAGAATTGGTCTAAAATCACCAAGATGAAATTCAATAAAGACAAGTGCAAAGCACTACACTTAGGAAGGAAAAATCAAATGCACATATACAGAATGGGGAATAACTGGTATGGCATTAGTACTGCTGAAAAGGATCTGGGGGTTATACTGGATCACAAACTGAATGAGTCAACAATGTGATGCAGTTGTGAAAAAAGCTAATATCATTCTGGGGTGTGTTAACAGGAATGTCATGTGTAAGACATGGGAGGTAAGTCTCCTGCTCTACTCAGCACGGGTGAGGTCTCAGCTGGAGTACTGTGTCCAGTTCCGGGGGCCTCACTTTAGCAGAGATGTGGACAAAATAGAGAGACTCCAGAGGAGAGCAACAAAAATGATAAAAGGTTTAGAAAACTGGACCTATGAGGAAAGGTTAATAAAACTGGGACTGTTTAGTCTTGAGAAACGAAGATGGGGGGGGGGGGGGGGGGGGGGANGTTAAGGGCTGTTATAAAGAGCATGGTGATCAATTGTTCTCCAGGTCCACTGAAGGTAGAACAAGAAGTAACAGACTTAATCTGCTGCAAGGGAGATTTAGGTTAGATATTATGAAAAGCTAATTATAAGGATAGTTAAGTAGTGGAATAGGTTACTAACACAGGTTATGGAATCCCCATCATTGGAGGTTTTTAACAGGTTAGACAAACACTCGTTTGGTATATTTGGTTCTGCCTCAGCACAGGTCCCTTCCAGTCCTACATTTCTATGATTCTATAGCTAACCCAAGTAATAATTTTATATTTATCTAATTTTAAGAAGTACCCACCCAATTCCCTTCAAACTTAACTTAATTTACCCATTGACAATATACAAAAATTTCACTTGACAGCATTTTAAGGAAATCTGTAAGTGTAGAAATAGGTGTTTATAATGGAATATTTCCTGGAGGTTTAATTAGATCACCTCTAGCACACCTCTTCCTCAACTCATGCTTCAGTACTAAGATGATGGAATGGACTATGCATGCACAACTGAGATTCCTGCTATATATTACTGCCTAATAAAATGTGTTGAACCATATATAAACACATTATTTAGTGTAGGTTCTGTGGTCTTTAGAGACCAAAGTACAAGTAGCTTTTCTAACACCACACTGCAGGTCCATTTATTTCTCTTAAAAGATTCACCTGCCTTGGGAAGAAAGTGGTGCACTGCAAAGAGGTTCCCTCTCCTACTCTAGCACAGGACCAGCTATAATTTGGTACTAAATGAAGTAGCAGGGATTAGGAAGTGATGAAGAGTGTTAAGCGTTAGGTAATTTTCCCCTTCTATCTACAGATATTTTTTCTGATCAAGATCGAATAAAACCTGAGTCTAAAATTGAACTCCATTTAAGTCAATGTGGTTACAACATGATAAATTTGGCCCATAATCCTTAACAAGTAGTGGAAGCTAGGAGAACTGGGGATGCAATGCAGAAGGAAAACAGATCTGAAATTCTTGGAAGAATAAAAATATCTTTCTGGTGCCAACAGCTGGTAAAACACAGAGCTTGAGACAGTCTTGATGAAAATTATGGAAGTATTTTCTAAAATGGAAGAAAAATCATTCTGGTTTAAGATATTTGAGTGGCATGAAATGGGCAAAGATGCTGGGGACAGAGAAAGCGAGAGAGAACATTACTCAAATTTGTCAGTAATCAGACATGGATTATAGCTTATATCAGTGGTGGGCAACCTGCGGCCCGTCAGGGGAATCCGCTGGCGGGCCGCAAGACAGTTTGTTTACATTTGCACGGCTGCCCACAGCTCTCAGTGGCCGCAGTTTGCTGTTCCCGGCCATTGGGAGCTGCAAGAAGTGGTGCGGGCCGCAGGAACGTGCTGGCTGCCGATTCCCGCAGCTCCCATCGGCCGGAATGGCGAACCGCAGCCACTGGGAGCTGCGGGCGGCCGTGCAAATGTAAACAAACTGTCTGGCGGCCCACCAGCGGATTACCCTGACAGGCCGCGTGCAGCCCGTGGGCTGCAGGTTGCCCACCACTGGCTTATACTGGAAGCTCCAAATCAAAAACCCATGCAATTAATGAAACCAGCTTTTGACACTTACATCCCACACACCTTACTTGCAAATGAAAGGTTTTTCAGCAAATTCATTTGAATATGTCAGTTAAGTGCAAAGAAGGAAGACTTGGAGAGTGAGAAACTGAAAAGGAGTTTTGAATCAACAACATGTAGCTATTGCCTGTTGTAATCAAACAAATCTGCTTATGTGATCTTAGATATTTTATATATTTATTTTATACTGTAATAAGATCTATTTTAACATAGTTAAAAATGAAATAAGCTATTTCCAAAAAGGTATCAGAATTGCCTTGCTGACAAAATTAATACACATTATATAACATGGTGAGCATCAAGCAGTTGAGGTGTTTACTATTCAACTGCTAGGCTTTATTGAGTTAGTCTATAAGGTTGCTCTGGAGCCTATGAATCTGTGTTACATAAAAGCTTGATGACAGAATGTTACAAGTATATTTGTTGCTGCTTATTCTTGCTGAGTTACCTTGAACAGTTTTTTAGAGCTTTGTCTAAAAAGTTATAATATCGCAAGTCTGATTAGGGATGCAAGCTGACTGTCACATCTCAGATACTCAGTCATTAGAACATATTTTGCAGTTGCACTATTATGTAACTGTTTAGAATTTTATCATCCACATATTCTTGCCCCCAGATACCAGACTAAGCAATTCAAAGGCAGATGTCAGATTCTTTAACATTATTGCTTATGTTTCAACTACTATTATCTATGTACTATTATCTATGTACTTCAGCTTTTTGTGGCAGCATTTGAAGTTCTCACCAGAATTTCATTGGAATTAAGGTTTTAACATCATGCAATTTATTGTTCATATTTATTTTGTGTCAAATAAATCAAGCGGGATTCTCAAATGAATCTCTCTGCCGTTTAAGGATACTAGACCTGTCAATAGTGTAGCTGGGAGTCTTATAATCAAAGGTGTTACCAGTTCATATATTATATCACAATATTTCTGCCACTGGCATTTCAGCCAATAGATGCTTTAATTGCTGCCATACAGAAATCCGATCAGGAACTTGGTCAAGTATCAGACTATGAAAATGTTCATGGCTAAAAGCAGAAAATGACAGAGAAGGATGGGGGTTGGATGGCTCAGGGAATTAGTAATGGAATATACAGTTTGCTATTTATACTGATCATTGGATCAAATACAGACCAAGTACTGACAGCTATAAGGTTGAATGAATTAGTGGTCTCAGTCAAATTCCTATTGAACTGGTGCCTTCCTTAAAATCTCCAACAAAGTAGGCGAAGTTTTTGGCAGTCTCACGTGAGACAGCAAGGAATTAACAATGATCAAGACTTAAGTGTGAAGGACTTTGTTCTCAACCACAACTATTTCACATTTGGGGACAATATATACCTTCAAGTCAGCAGCACTGCTATGGGTACCCGCATGGCCCCACAGTATGCCAACATTTTTATGGCTGACTTAGAACAACGCTTCCTCAGCTCTCATCCCCTAATGCCCCTACTCTACTTGTGCTACGTTGATGACATCTTCATCATCTGGACCCATGGAAAAGCTGCCCTTGAGGAATTCTACCATGATTTCAACAATTTCCATCCCACCATCAACCTCAGCCTGGACCAGTCCACGCAAGAGATCCACTTCGTGGACACTACAGTGCTAATAAGCGATGGTCACATAAACACCACCCTATATCGGAAACCTACTGACCGCTATACTTACCTACATGCCTCCAGCTTTCATCCAGACCACATCACACGATTCATTGTCTACAGCCAAGCTCTAAGATACAACTGCATTTGCTCCAAACCCTCAGACAGAGACAAACACCTACAAGATTTCTATCAAGCGTTCTTAAAACTACAATACCCACCTGCTGAAGTGAAGAAACAGATTGACAGAGCAGGAAGAATACCCAGAAGTCACCTACTACAGGACAGGCCCAACAAAGAAAGTAACAGAACGCCAGTAGCCGTCACCTTCAGCCCCCAACTAAAACCTCTCCAGCGCATCAACAAGGATCTACAACCTATCCTGAAGGACGATCCCTCACTCTCACAGATCTTGGGAGACAGGCCAGTCCTCGCTTACAGACAGCCCCCCAACCTGAAGCAAATACTCACCAGCAACCACACACCACACAACAAAAACACTAACCCAGGAACTTATCCTTGCAACAAAGCCCATTGCCAACTCTGTCCACATATCTATTCAAGGGACACCATCATAGGACCTAATCACATCAGCCTCACCATCAGGGGCTCGTTCACCTGCACATCTACCAATGTGATATATGCCATCATGTGCCAGCAATGCCCCTCTGCCATGTACATTGGCCAAACTGGACAGTCGCTACGTAAAAGAATAAATGGACACAAATCAGACGTCAAGAATTATAACATTCAAAAACCAGTCAGAGCACACTTCAACCTCCCTGGACACTCAATTACAGACCTAAAAGTCACAATTCTTCAACAAAAAAACTTCAAAAACAGACTCCAACGAGCAACTGCAGAACTGGAATTAATTTGCAAACTGGACACCCTTAAATTAGGCTTGAATAAAGACTGGGCGTGGATGGGTCATTACACAAACTAAAAACTATTTTCCCATGCTAATTTTTCCCCTTTTGTTACTCACACCTTCTTGTCAACTGTTTCAAATGGGTCATCCTGATTATCACTACAAATGTTTTTTTTCTCCTGCTGATAATAGCCAACCTTAATTGATTAGTCTCCTTATAGTTGGTATGGCAACCCCCGTTTTTTCATGTTATATATCTTCCTACTGTATTTTCCACTGCATGCATCTGATGAAGTGGGTTTTAGCCCACGAAAGCTTATGCCCAAATCAATTTGTTAGTCTCTAAGGTGCCACAAGTACTCCTCGTTCTTTTTTTAAATGTATAAACTGTAGTCCTTCCAGATCAGGATTGAGGCATATTGGCAAAATGGCATGGGGAAATCCTATACTGCGGCTCCCAGCATTCTACTCATTCAGACAATAAAAGAAGGGCTTCAATCTGCATGGCAATCAATCCATTACTTTTAATCAGCTACATTTCCTTAATAACGGAAGGACAGGTCTATGTATAAATTAATTTATCAAGTGTCTAGGTAAACTGATCTGGCAGATTGGAATGACATTCCACTATGAATGTCAAATTCCACTTCATCATACTCTATACAGTAATAAAGCAGCAAGTTTAAATCTGAATAGAATAATCTTAACATACCGCTTATATTTGTTCCCCATGATTATAGGCAGAACTGGTAGCACCACCCTTTGTTAATGTTGCCCCAAAACATTTCATTATTAGGGTGACCATATATCCCGTTTTGGCTGGGACAGTCCCCTTTTTAAGCCCTATCCAGGATGTCCTGACATTTTTGGCAAAAGTGTGCATTTGTCACAAAAGCAAATGGGACAAATGCAGTTTTGCCAAAGCGGAGGAAAAGATTTTTTTGGGGTGGGGAGGAGAGAGAGTGATGACATCAGATGTCAGAGCTTGGGCTGTCAGCCCCAGCCCTGGGTGGTGGGGCTAGGGTTGTCAGCCCTGTGCTGGGGGGAGGGGGAAAAGGCTTGGGTGAGCCCCACATCGGGGGGTGGGGAGGGGAGGGTTGTGTAGAGTGGTGGTGGAAGGCTCGCTATGTCAAACCTGGGCAGCAGGGCTCAGGCTTCTGTCCCAGCCCCGGGTGGCAGGGCTAGGTCTGTCAGCCCTGCCATGGGAGGGAAAGGCTAGGGCAAGCCCCACATGGGAGAGGGGGACGAGACCCTCGGGCTGTCAACCCCGGGCAACGGGGCTCAGGCAAGCCTCATGTGGTGTCCTGTTTTCCCTTTGGGAAATATGGTCACCCTATCCATTATAAGATCCTGTTTTCAGTTGCCTATTACTTAGCCAAATGTTAAGCATTCAGGCTGAAATGTTCTATGCTGGGTGTCCACTTCAAGCTGAATTTTTTTAAAAATTTTAGCAAAAATGGTTGAGCCACATCTGAGAATAAAGATAAGGGTAAAATATGTTGTTTTGCCAGTGTTAAAAAAAATATCTTATAACTATGGCAACTCCATGCTTTGAAGCAGGGACTTGAAATTTGGCAGGGGTATCACCCTGGTTTCAAGGATGCAGCTTCTGCTGTTCCCATGAAAAACCGCCCTAAATTTGACGAATTTATCCAAAAATGAGTATGTGATCAGGTAATTAAGCAGGGCTGCCACAGATGGGGGAGGGAGGGAGTGAGGGGAAGGGGCAGTTTGCCCCAGGGCGCCTGTTTGAGAGGGCCCTCAAAATGACAAAGGGACGGCCGAGCCAAATTTGAGTAAAGAGGTGTTGCAACATGGTGAACGGGATTACAATGCCACTTAGGTTTGATGCCTGCCATCAATAATGCAGGAAGCAAATTGCCTATCTCAGCCAGGCCCAGAACCCACAGTCACTGTTGTTGGCATCATCATGCCAGGCTTGAGGCGCCCTACCATGCTGAGAGCCCAGAGGAAGGAGTAAGGTCAGGGATACCACTTCCGCTAGTTGCAGGGCTAGAGATCAGAGAGAGGCGCGACCTGGCTACATGCAGAGAAGAGCATCCCTTCCTGTGGGGAAGGCAGCAACCACACAGGCCTGGGGCCTCGCTGACCCCTCTCCCCCATCCTCTCCCCTCTTCTTAAACTCTTTCATTTCCATGGTAATTTTTTTTTATTTGGATGGAGACATCAGTTTCAGATTTTGAACCTGACCCCCAAAACACTCTCTGCAGCCTTGAAGACTGTAAAATAAGGCATGCACACAATGGGACAGAATTACATTGCAAAGGCAACCTTAATTCTGGGATCTTCTAACTCTTAAGTTTTGACATATTTGACTTGTGATATTTTGGATGAATAAAGTATTTGTTTTCACTACATTCCCTGACCAAGACTGATCAGTAAACACTTCTGGTATTAACTACTGTTAAGTGGAAAGTGCACAGAGCTACTTCTCCAGAAGTCTCCGATTACTCAATTAAAATCAGTGTCTGAAAGCACTATTTAAAATAGCATCATAGAAAACATTACAAAAATAAAATGTATCTTTTCCAGCCATCCTGAGCCCTACTCTTCTCTTTAATTGCAAATTACACATGCACATGACAGAAGAGAACATTCATTTGTTAAATTTATTTTTACCTTCCAAGCTTTTGTCCTTCTCCACTGAAAGCTTTGAATTTCAATCTAGGCTTTTCATATTCCTGTTCTTGGTGGTCTTCCATATCCAAGTTAACTTGGCCACCATGCACCAACCGCTGAAGTTCCAAAGGAATCTCTCTTAAATGCAAAAAATAAACCATTTTAGCTGTCTCCTTAAAGTACACAGTAGAAATTCCCAATTACAGTACAGTAAAACATTTCAGTATGGATCCTACAAGAGCCTAAACAATATTTTAATAAAGAATGGAAACTAGTGCCCTATCTTTATCAAAATGCAGAGGAATCCAATTGCACCTACTTCTTCTAGAAGCTAGAGTTAAAAATAAAGACTAATGGATGTATAATTAATGTAGTTCATTATTAAGTCACAAGTTGAAATCTAGGGTGCACTGATACAATGAATGAGTGTACAATCTTAATAGCCACATTTTGCAAATGATGTTCAAGCAGATGAAGTTACTGGGGAGTTCTGTGTTTAAAAAAATGTGAGATGGAATATTGCCCATACGTAGATATTTTTAATATTTTGGTGGAGAATTTAAAAAATAATCAAGAGGAACAGAATTTAGAAATAATGTCTAAAAATAGTTGCTGGAATTATAATATAATAATATAATTTTTCACTAATCAAACATTTTTAAAAGTTTTCTCAAGTAATCTCTAATGCAAGGGTGGGGAACCTTTTTTCTATCAGGGGCCATTGACCCACAGAAAAAAAAATCAGTCACGGGCCACAAACAGCCCTGCGGGGGGGGGAGGGGCTTCCCCTAGGCTCCGGGATGGGGCCAGAAATGAGGAGTTTGGGGTGCAGGAGGGGGCTCAGGATGGGGGAAGGGGGTTGGGGGTGCAGGTGGGGGCCTGAGAGGGAATTAGGGTGCGGGAGGGGGTTTTGACCTGGGGTAGGGGGCTGGGGTGCGGGTGGTGGTGCAGGCTCTGGGAGGGAGTTAGGGTGCAGGAAGGGGGGTTTCTAACTGGGGTGCGGGTAGGGCTGCAGGCTCTGGGAGAGAGTTTGGATGCGGGAGGGAGCTGAGACCTGGGGGTTGGGCTGTGGGGTCTGGGAGGGAGTTAAGGTGTGGCAGGGGGTTTGGGGTGCGGGCTCTGGCCAGGTGGCACTTACCTGAGGCGGTTTCTGGTCGGCTGTGCAGTGGGGCTAAGGCAGGCTCCCTGCCAGCCCTGGCCCCACGCTGCTCCCGGAAGCGACCAGAATGTGCGGCCCCTAGGCGGAGGGGCAGATGGGGGCCCTGCGCAGTGCATGCTGCCCATGCCCACAGGCGCCGCGCCCACAGCTCCCATTGGCCGCGGTTCCCGGCCAATGGGAGCTGTGGAGCTGGTGCTGGAGGCAGCATGCAGAGCTTCCCTGATCGCCCCTCTGCCCGGGAGCTGCGGGGGGGGATGGGAGGTGGGAGGGGAGGGCGCCGAGGCTCGGGGCTTCTGGCCCACGGCACGGAGACTTGCTGCGGGCTGGATTAAATTAAGTAGTGGGCTGGATCCGGCCTGTGGGCCGGAGGTTCCCACCCCTGCTCTAATGCAATAAATTTTTTTTGCCTGTCAATCACAGTCCTTAACAGGGATCATAATCCAATTCAGGTGAGGAAAAACGCCTTGAGAAATAATCAACTGATATTATATTGCAGTAGCACCCAGGGCCCTCAATTAGTAACATCGCCCCACTGTGCTAGGTGCTGTACAAATACATACAAAGACACAACCTCTACCCTGAAGATCTTACAATCTCAGACAACAATCAATGTGTAAAGGGTGGAGGGAAGAGGGATGCAATCTAATATATACATATATTCATATACAATAAGAGATATAAAAACTGCTTTGGATTGTTATCGAGCAGAACCCGTCATCAGCATGGACACATGTCCCCTGCAATGGTGGTTGAAGCATGAAGGGACATATGAATCTTTAGCGCATCTGGCACATAAATACCTTGCAATGCTAGCTACAAAAGTGCCATGCAAATGCCTGTTCTCACTTTCTGATGACATTGTAAATAAGAAGAGGGCAGCATTATCTTCTGTAAACGTAAATAAACTTGTTTGTCTTAGGCCTGGTCTACACTACGATTTTAGTTCGAATTTAGCAGCGTTATAGCGAATTAACCTTGTNTTCTGTAAATGTAAATAAACTTGTTTGTCTTAGGCCTGGTCTACACTACGATTTTAGTTCGAATTTAGCAGCGTTATAGCGAATTAACCTTGTACCCGTCCACACAACGAGGCCATTTAATTCGATTTAAAGTGCTCTTAAAATCGGTTTCTGTACTCCTCTCCGACGAGGGGAGTAGCGCTGAAATCGACATTGCCGGTTCGAATTAGGGTTAGTGTGGACGGAATTCGAAGGTATTGGCCTCCGGGAGCTATCCCACAGTGCACCATTGTGACCGCTCTGGACAGCAATCGAAACTCGGATGCTCTGGGCAGTTGGACAGGAAAAGCCCCGCGAACTTTTGAATTTCATTTCCTGTCTGCCCAGCCTGGTGAGCACAGGTGACCACACAGAGCTGAGCAGCACAGGTAGCGATGCAGGCCGACAACCGCAAACGAGCACCAGCATGGACCACACGCGAGATACTGGATCTGATCGCCATATGGGGAGAGGATTCAGTGCTCGCAGAACTGCGTTCCAAGAGACGGAATGCAAAGATCTTTGACAAGATCTCCAAGGGGATGATGGAGAGAGGCCACAATCGGGACTCCATTCAGTGCCGTATAAAGGTGAAGGAGCTCCGACAGGCCTATCAGAAGACGAAGGAGGCCAACGGACGGTCCGGGGCAGAGCCGCAGACATGCCGCTTTTACGATGAGCTGCATGCAATTCTCGGAGGGGCCGCCACCACTACCCCACCCCTGAGCGTGGACTCCGAGGAGGGGTTAATGTCATCGTTGCATGACGAATCTGCGGACGGGGAAGAGGAGGAGGAGGAGGAGGACGAACTTGTGGAGAGCACACAGCACTCCATTCTCCCCGACAGCCAGGAGCTGTTTCTGACCCTGACCGAAGTGCCCTCCGAACCCTCCCAAGGCGGCATCGCAGACCCCCTGGAAGGGACCTCTGGTGAGTGTACCTTTTCAAATATATCAAACATGGTTTAAAACAAGTATTTGTTTAATGATTAATTTGCCCTGGGGACTTGGGATGCATTCGCGGCCAGTACAGCTACTGGAAAAGTCTGTTAACGTGTCTGGGGATGGAGTTGAAATCCTCCAGGGACATCTCCATGAAACTCTCCTGGAGGTACTCCAAAAGCTTTTCCAGAAGGTTTCTGGGCAGGGCAGCCTTATTCCGTCCTCCATGGTAGGACACTTGACCGCGCCATGCTAGCAGCAAGTAATCCGGTATCATTGCTTGACAAAGCTTGGCAGCGTATGGTCCCGGTGTTTGCTGGCATTCAAGCAACATCCGCTCTTTATCTTGCTGTGTTATCCTCAGGAGAGTGATATCGTTCAGGGTAACCTGTTTGAGATATGGGAATGTAATTAGGGGGACAGAGGTGGCCCCGTTCCTACTGGGCTGTTTGCCTGTAGCTGAAAAGAAATCTTTCCCTGCAGTTAGCCAAGCGGGCGGGGGGGAGGGGGTGGATAATGTCGCTGAGTTTTTCGCGTTTGGCTAGCAGGGGTCTTCCCTGATACCAGCCACGTGGTGGGGGGAGGGGTAACGCGATCATCCCACAGAAGTGGATGGGGGGGCTAGTTTGCGATCTGCATGGATCTTCCATGGTACCAGCCACGTGGTGGGGGGAGGGGGTCATCCCACAGAATTGAATGGGTGGGTGGGGGGTGGTTGTTATGTTATCTGATGCTGCACGGTAACAGGGAAACCGCAGCACGTAAAGGGCTTTGCTTGCTATGGGAAAGGAGGGCGCTGATTTAATGCAGAAGCAGCAGGACAATGGCTTACCATGGCTGCATACAAGCCGAAATCTGTTGCCCGGCCCTGCGTCTGCTGTGATCTCTAACACCAAAGCCGCGGGCACTCAATATAAGATGCAAAAAGCGACCTTGTACATTGCTATGTAATGTGAAAAGTGTTCACCGTGAAAGAGTATAAGCATTGTTCTATAAAATGTATCTTTTTACATACTTCTCTCCTTTTTTTCCCTCCTACTGCAGCTGCAAATTCTTCCATCCTCCCGCCCCCAGCACGAAGGCTCTCCCAGATAAGGAGGCGAAAGAGGCGCACCCGAGACGATATGTTCTCGGAAATAATGCAGTCGACCCGGGATGAGAGAGCTAATTTTAACGATTGGAAGGAGACTGTATTGAAATTCCGTCAAGAGGCCAGTGACCGTGAGGAGAAGAGGGACCAGCGGGAGGACATGAGGGACCAACGGGAGGAGAAAAGGGATGAACGTGAGGAGAGAAGGGACGAACGCGAGGAGAGGAGGGACGCCCGAGAGGAGAAGTGGCGGGATGCAACGCTGGGGCTGCTGCGTGATCAGACAGACATGCTCCGGCGTCTGGTGGAGCTCCAGGAACGGCAGCTGCCGGATTACCGGGTGCCGCTGCAGCCCCTCTATAACCGCCCTCCCCCCTCCCCAAGTCCCGTAGCCTCCTCACCCCGACGTGTAAGAACGCGGGGGGGGAAGCTCCGTGCAACCTGCCAGTCCACCCCATTAGAGAGCCCGAGCAAAAGGCTCTCATTATTTTGAATGTTGTTCCTGCCCTGTTCCTTCACTCCTACCCTCCTCCCAAACCCCACCCGGACTACCTGGTTATTTCTCTCCCTATGTTCATTACCCCCCGTTAATAAAAAGTTCTTGATTTGTAATTTGAAAACGACACTGACTTTATTTTTTTTTAAATAAAACTGGGATCGAAGGGGGAAGGGGGAAGGGTGGGTTGCTTACAGGGAATGAGTGAATCAAGTGGGCGGGTTTTCAACAGGGACAAACAAACATAACTTTCACACAGGAGCCTGGGCAGCACTGAAACTTGTTTTCAGAGCTTCTCTGATGCGCACCGCTTCCTGGTGTGCTCTTCTAATCGCCCTGGTGTCTGGCTGCGCGTAATCAGCGGCCAGGCGGTTTGCCTCAGCCTCCCACCCCGCCATAAAGGTCTCCCCCTTGCTCTCACAGAGATTGTGGAGCACACAGCAAGCTGCAATAGCAATGGGGATGTTGGTTTGGCTGAGGTCCGAGCGAGTCAGTAACGAGCGCCAGCGACCTTTTAAACGTCCAAAGGCACACTCTACCACCATCCTGCACTTGCTCAGCCTGTAGTTGAACCGCTCCTGAGTACTGTCCAGGCTGCCTGTGTATGGCTTCATGAGCCACGGCATTAAGGGGTAGGCTGGGTCCCCAAGGATAACGATGGGCATCTCAACATCCCCAATGGTAATTTTCCGGTCTGGAAAGTAAATCCCTTGTTGCAGCCGTTTAAACAGACTAGTGTTCCTGAAGACGCGGGCGTCATGAACCCTTCCCGGCCATCCCACGTTGATGTTGGTGAAACGTCCCTTGTGATCCACCATTGCTTGCAGCACCATAGAAAAGTACCCCTTGCGGTTTATGTACTGGCTGCCCTGGTGCTCCGGTGCCAAGATCGGGATATGGGTTCCATCTATCGCCCCACCACAGTTAGGGAATCCCATTGCAGCAAAGCCATCCACAATGAGCTGCACATTTCCCAGCGTCACTACCTTTTTTAGCAGCAGCTCAACGATTGCTTTGGCTACTTGCATGACAGCAGCCCCCACGGTAGATTTTCCCACTCCGAACTGATTACCGACTGACCGGTAGCTGTCCGGTGTTGCAAGCTTCCACAGGGCTATCGCCACTCGCTTCTCAACTGTGAGGGCTGCTCTCATCTTGGTGTTCTGGCGCGTCAGGGCAGGGGAAAGCAAGTCACAAAGTTCCAGGAAAGTGCCCTTACGCATGCGAAAGTTTCGCAGCCACTGGGAATCGTCCCACACCTGCAGCACTATGCGGTCCCACCAGTCAGTGCTTGTTTCCCGGGCCCAGAATCGGCGTTCCACAGCGAGAAGCTGCCCCATTGCCAACATGATCTCCAAAGCGCCGGGGCCCGTGGCGCGAGACAATTCTGTGTCCATGTCCATGTCCGCATCAGTCTCGTCGCCGCGCTGCCGTAGCCGCCTCCTCCTCGCCTGGCTTTTCTGGTCCTGGTTGAGCATAAACTGCACTATAATGCGCGTGGTGTTTACAATGTTCATGACTGCAAACTTGAGCTGAGCGGGATCCATCCTTGCCGAGGTATGGCGTCCGCTCAGTTCAACAAGGAAAAAAGGCGCGAAATGGTTGTCTGCCGTTGTTTTCACGGAGGGAGGGGGAGGATGTTCCCAGAACCGCCCGCGACAATATTTTTTGTCCCATCAGGCATTGGGATCTCGACCCAGAATTCCAATGGGCGGGGGGGACTGCGGGAACTCTGGGATAGCTATGGGATAGCTACCCACAGTGCAACGCTCTGGAATTCGACGCTAGTCTTTGTACATGGACGCGCACCGCCGAATTAATCCGCTTACTGTGGCCGCGTACAATCGAATTTATACAATCGGTTTCAAAAAATCGAATTCCGTAAATTCGGACTAATCCCGTAGTGTAGACGTACCCTTAGCGATTGGCTGAACAAGAAGTAGGACTGAGAGGACTTGTATGCTTTAAAATTTTACATTGTTTTATTTTTGAATGCATTTTTTTTGTACATAGTTCTACATTTGTAAGTTCAACTTTTATGATAAAGAGATTGCACTACAGTACTTGTATTAGGTGAATTGAAAAATACTATTTCTTTTGTTTTTTTACAGTGCAAATACTTGTAATCAAAAATAAATATAAAGTGAGCTCTGTACACTTTATATTGTGTTGTAATTGAAATCAATATATTTGAAAATGTAGAAAATATCTAAAATATTTAAATAAATGGTATTCTATGATTGTTTAACGGTGCTATTAAATCGTGCGATTAAAAAAATTAATCGCTTGACAGCCCTAATTAAAACATTACGGGTCTGTCTAATCTTACGCTGGGGTTACGTTCCGTGGTCAGCGCATAAAGCGAAAACCGCGTATAGTCAAAATTACATTGAGTGTAATGGCGGGCAGAATCGCCTGCCCTACAGAAACAGTATTTAAATTGTTATTTTTCTCTCTTTTTTTTTTTCTTCTTGTTTTTGCCGACCGCATAAAGCTGAAATCGCACATGTTAAATGCACCTAAGATGCGACAGACCTGTATTCATGTTAAGGAATAACCACACCTGTTTTGCTCAGCCTAGCATAATATGAATATTCAAAAAGAAGGAGGCATTTGTTGCAGTGAATAAGTCGTGAATTATTTTGAATCACAGTTGGCACTTCTGAGCCTACTGTTGGAGATGGCCATCATATTGAAGTATTATGTTATTTGTGGCACAGGCCAGGTGGAGACCCAATCTTAGCATTTGACTACACATCACAGGGTGTGTGACTTGTAAAGTGCTCTAACATGCTGCACTCTAACTGCTCCATGTAGACTCTGCTGGCATAGTCTAAAAGGAAATTAGTTCACATTATCATAGTCCGATGAGAATTAGGCACCTTTTAGAGCGAATCAGCAGGACTCAAAGGAGTAGTTAAAGCATTTTATAAATCCCACTCTCTGGCACATTTTGCCGATGCTATGTACATAAGCCCTAAGAGACTGAACTAATGTACAATTTGCTTTTATAGTGTTTAACCATCATAAAAATATGGTACACATAATATTTTAATAATAAAACTTCAGATATTTTCTTCTGACTGTAAAAAGCATAGATGTGCAACTGTTTTCTGCCCAGCAGGAACTAAAAGCACACGCCCTGTGTAGATTATTTCTGTTTGAGCATATTTGCACACAGAAATACTTTGCATGGAGTGGCAATGTGTGTAAGCCCCTTTTTGTGTCAGAGGGCATGAGGGTGTATATATGCAGATAATGCTCACTAACATTTAGGCTTCAGAGGTGTCCCCAATGCAGCTATAGCATAATAAATAGTCTATGGAATAGTCCCATACTGCAGTCCTTCCCCCATCAAAAAAAAAGTTTTCAAGATAGGAGGAAATTAAGAAAGTGTACGACATCAATCCTTATAAAATTCCAGGAGGCACAAATGCCATTGCAAAGAGGTCCCTATGACAATATACAGTAACTCCTCACTTAAAGTCGTCCTGGTTAATGTTGTTTCATTGTTATGTTGCTGATCAATTAGAGAACATGCTAATTTAAAGTTGCGCAATGCTCCCTTATGATGTTGTTTGGCAGCCGCCTGCTTTGGCCACTGCTTGCAGAAAGAGCAGCCCGTTGGAGCGAGCTGATGGGGGCTTGGAACCAGGGTGGACTGGCAGCCCCCCTATTAGCTCCCCGCTCCTCTAAGTTCCCTGTGCGGCAGCCACCCAGCAGGCTATCAATTGCCTGGCAGTTCAGCTGTCCCTCCCCCCACTGCCCTGTGCTGCTCCTGCCCTCTGCTTTGGAGCTGCTCCCAGGAACCTCCTCTGCACAGCAAGCAGGAGGGTGGGGAAGAGGGGTGCTAATGGCAGGGTGTGTCCCCCCGTACCTTATCTCCAGAGCAGGGGGGGACACCAGGACGGAGGGAGCTTGCTTGCAGCAGCTGCTGTCTCAACTTGCTGATCTACGTAAAAAGGCAATGTACTTGGAGTGGGGTCAGCGTACTTAAAGGGGCAATGTGCGTCTCTCTCTCTCACACACATGGAGTGTGTCTCTATCTCTCTCTGCCATGCTGTCTCCCCTCCCTCCATTCGTGCTGCCTTGGAGAGTGTGAGGCTACATTAACAACAATGTGTTAACCCTGGAGGGCTCAGCTGAGTGCTAGTTCATCATTTAGCAGTAAGGCATTCCCCAGGAAATATCCCTCCCTCTTCCAGCCTCTGACTTCACCACCCCAACCAAGCTTCACAATCATCATTGTTATGTACAGTATTACATTGTTTGTTTAAAACTTATAAATAATACATATACATATTATATATATGGGATCGGCAACCTTTGGCACGCAGCTCGCCAGGGTAAGCACCCTGGCGGGCCGGGACAGTTTGTTTACCTGCCGCGTCTGCAGGTTCGGCTGATTGCGACTCCCACTGGAGCCAAAGGTTGCTGATCCCTGATAGATATAGATAGTCTTTTGTCTGGCGAAAAAATTTCCCTGGAAACTAACCCCCCAGCCCCCAATAATTCTTATGGGGAAATTGGATTTGCTTAACATCATTTCGCTTAAAGTAGAATTTTTCAGGAACATAACTACATTAAGCAAGGAGTTACTGTACACTGTCTGTATCTCTGCAGTAACATCAATCAGCCTAATCTTGTTTCTGGTAGAAGGATTATGTAATGCTTCAGTACTCAGTTGCTTTACACTGCAGAAAGGTTATATACTTTTTTAATATTCATCACTGTTTTATTACTATTTCCCTTCTCTCCACCTGATTGCTCTGATATAGTCAGCAAAATAACCACCATTATAACTTACCCTCTTTTAACAGACTCAAGAAACTGAGCATTTGTTGGGTCTGTGTAAGTTCTCAACTCTCCATCATCTAAACTGAAACCATTCCTCCACAGTTTAAGCAAAATTTGAACCTATTGAGCAAAGAAAGTATAATAAAAAACTAAATGAAAAAATTCCTAAGCAATTATCTGCTGATCTTTTTTGTTAGCTTTGTACATATTGGCAAACATTAGAGAACTGAATCCAAAACACATTTTGTAGCAAAACGTAGAAACACAAGACAGAAGGCAAAATAAATAAAAACATTGTGTTCGTTTTTGTAGAGAGATTTTGGACTGTCATTTTTAGATTCCCCCAAAAAAGTGATATTGACTTCTAGTAATGTTTGCACTGTTGCTATAGTTGAAATTACAAACTTAGTGGTACTGAGACCTCAGCCAGATTGGCAACCTTGAACTTCACAATAAGCCTTGACTTTTATCAGTGACATAGCTAATAGATAAAAAACAAGGTACACAGAAAATATATGCCAACAATAGTGTACTAGGCTTAACAGGTGATGCAACTGCTTTCAAAATAGCGAATACTGTTTTTGTTTAAAATTGACCTAGCACCCATAAACTTGCAGATTACTACTACTATTCTAATCGCTTGTGGAATAAAGCAAGAGTTACAGTTACTAATTCCCATAACTAGCTTTATCATTGTTATTTTTATTATAACATCTAGGAGCCCCACTGTGAAAGACACTGTACAAACACAGAACAAAAATACAGACCCTGCCTGCCCCCAAGGCCTTACAATCTAAGTATAAGCTAAGAGACAATAGATGGGTACAGACAGACTGACCAGGGAGTACAAGGAAACAATGAGACATATTGGTCAGCATGATAGGTATGTATGATGTGTATTCTCAGCATACCCAGCAGCCTAACCATTGTCATATTTTCTGTAGGCCTCAGGGCAAAGGAGAATTTTAAAGAGGGATTCGAAATAGGATAATGAGTTTGTTTTGTGGATGCTTACAGGGAGTTTCTCCAAGGCACAATGACAGCATGAGAGAAAGCAT
Source organism: Platysternon megacephalum (assembly GCA_003942145.1). NCBI lineage: Eukaryota > Metazoa > Chordata > Testudines > Platysternidae > Platysternon > Platysternon megacephalum. Next base: position 5,063,748 of record QXTE01000033.1, read on the forward strand.
GAAGGTACTTGTCTGAAAATTTAACAAGTGGGTGATCGAGGCTAGCATCATGGGTTTATTGGAGGTAGGAGTCAACCTTTCAATACTGAATGAGAGATGACAGGTAGGGAGAAGGATAGTCATGAAAGGCCTTGAAAGTGCAGACAAGTAGTTTATATTTGATACAATAGAGAAGAAGGAAGCCAGTGAAGAGATACAAAGAGAGAGGTTACATGGTCAAAGTGACGAGCTAGGAAAATGATCTTTGCAGAAGCATTCTTGGTGGAAATAAGCAGGGCAGGATTGCATTTGTCAAGGCCAGAGAAAGGATGTTGCAATAATCAAGGTGCGATTACTTAAGCATTTATACAAGACTAAAAACAATCATGCAATGCTTTACAAAACATAAAAGAAGACATTCCTGCCCAGAAGAGCTTGCATTCTAAAACAGGTGAGGAAAAAATTCAGGAAAATGTCTGGGTGAGAGACTGTGACTTACTGCCAGGGAAAGTTGGTAAGAACAATCAGGGTTAACAGAAGAAATATGCGGAAGTCTGGATTTACAAGAAGCAGCAAGAGATTTCTCCCAAGCTTGGGAAAAGCATAAAAGATGAGGCATAGAGTAGGAAAAGGAGAATGAGGGAGCAGCAGAGAGATGATTATAGTGTAGAAAAGGAGCATGCAAGAGCATAGGAAGAAAGAAAAGTAGAGATAAGGACAGTGCAAAAGTATGCAGAACCTTAAAGGCAAGAATGAGAAACCTGATGCAGTAAGAAAAGAATCCAGCAAAAGGGCTGAAGGGGACAATTATAAAGGCAGAGTAGATGCAGATCAAGATGACGTTAGCAATGGTGTTTTGAATAGATGGGAGGGAGGTAGAGGTGAGAATTCCGAAGACCACAGAGGAAGTGGTTGCAGGAAGGAAGATGAATATGACAAAAGCATAGACAAGGGTTTTAACACTGGCTATAGTTGAATTTTGTTTTTTTAGGGCTTGCAAACACAGGACTTGTGCAGAAATCCAGGGTGTGAATGTAGAGCGCATTAGCCCATTGCACAGCAGCAGGCCATGAGGATCCTGCTACTGTACACTAAAAGTTCTGTTGTGTGCTTTGATTTACTGCTGTTTCATACAACCGGTTTCAAACAGCAGTACGTCAAAGCACACTACAGAACTGTTGGTATGATGTAGCAGGATCCACACAGGGACTTAGTGTGCAACAGGCTAGTGTGCTGTTCATTCACACACTGAGTTTCCATGTAGACAAGCCCTTAGAAAGGAAGAAGTGACAGAACTTAACACTAGTTATGGTGCGGAAAGAGCAGGAGAAGTCAAAGATAACACCAAGGTTACAAATATGGGAGTGTAGTGGAGTTGACAATGGTGTTAGAGAAGAAAAGAAAATGAAGAAAGATTAGGAGAAAAGTTCAGGGTTGGAGGAAATGAGTTTGAGATGGCAGGAGAACATTCACATAGGTATATCAAACATAGTTGAAGAGATGTACAGAGGGATGAAGATTAGAGGCAGAGAATTAGATTTGTAGAATAATTTGCATAGAGGTGTTAGCTGAAATTATGTGGAGCTATCTTGAGCACAGAGGACAAAGAGGAGATGACCTAGCACAGGACCCTAAAGGGCACCAGAGAGAGAAAGATGCTTTAGTGTTAATTTAGTTTTACTGATGATATTGTAGTGTAGTTTTACTCTGAAAAGTGACTATATAAAAATGGCATCATCTTAGTTCACAATTCTATTCCCTGTGTATATTCAGAGTCATGTCTGCTCTCTTTGGTGGCAAAAGTAAGCTTTACTGTTCTTTATTCCGGTTAGTACTGCCGACCAAGCTCAGCTAAGATTCAATTACTGCAGATGTTTTTTCCATCTTGTGCATCAACAAAGTTGTTTATTAAGCTCCTATCAGTCACACCTATCCAAGTCTGCTGAAAACAATGGCAATCAGGAAACAACTCTTCTGTTCTACTCAATTTGTCATACTGAGCCCAGCACTTTCACAGGTGTAGGTGAGGGCCCAATTTGGATGTCAGAACATTTATTATTGGTGATGATGCATGATGTGGAAAGAACCCTGTTTGACTCTCACTGTGCAAATAATATGCAAGGCTGACAGGAAAAGACATCTTTCTAACTATAAATTGACACAGAAATCGCTGAGCTACAACAACAAAGAACACTATGATGCCACTTTTATAAAGAAACCTTTATAAAGTAGAACCATTTTGGTTGTTTTCTCTTCACCCTAAATTGGACTTAAAATTAGTCAAATATATTTATTTTCTTCCTACACAATATCAACTGTAGAAGGATCTTATGTAGCTAGTGAGAATTCCAGTAGCTTATTATCAATGACACTCATTTTTTTATTTCACAGGGAATAAAGACAATACACAAAATTGCAAGTTATGAATTGTTGTGAGATGCTTAATAGGGCTGAATCAACACAACTAATGCCTACAGAGCCTTGAAATATGGTAGGCACCTCCTCACAAAATTAAGCGTTTAATTCCAAAGGAGCACTCTGCAACTCAGATTAGAGTCACAGAGCACTCTCAGCAATACAACCCTTTCTTTTCACAACACTGGACCCAGTCAGCCAACTTCTTTGTCAAACACCTCTTTCCTCTACCAGCAGAGCTTATGTACTTCATAATCTATGTATTTTTGTCCATGTAGACTCTTTGGCTTTAAGAAATTATTCTTAAAATTGCATGGCTCTATAGCTATAAATTACAAACAAAACTATTGTTATATAAAAACCATTATCTTGACAACTTGGGCTTCAAACATTGCAGGATGTGTAGCACTATTTTCTGCTATTCAACATTTTACTTACATCTTGCCCATTCTGATTTTCTCCATATATATATTCAGAGCGCTTCCGGGATGAGTCACCCAATCTGTATCCACCACCTGAAAATGACTGATAAAATATTTAAAAGAAAGTTAATTAAAAAAATTAAACAGCCTGAATAGATACGTGAAACAACTTACAAAGGTATTTAATGGGGTGCAAGCATACAAATTAAAATGTGAACAAGCCTGCTTCTTTAGTTAACACAAACACACAATGTTCTAATTGATATGCCTTCTAATTAGAAAATTAGGTAGTTAGAAATTATAACCATGCTAAGCAGTCAGTGTACTATGAAATGTTAGGATTGGAAATTGAATATTTACAAGCATTAGTAATATAATTTACAAGACAATAAGCCCTTTAGGCAAAAATAACTAATTCATTTGGTTTTTACCAAACTCTTTTTTATACTTACTTTAGCTTTACTAAAATCACCTGATGCTCTTGCGGCTTCATCCAGTGGAACTGCCCCATGTTCTTTCGCCTCTTTGAAAAGTTCACCAACAATTTTATGGGGATTCTTATTATTAGAAGGCCCAACAATCTGTAGTCCGCTATATTCTGAGTCACCTGAGTAAAATCTTTAAACAATAATGTTTATCAGTGACAATCCTTCTGAAGTAATTGATGGACACCCATTTTTCAATAAAAAAGCTCAGTAAACAAATGGAGCCAAATTCTGGCACAAAACCTCTTCACTTTGATCACAGAAGCATTCCACCCAGTTCTGGTTTTCCCAACACACAAAGAAGCACTACTAAAAGAATTGTTACAGTGGACCTACAAAGGTATAGAGCAGGGGTAGGCAACCTATGGCATGCGTGCCGAAGGCAGCACACAAGCTGATTTTCAGTGGCACTCACACTGCCAGGGTCCTGGCCACTGGTCTGAGGGGCTCTGCATTTTAATTTAATTTTAAATGAAGCTTCTTAAACATTTTTAAAACCTTATTTACTTTACATACAACAATAGTTTAGTTATATATTATGGACTTATAGAAAGAGACCTTCTAAAAACATTTACATGTATGACTGGCACGCGAAACCTTAAATCAGAGTGAATAAATGAAGACTCGGCACACCACTTCTGAAAGGTTGCCGACCCCTGGTATAGAGGTTCCTAGAGGTTAGGAACCATGGTCATATGTTATAGCGAACACAGTCCTGACATAGCTGTGACTTTACATGCCTTATCTTGTGTGGATTCCCAGCTCCTGGAAAGAATAATCTCCACTGGGAGGTTCTGTGCATGAGACTATGGCTGGTCTGATCAAATGCAGATGCATTTGAAAAATCAGATGCACAATTAACACTGCCTTTGTAGAATTAACGTACAACTATTTGGGAGAACAACTAAAAATAGCACCAAAGTGAGATCTTAGGCTTAATTGTCAATTATGGTCACATTTCTAACAATATTAGTTCTTTTTTAACAACAATTAATTTATATTCTGAGGCACTTTAGAGTCTGCAGTAACTTCAGAGAAAACCATTGGATAAAACAAACAGTAGTAAACATATAGTTTATTTTCAAAATAGACTAATTTCTAGCCCTTGCATGAGATCCATTTCATAGAGTGTATTATTTAGTAGTTTTATTATCTGTAATCAGAAGTTATATACATGTCAGAGAGTAAGATTAAGAGACTAGAAGTGCTAGGGGCTAATATATGCTTAGACACCATGGTGATGGATGCTATCCAAATGTAGATAGATAGATATGACATACTGCCAAGCTGTAGCATCTTTGATTTATGTTCTGTTTGATTTGATTTTAAACCGCTAATAAAATGCTGAATGCTTCCTATTCTCTTTGGGTATACTATTTAAGTATAGGAGGCAAGGTGAGTTGATTCAGGATAAAACAAGTCAATCTGCTGCTGCTTACTAGAATAAAAATGATTCTGCTATCTCAAAACTGATGTCTATAAACTAAGGGTGATGTGATGAAGCGGAGGTGATTGTTCTAATAAGATATTAACTTATTGCTAGCAGTTTAAGGATTAAGTGTTACCTTTCATATTAAATACAAGCAACAGAGAGTCCTGTGGCACCTTTAAGACTAACAGATGCCACAGGACTCTCTGTTGCTTTTTACAGATCCAAACTAACACGGCTACCCCTCTGATTAAATACAAGATTCACACAAATGAAGGTAACAAAGGAACACAAATATCAGGGGGTAACCGTGTTAGTCTGTATCCACAAAAACAACGAGGAGTCCGGTGGCACCTCAAAGACTAACAGATTTATTTGGGCATAAGCTTTCGTGGGTAAAAAACCCACTTCTTCAGATGCATGGAGTGAAAATTACAGATGCAGGCATTATTATATGGACACATGAAGAGAAGGGAGTTACCTAACAAGTGGAGAACCAGTGTTGACATGGCCAATTCAATCAGGGTGGATGTAGTCCACTCCCAATAATTGATGAGGAGGTGTCAATGCCAGGAGAGGGAAAGTTGCTTTTGTAGTGAGCCAGCCACTCCCAGTCCCTGTTCAAGCCCAAATTAATGGTGTTAAATTTGCAAATGAATTTTAGTTCTGCAGTTTCTTTTTGAAGTCTGTTTCTGAAGTTTTTTTGTTCAAGTATGGCTACTTTTAAATCCGTTATAGAACGTCCAGGGAAATTGACATGTTCTCCTACTGGCTTTTGTATGTTACTATTCCTGATGTCCGATTTGTGTCCAACAAAGTTAAACTGTGAAACAAGAACACAAACACAGAGAAGAGTTGCAAGGAAAAGAGGGGAAAAGATTCATTAGAAAAGATTTGAGTTAGATTATTCTAGAGGAAAATTACTCAATATGCACCTGTGTAAATCTGACTATGAACCAAAAACCAAACTATTTAAATAAAAGGTGCTAGAGTTGCTCACCAAACATAATGGACAGTAATGCTGAGGTAAAAAAATACGCATATTTGGAAGAGCTACTAGCACATTTTAATACCTCTATATCATATTCATCTCAGTCCAGAAATAAAATCTAAGAAATATATAATTATTTACAAAATATGTAACATATAAATTTGATTTAATTCTAAAATTTATTTTCCTAAATTTGGCCTGGGCATTATGGATTATCAAGAGCAATATTTTGCGGGGGGAGGGGATGTTAAAATAAATATTACATGTAAAACCAAGGAGATTAAGAATGGAAGCCTACAGTTCAGAAAGATTCAGATTATAGTTTGAAAATTGGACAAAGCATTTTGTTTTAAATAGAAAAGGCTATCCTCCATACCTCATGTCACCATTTCCCTCTAATGAGTCACACAACAGCCCTTATGTTACCACTTAGAGCAAAGACTAAGATCAACACCATTATGAAGAAAGGAAAAAAAATGTATGAATGAAAAAAATAAAATCTAGATTAATATTCTATTCATAATTGTTATAGATCAATAAGATTCTGTTTTTACAGTACCTTTGGTTTTCTTTGTCATCACTCATGCTTCTTTCTGGTTTTCTCAAGCTTCTGAAGGAGTCAATTTTTAGACTGCCAACAAATATTTTAAAAAATTCGGTTTTATTAAAAACATTACTGATATATACACCGCATAATATATCCATTGTAACAAGCACTTCACACTTTATGACTATGTAAAATGGTTAGTTTGTTATATACTTTAAATTTTTTTTTTTTTTTAAAAGAGCGAAAATAAGGTCTCTCAAAAGTTCTGATCTGATGGGCTCCAACAGCCATTCAGGCTAACTGAATAAGTATTTTATAAAATAATTCTAAATTGCTGACACACTGTAACAGCATATGTTCTTTTGGCCACAGTAAATAGTTCCAAATATTCACCATGTAGCAAGGAAAAAATGGAGGGCAGCTCATTTAGGGCCATACAGCAATGCCTTTATGCATGCTGAATGACAATCTACTCCACAAGTGGCCTCACTAACATCAGTAGGTAACATTCAATGTGAATAAGGGTTGCAGAATCTGGCCCTTAACCTTCAATTATATTTGAAAACTGGCTTTGTAGTACTCGAACCTGCAATGGGACCAACCAGCATTATTATTATTTATTTGTACTACCAAAGTGCTAGGAGCCCCAGTCATGAACCCTCATTGTGATAGGTGCTGTACACAGACCAAAAAGACAGTCACTGCTCCCAAAGAGCTTACAAGCAGTAGTTTCCCCTATTCCTTTCTGTTTATTACATGGATTCAAAAATATTCTTAAAGCCAACATTGCAAAGGTTTACAGTAAACATTTAGAATGAATTTAAAAGATACTTTGAAGTAGGGAATCAGAACCACTGCACTAGCTTCACATCCATGGGATAGGTCCACCACGGGTGCAAACTGCCATAGTTCCACTGACTTCAATGGAACTTTGACAATTGATGTAGACCAGTGTTTCTCAAACTCGGGCCCCCGCTTGTGTAGGGAAAGCCCCTGGCGGGCCGGGCTGGTTTGTTTACCTGCCCCATCCGCAGAGCCGGCCGATCGCAGCTCCCACTGGCTGCGGTTCGCCGCTGCAGGTCAATGGAAGCTGCGGGAAGGGCGGCCAGTACGTCCCTCAGCCCATGCCGCTTCCAGCAGCTCCTATTGGCCTGGAGAGGCGAACCGCGGCCAGTGGGAGCCGCGATCGGCCGGACCTGCAGACGGGGCAGGTAAACAAACCGGCCCGGCCCGCCAGGGGCTATCCCTACACAAGCGGCGGCCCCAGTTTGAGAAACACTGATGTAGACTACAATCTATCCAAATTAGGAATTATTTAACATTGTGTTAAAGGGGCATCTTTTCTTTCCAAAAGAGATTCATCTGAGTCATGGTATATGATTGCCAATAAAGAGCTAGAGTTTGCCAACATATACCATTCTGAAGTATTCAAGATACAGTACCAACCTAGTCCCTACATGGAATAGGAAGTAAGTATAATAACTTTGTGGTATGTATTGGCAAGCAGCTTTTTAATAGTGATATCTGTAGATTGGTGATCTCAACCAGAAACAATTATTATTGTCCCCCAAGTATCCAGCCTTGGGCTGAATTTCATCTTTCCAGAGATCCATGTGCACAAATGGACTGTAGGTTTGTCACCAGTCATGGAGATGTCTGCTGGTATATACCCATTTTTTAAAAATGAGATTCACATTGACACATCTGTGCGGATGGGGTCTTTTTAGAAAAAACACACAAGCCTTGTGTTTGGTTCATCATGTCCCAGTCACTTGCCACATATAGATTGGTTTTTTAAAAAACCAAACACATCTTACTGTTCAGTTGTTTTGTATTTGATTAATTTAAACTTGGCAAGAGTTTTTTAAAGTTTATTTGAGAGTCCTATAATGAGTCTCCATATATTCTGTTATGTGAACCCTAAGTACTTAAAGCAAATTCTTGTTGGCCACATGCACCTAAACATGCCAGAAAAACAGAGAAAAATATATTCAATTCCTTTATCACACAGAGGTTGTCCACCCAAGTTCTTTGTTCCCATGAAGAATCTTAGAGGATATTTGCCAATTCTCCTATGGTAGATGCTGCTGAGGGATAATTGTGGATAGGGCTTAACGGTCATGGATCATAGTCCTCATGTTGACATGAGCACTGTGGTTTCCTGACCCAGAAGAGGCACTTATGCATAGTCTTCCATGTGATTGCTCCTGCTCCTAACAGTTGTTCCCCCAAAAGTACATAGGTCATATGTCCAAATCTGTGTGACAGCATAACTACTTCTGCATTTAACTTTAAGCCTTTTGCCAGCATCTAACAGAAACAAAGTGGTTGGGAACAGTTGCAGAATGAAGACTACTCGATAAATAAATATATGCTACAAACACTTCCTAAGGAAGCAGAGTGAACATAGTATTATAGGGTCCCCCACTTTACTCTTCTGTGTTGTTATAGCTTTTTAAACAAGCATTGGAATATAATACCTCTTTGAGATCAAATTTCTGAATGTTGTGACAAAAGCAGGGTTAGTAAACTGAAACAGATATTACAGATGTCAAATACATACTAATCCTAATGTACAAAGCACTTCTTACCTCTGAACTGGTACTCTTGGGTTACCGACCACTGTAGCTGGTGGTCTGTCAGAATGGGATAACTTGCTTTTAACTTCATCTTCATATAACCCAGCCAAAGCCAACTACATACAATACCAGACTTTTTAGAAAATCTATAAGACTAAAGATATAAACTATACAAAGAACAAGAGAATAAACATTGTATGCATTGTTTTAGAAGCCTAGGTTCCTCATTGATTTAGAAACATGAGTGACATTATTCAGATACTCATATAAATATTTGTCTAGATACCTGTACTCCGAAATAAATATACATGTATTTATTTACATATTAAACACAAGTCTGAATTACCTCATTAAGTATGTAATAAGACTACACTAGCAAAGAATGACAAGACTTTTATACAGAAGCATCTGTTCAGAATACATAGAAAGCACTCACATTACTTGTAAAAGGTTAAGACAAAGATATTCTGTGTTTATGTGAAACAATATGCCACATTACTTTCAATAAGGTTGTTAGAGAACACAACAGTAATAGCTTTTAATTTATATTTTTCAGTTCCTATATAACATGTTTACAACCATGACAGAATGTACTAATATTAAGATCCCAATTCAGCAAAGCACGTAAGCATGTGTTTAACACTGACTTCAGCAAGTGCTTAAAGGCTTACACCCAAGCGTAATAACCTGTATTAGAAAGGCTTTTCCCAAGGATAGCCCTATATGCTGCCATTTCTCTGGCAGATTCAGCTTTAAGAACAGTACGCGAAGGGATACCAAATATGACATTTTTGGTAGCTTGATTTCTATTGTCTTTAACAATGTTGTACTTAGTTTTTGTAAATATTAGAATTTTTGTCTCAAAAACAGAGTTCTAAAATTTGATTCTGCTTTTCTCTGGAGTGATATTAACATTTGACCACATGGTGCTGCAGGGCTACAATTCTACTATGGTTTGGCTTACAAACAACAAACATTCAAATAAAGAGAGCCCTCCGCAAGACAAACTGTTTTAGAATCACAGTATTTAATACTGTAATAAGTATTGTGATGAGATGCTCATTATCCAGGAAAGTAAACTAGTTGAAGAACTGAGGGCTATTAAGAAAATCGTACAGAGTAGTGAGATTGCAATATAACTTTTAAAAGACATCCGGTGTCTCAAACTTAATATGCATTCTACAGATTTGTGCTAGTTAAAAAGGGAACTTTTATTTCAGATAAATTTAACACCATGAAAGACCATCTACTCAAAAAGCCTGCTTAACTACAAGTCCGATCTTCAACAGTTTGGAAACCTGAAGATGAATGTAACTACTGTATGCTTCAGTTAAAAATGTTAGTCTCAATAGACTCATAGACTTTATCAACAATAATTAATGTGCAAACCTAATTTTTTCCCTGGGGGCAGGAAGGGGGCAGAGTTGGGGTTAGGATTTCCGGGAAGGGGTTGGAATGGGGGCAGGGAAGAGACGGGGCAGGGGCGGGGCCTCATGGAAGGGGTGGAGTGGGGGCGGGGCCAGGGGCAGCAAGGGGTGGGTGTCAGTGATGTGGCCCTCCGGCCAATGCACTAGTCCTCATGCGGCCCTCGTGGTCATTTGAGTTTGAGACCCCTGGCCTAGATTTTCACGTTTCTTTTACTTAAGTAATAGCTAAGGGTAGGTCTACACTTAGGTACTGTGTAGAGTAGACACAGCATGTCCAATTAGCATGGGTATAAAATAGCAGTGTAGACAATGAGGCATGGTTGAGTAGAGCCAAAGGCCCTACATACCTGAACGCTAGAGTATATACCCTACACAGCTCTTTACATGCCAGCAGCTCTCTGCTGGAGACTTTCACTGCCAGACGTAGCTACACACCACAGTGAGTGTGGACACAACCTGCCCTTCACTGCGGCATGTAGCTACACGCAGTGGCATTGGAACATTTTTTATAGTGGGGGTGCTGAAAGCCATTGAACAAAACTGTATACCCTGTATATGATGAAAACCACTTCAAGCCAGGGGTTGTTGGCATACCCCCAGCACCAGGACCCCTGGCTACACATACCCTACATGCTGCTGCAAGCATGGGCAAGCATAGACATGGTTTTAAAGAACTTTATTTGGAAGCATTTCATAGTTTTAAAGTTGGTGGGGAAAATGAATGCTGATAAAGAAATGATTACAGCTGAGATTTTATATCATTTCTTTGCAGGAAGCTAACAATGGGAGCCAAACTCTCTGCAGGCTGAGGGACCTCTCCATTGCTCTAGTGCAGGGGTTCCCAGGCGAACTGCGGCCACTGGGAGCTGCGAGCGGCCCTACCTGCGGATGCTCAGGTAAACAAAGCATCTCGCGGCCCGCCAGGGGCTTACCCTGAACAAGCCGCGAACCAAGTCTGGGAACCTCTGCTCTAGTGTTTGAAAGCCAGGCTCATCGGTACAAGAGGGTTTTTGCATTAAGCAGCTTTATTCTGGCCTTGCAAACAAGAGCTGGCAGCCTCATCGGGCCTGGCTATTAAGTCCTGAAAAATGTGGGTCTTGTGAGAGAAGGGGTGTGACACAAAGCCAGTCACCTGCTTCCGCCCGGCGGATCACTCCACACCAAGTGGCACGTTACGGCCCCGTGGGGAGGCTCACGGCGGGGGATGGCCCAGGGGCAGGGTGCCAGGTGCGTGCCTGGGAAGGGCAGGCGGCAGCCCCCCCCCCCGGGAAATACAGCCCGCCGGGCAGCGCCTCTAACCGCAGAGACTGGGCTTGCCAGGCCAACCTCCCCCGCCCGATCCAGCCCTCGCCCAGCAGCGCGGAGCACCGCAGCCGCCGGGACTGGACGGCACCTGTCGGCGAGGCGCCACCGGGCTCCCGTTCATCATTCCCAAGTATCGCCCCGGCCCTTCCGCACCTGTAAGTCCCGGGCCGTGGGGGGCCGGGCATTAGCCCGGGGCCCTTTGTCCCGCCGCGGCCCGCCAACCGCCGCCTCTTCCTGCTGGCCCGCGGCTTCCCCGCCGTCCGCCATCTTCAGCTGCAAGGAGGGAGCCGCTCCCCGCGGCCCGGCTCGCTGCGGACCTGCGGCTGGCGGGAAGCGCCGCAGAGCACTTCCGTAGCCAGGCTGCCATGGCAACGGGAGGAGCAGGACTGGACCAGCCCCGTAATCCCTAGCCCCGCCCCCTTCGCTGGCCCCGCCCAATGTGTGTATGGGCGCGCCCGCGCCTGAACCGTGTGTGATTGCGCGCGCGCCTGCTCCCGTCTGTGTGTGCGTGCACGGCCCCGCCTGTGATTGACCCTCTGCCTGTTGTAGGCATGCATCTGCATAGGTGCTGGAACTAGGGGTGCTGGTGCACCCCCTGGCTTGGAGTGGTTTCCATTATATAAGGGTTTACAGTTTGGTTCAATGGCTCTCAGCAGCCCCACTATACAAATTGTTCCAGCGCCCTTGTGCATATGCCCACCTGCCCATGTATGAGCACTCACTTCTATGTGTGTGTGCCCACAGGCACCCATGTATGTGTCTGCCTATTCCTATGTATGTTTCTGCCTGTCCCCATGTGTGTCTGCACTCGTCTGCCCCTGTGTGGGTATGGTGTGCATGGGTGTATGTACCTGCCTACCCCTGTGTCTGTATGTATACATCTGTCCACCCGTGGGTGTGCCTGCCCACCCCATGGGTGTGCCTGAGTGCCCCGTGGGTGTGTGTGCCTGTGTATTAGGGTTGCCAGGTGTCCCATTTTTGACTGGAATGCCTGGTCAAAAGGGGACCCTGGCAGCTCTGGTCAGCACCACTGACCGGGCCCTTAAAAGTACTGTCGATGGCACAGCGGGACTAAGGCAGGCTCCCTGCCTGCCCTGGCTCCGCGCGGCTCCCGGAAACGGCCGGCATTTCCCTGCAGCCCCTACGCAGAGGGGCAATCAGGGAAGCTCCGTGCACTGCCCCGTCCCCCAGTGCTGGCTCCGCAACTCCCATTGGCCAATGTGGGGTGGCACCTGCTGGCGCAGGCAGTGCACAGAGTCCCCTGGCCCATCCACCTAGGAGGAGCCTTCTGGGAGCTGTGCAGAGCTAGGGCAGGCAGGGAGCCACCTGAGGTAAGTGCTGCCTAGCTGGAGTCCGCACCCCAAACCCCCTCCAGCACCCCAACCCCAGGTCGGAACACCCTTCCACACCCTAACTCCCTCCAAGAGTCTGCACCCCAACCCCCTGCCCCAGCCCTGAGCCCCCTCCTGTACCCCAAGCCGCTCATCCCTGGCCCCACACCAGAGCCCGCACCCCCAACCAGAGCCCTCACTCCCTCTTACATCCCAACCCCCTGCCCCAGCCCTGAGTCCCCTCCCACACACAAACTCTCTCCTGGAACCTGCACCCTGCATCCCCTCCCGCACTTCAACCCCCTGCCCCAGCCCTGAGCCCCCTTCTGCACCCTAAACCCCTTGTCTCTGGCTCCACCCCAGAGCCCGCACACTCTCCTGCACCCTAACCCCCAGCCCGGAGCCCCCTCCTGAACCCCAAACCCCTAATCTCCAGCCCCACCCCAGAGCCCGCACCGCCAGCCGGAGCCTTCACCCACCCCCCCGCACCACAGCTCCCTGCCTCATCCCAGAGCCCCCTCCCACACCCTGAACCCCTCATTTCTGGCCCCTCCCCAGAGCCCACACCCCCAGCCAGAGCCCTCACCCCCTCCTGCACCCCAACCTCCTGCCCCAGCCCAGTGAAAGTGAGTGAGGGTGGGGGAGAGCGAGCGACAGAGTCAGGGGGGATGGAGTGAGTGGGAGCAGGGGTGGAGCCTCGGGCAGGGGCGGGCAGGTTTTGTGCGATTAGAAAGTTGGCAACCCTACCACGTGCATGTGTGCGCGCCTGCCCGCCCTTGTGTGTATGTGTCCACCCGTCCACCCCGTGTGTGTGCCCACCTGTCTGTGTGTTTGTGCACATATGCACACCCACCTGCCCTGTGTGCGTGTGGCCCTGTGTGCCTGCCTGCCTGTCCCTGTGACTGTCTGCTTCTACCTGCCCCGGGTGTGAGTGTGCGCCTGCCAGTCTGTCTGCCCCTGTGTGTCTGTGGCTGCCTGCACATGTGTAAGGGACAATGTGTGTGTGTGTGTCTGCATGTGTGTATCTGCCTGCCTGCCCTGAGAACAGGCGCTGACTTTCGTTTTTGCCAGTGGGTGCTCCTGTCCGCTCCCCTCCTCTTCCGTGCAAATGTCTCAGCGGGGAAGAGGCCGAGCGGGGCTGCGGCCTCGGGAGGTAGGGGGAAGAGGCCAAGTGGGGGTGGGGCCACAGTTCGGGTGCTGGGGCCCACAAAAGTTTAATCCGGCCCTGCAGGTGCTGAGCACCGCCTAATTTTTTTTCGATGGGTGCTTGAGCCCCAGAGCACCCACAAAGTTGGCACCTATGGCCCTGAGTGTATCTGCATCTGCCTGCCCCTGTGTGTGTGTGTCTGCCTGCCCCTCTGTGTGTATGTGCCTGGCTGTCCCATGTATGTGTGTCTCTGGCTCTTTCAGTCCCCTCCTATCCTAGCCCTGTTTGTGCGATGAGTCTCTGTTGCCACAATGTAGTATGACATGCCAGAATCATCTCTTTATTTGTACTTTAGAGTAATAGCCTAAACCAGGGGTCGGCAACCTTTCAGAAGTGGTGTGCCGAGTCTTCATTTATTCACTCTAATTTAAGGTTTCGCGTGCCAGTCATACATGTAAATGTTTTTAGAAGGTCTCTTTCTATAAGTCCATAATATATAACTAAACTATTGTTGTATGTAAAGTAAATAAGGTTTTTAAAATGTTTAAGAAGCTTCATTTAAAATTAAATTAAAATGCAGAGCCCCCCGGCCCAGTGGCCAGGACCCGGGCAGTGTGAGTGCCACTGAAAATCAGCTTGTGTGCTGCCTTTGGCACGCGTGCCATAGGTTGCCTACCCCTGGCCTAAACTCTGGTATCAAAACAGCAGTGAGAGTGTGCAGGCTAGTCAGGGGTAGATTTACACCCCAGCTTGCAGTAAACTAAAAGGTGCTGTAGATAAGCCATTATAGTAATAATTAGATTTTTAAGATTTTCTAATAATAGTAACAATCCTATTTTTAATGCAGGGTTATTAACTTAAATATTTTGGCACCCTTATAACATATTGCAGAAAGGCACAGAGACATGACGAGTTCATCATTAGTTAGCAGTATTGCCAATCCCACACATTCAATCCCATGAGTCAGGCCCCCAAAATAAAAAAGAGTGCCTTAAAAATCCTGCTGTTTTAAAAAAATACTTCTGGTTTCCTTTTATTTGCCTTCTGGTGTTTGAGCCTTGGAGTTCTCTGCTACCATGCGGGTTAGAAACTTACTTTTAAAAAATATGAAATCTGAGATTCTCACATAATCATGAGTCCAGGAGCTGGGGCCTTAAGAAAAAATCTACATATTATGGCTCTCACAATAATATTACCAGAGTTGGCAGCACTGTGGGTAGCATGAGTCAGAAACCAAAGTTACAACTAGAAATTTAGAAACCAATGATTATTTCATAATCCCCTCCCTCAGCACCAGGTAATGTCCCACGTGCTTATTTTCTGCAGGCCATATTACGTCTCAAGTTGCAGTGAAATCAGAGTTGAATATGCATAGCTAAGCCTCAGTGTGGCCATGTATGTAGATAATGTATAGCAAGTAATGTTTACCCTAAAGCATAGCTCCTAATTGCTATATATTGCATGCATTTCTGCTGGTTGTAGTGAATCATCCGGTACAGTGGACAATTTCTCACTTCGGCACAATGTATCAATTGGCCCCTTACTGTTTTGCTATGTTGAATTGCCACTGCTTTAATATAGCAAGGTGGATTGTCTCAATCACTCAGGATAGGGAGCTTTGAGAAATGTCACCTTAGCACATTATAGGAATAAAGCAGCAGAATGGTAGTGTTTGTAGTTTACAAGAATACATTTAAAAAATAAGCTGTAGAAAGTGGGGCAGAAAAAGAAGGAAGGATAAAGGAATGCAAATAATAATAATAATGAAAAGAAACCTTAACTTGAGTTCCTAACAAATATTGGTATTCATTCATGGGCTGCACACCTACTGTAAAATATCAGCGTCACCAGCTAAACTGCTAAAAATAAATAAAATAGAAATAGAAATCAACCAACACCAATTGGCTACGTAGTTGAGGACCTTATTTGAGTATGCCAAGGATGAAAATGTACTCACGTGCTTCATTTACCCTTCCTTGGGCTGATTAGTGAAATGCAGTTGTTGCCTAAAAGAAAATGCCATCTTCCTGGAGTGACATAGTCTGAATTAGGAGAGGGAAACCAAATTATAATTGCTCTAAAATCCAAATGAATTTATGCTTATTGCAGTCAGATGTCCCATATTTTGAAGGGACTATCTTTCTCCAAACACTGGCACTATTCCTGCTTGCCACTCTTGATTGCCTGCTCTAGGATAATGGCTGCCAATAGCATTTCAAGATATCACCTGAATACAGATTAACATTAATTTTTTTCATTGAGAATGTATATAAACCCGAACAAATGCAAATCAGGCTACCCTAAGATGCCATTTTAATTTGCATAATATTATTGCTGGGACCAATGCTTTTCTGCACAGCTGTAAATTTAAAATAGTTAATTACTATCTTGCAGCTATCTTTCCTTAATTAAAAGTAATCTTGTATTTTTCTTGATTTCTAAAATGCTTTTTCAATTATCCCAGCTATTCCCCCCCTTTCCCCACCACCCCCCTCCCCAAATTAAAATAAAATATATTAGGGAGGGAAAAGGCCTACATTCAAAGCCAATCGCATAGATCCAGTTCAGGTGATACTTCTAGGCATGTATACACTACAACATACAACCCCATCTGCAGATCTAGTTTAGGAATGATTGTCCCGTGATCTAGTTATAACTGATTCCTGTAGCATAGATGCACCTTAACAGAATTCCATAACAACGCAAACTTTAGGAAAAGCAAAGGATGGCTGCTTTCTAATCCCTTGGGACATCCTGGCACAAATGAACACTGATTAGGTCAGCATTAACTTGTAGGGCTTCCCATCCTACTTAGTGAAACTCCCTAGCAAAGCATAGTTGGGGGAACATCAGAAGGAAGGGAAGACATAGGGGACTAAAATGGGTGGGGGGGGGCCACAAACCTATTCTCTCAAACCCACAGAGGAAAACTGATAAGGGAACTTGGCAATTGGAAATGTACACCATTTCTAGTCTTTTATGTGGGAATGATGGATGTACGGGGCAATGTGGCTCTTTATTTCCAAAATCCCCACCGAAGTTTGTGCCATAAGGCATTGAAAGATTATTAAGATACAGTTAATATGTATTTTTAAAAAGTATTGAAAGACAACACTTGAAATTGTTCTGATTGTCATTCTGAAACAAACCATTTTAAAGATCTTCCGTAAATTGTGTTGGGATTTATTAAACACTCTTGTAAAAATTTCCTGTTTATGGATGGGCCAATACTCCTTTTAATTGTTCTGGTTTCCTTTTACTGGTTTCATTTTATGTATGTATGTGTATACACACATGCGTGTGTGCTACAGAAGTTTTTTGGGGGCTGATCATGCATTCTCTGCACACCCAACACTTCTGTTGATTCCAAAAGATGTGAAAGGAATGCAAGATCAGACCCTTGGAGTGTTTGGGAGCGAGAGCCTGTGAACTCTCTTGGTGGTCTATAAATCTGACAATCTTTGAAGAAACTTTCAGTTACAGTCACAAACACAAATCCATTTACTTTTTTCATTCTTAACTTTTCCTTCCTTATTTTTGCAGCTCTGCTGCCTCCAAGATTCCTAATAATTTCAGGGATAATAATGCATGTCTAGGCACAGTAAGATCAGGCCCTCCATGCACTGTAGCATCCCCTCCCATGAGCAGAGGAAGGATTCCCGCTGTAGGTGGTGTGAAAAGGGGCACACCACCTACATGACATTAGTTTCCCTGATCCCTTTCCCTGACCCAGCAGAAGCCCATCAGTGAGTGCTCTATGGAGTTATGGTTTCATAGTGTGTGGGAATAGGAGACTGGGGTTGATCTCTCAACTAATGTGGGCTTGGAGTCAACTGGAGTCTTTCCAGCAACTTCAGGCTCTGGATCAAACCCCTAGTGAATAAAGTAATGCAGGCCATGTCAAAATTCACTTCCCCCCATCTCTAAGAAAGGCTCTGGAGGCAGTAACCAGCAGGGAATTCCCTTGTAGTGTAGCTTCTTCAGAAGCTATGTTGCCATAGAGCTTGAGATTGAGAAGGTAGTAGGGAGGTCCTGTCTGCCCTGTGCCATTGTCATTCTCAGAGAATAAACCCTGATTTTGGGGCCCGAACACCCTGGCACTTCTTGGGAGGCTAGAATGGGAGGGAACATGCGTCTCCCACCCCAGCAGAAGAATTACAAGGAAACTGTGTTAGAGTGGCATTTCCTGTACTCTAAATTGATATAGGCCATGTGGTGGAGAAGATAGGCCCCAATCCTGCCACTGACTATGAGGTGGCAGACCCCTGCAGCTATGCAGAGCCCCATTGGATGTGTCTACACTTCAATGTAAGGCCATTGGTAGTGGCATGTGAGTCAGCTAACCCATTCTAGGGAACATAGGAGCTGGAACTAGGGGTGCTGGGGGTGCAGCAGCACCCCCTGACTTGAAGTGGTTTCCATCATATACAGGGTTTACAGTTTGGTTCAATGGCTCTCAGCACCCCCACTATACAAATTGTCCCAGCACCCCTGTTAGGGAATCGTGGGCGTAAACATCTACAGTGTATTTTAACCCTATGTTAAGACTTTTCTAGCTCATGCTCAAACCTAGGGCTCTGGAATCCACACTGCAGTGCACAGACCCAAGTCAAATTAACCAAGTTATGATTTGATAAATATAATTATCCTGTTTATATACATGTATCATTTTTCTATCTAAAGTTATGAATATTGGCCACGGACTTGTATCTTATACATGTGTTGTATTCCTGGGCAAGACCCATAAAATAAGATTTACATCAAGGCTAGACAACTGTGTGTTGATGGCTCATTAAGGACATTTCACTCTAACATAGAAGAAACTCATCAGTAGACCTCAGCAGTCTATTCCATCAGTATTACAAACTTGATATAAGGCCTTTGCAATTATTTGTATGTATATGATCTATTAAACATTATTAGCTCTCTTATTCTTTTCTTTCATTATTAAACCTTTAATTTTTAGTTAGGCTATGTCTACACTACACAGCTTTTAGCGACATGGCTGTATCGCCACAGCCGTGCTGCTAAAAGTCGCTCAGTGTAGCCACTGTTTGTTGGCTCTCCTGCCAATAAAAAATTTCTACTCCCAACGAGCGGCGTTTGCGTTGTCGGCAGGAGAGCACTCCTGCCGACAACGCACTGTCCACACTGGCACTTGTTGCGGCAAAACTTTTGTCTTTCAGTTTGTTTTTTTTAACACCTCTGAAAGACAAGTTTTGTCGTTCAATTGGCAGTGTAGACATAGCCTCACTAAAGGATTGGCATCAGCGTGATTATTGGGTAAGATCTGAGTTATATATTGACCTGACTATGTGGCTGATTTTCTGGGATTAGAAGAATTCTATGTTTGATTAAATTGGTTTTCAGTAACCACTCATCATAGAGCCGAGTGTCTCGGTGGTGAGAGAAGAGCTGAAATGCCTTAGGAGACTGTGTCTTTAACTTCTTGTTAACCAGTGTGGTGAGACAGAAATTTACTTTTGTTATTAACTTGGTATAATCTAATGAGAGAATAATCACCAGTTTGAGGTGAGTCTGCCCTATTTCTCAGCAGTTTGTCCTGAATTTGGCATCCTCAGCTGTGACCCACTGAGACACAGTGACAATCGAGTCAAAATACCATATCCCAGAGTCCCTAGTACCAAGCGCCCACCTCTGCCTGAAATGCAGCTGCGTAGCCCTAGGACCGTTGTGCTCTGTGTAAAAACTTTACTGCTTGCCCTGGATGTTATCAGGAAGTAGCTTGCTTTGCAAAAGGCTTGTTCAGTTCGCTCTCCATTGCAAACCCAGGAGACTCTCTGACAGTGTGCTTGCAGATCGGCGATCAGAAGAGAATGGGTTAACGTTGACCTGAGCTGCTGCTGTTTGCAAAGGAGGGGGTGGCTTCTGTTTTCAATAGAATGGATTGCAGATTGTAGGGATAAAGAGGACTAAGGAAGTTGTCCCACAGAATTGTGGGATACTTCCGGGACCTGAGTCAAGTGGGGCTGTGTCTACACTGCAAAGGACTCGGACTGTGGATCCAGCTTAACTCGAGCTCGGACCCTCCAGCCCTGAGATCTGAGCCCTGGGTTAGCATAGTTGCAGTGTTAACGCAAAGGGGGTTAGGCTTGAGCCCGGGCTCAAGCATGGGCTTATGTTGCAATGTAGACATACCCATTGACTTCAGTGGGGCTTCATGTGGGAGCAGAGTTCTGCTTCCATGCAACAAATTCAGCATCAGGGTCAAAGCCATTTGTGTTTTCATAAGGATTTGCACTGACATTCTCAGTCTTTTGTCCATGACAAAAAGATTGTGATGTCATAAACCCAGGACTTTGACTTATTAATTATATTATTATTATTATTATTATTTATATTGTGGTAGCACCCTAGCCCCGTTCTGCTAACATTGTAGAAACATATAGCAAATTGTTTACATCTAAGTATAAAATGAGAGACTTGGACTGGAAGCTCTTTGGGGCAGGGACTGTCTTTTTGTTCTGTGTTTGTACAGCGCCTAGTACACAGGGGTCCTGCTCCATGGCCATGAGTCCTAGCACTATGGTAACACCAGTATTAAATAATAATAACAGGTAGATACAGCAAAGAGATGGGGTAAGCACAAGCTAACTTATTATGGTCAGAATAAGTCATAACACCCTAGCTGCCTAACAATTGACTTAGATGCAGTATCAAGCAAAAGGAAAAGCTGGCCTATGAGAGATTTACATTTGTATTACCAGAAACATATATCTGCAACAATAGCAAAGAGAACACACAAAAAATGAGGATCTGTCAGTTTTTGAAAAACTATTTATACTAATTATATTTGAAGCTTTACACTGCACAAATCCAGTTAAAATATTAAGCCAACTTTTTCCAATGAGATCTATTTCCGTCCTACTTCCTTATCACTTTAGTCTAGAATTTCTCTGGATTCACATTATAGTTTGCATTATATTTTGTTACTGATTTTATTTTTAGCTAATTGCAGAATGATGATATCCTGAAGGCGGTTAATTTCTCACTGTTCTATGGTTTTCTGCAAGTGTTCCATTACTGAACAGTCTTTGTGCTGGTCATATTTGCCCACGTTATTGAAAATACATTTAATAATGTAAGTTCAGCTGTGGGATGTATAAATGAAATGTAGGTGACCTTTACTTGACAAGACTTATGTGTCTGCAAAGTTTTCTAACATGAAATAGAAACAGCAGAACAAAATGAAGGATAAAGAAGAGAGAACAGAAAGGAAAAAAAATACAGAACAAACCCCTAGAGCTGTCAATGTTGCTAACACTCACAGAACTGAACTGGTTGTAGCAGCAATGGACAGGGTCAAGGAGAAAATTTAAGTGCCTTTGAAATGAAAGCACAGTCCATTTGAACTCCACTCTGCCTCATCTATGCACCTGACTGAGTAGAAGCACACCAAGGGTTCAAGAATACCCAAAAGAGAACAAGTATCAGAGGGGTAGCCGTGTTAGTCTGGATCTGTAAAAGCAGCAAAGAATCCTGTGGCACCTTATAGACTAACAGACGTTTTGCAGCATGAGCTTTCGTGGGTGAATACCCACTTCTTCGGATGCAAGTACCCGCACGAGGAAATAAGGAAACAGATCAACAGAGCCAGACATGTACCCAGAAGCCTCCTACTGCAAGACAACCCCAAGAAAGAAACCAACAGGACTCCACTGGCCATCACATACAGTCCCCAGCTAAAACCCCTCCAACGCATCATCAGGGATCTACAACCCATCCTGGACAATGATCCCACACTTTCACAAACCTTGGGTGGCAGGCCAGTCCTCGCCCACAGACAACCTGCCAACCCGAAGCACATTCTCACCAGTAACTGCACACCGCACCATAGTAACTCTAGCTCAGGAACCAATCCATGCAACAAACCTCGATGCCAACTCTGCCCACATATCTACACCAGCGACACCATCACAGGACCTAACCAGATCAGCCACACCATCACTGGTTCATTCACCTGCACATCCACCAATGTAATATACGCCATCATATGCCAGCAATGCCCCTCTGCTATGTACATCGGCCAAACTGGACAGTCTCTAAGGAAAAGGATAAATGGACACAAATCAGATATTAGGAATGGCAATATACAAAAACCTGTAGGAGAACACTTCAACCTCCCTGGACACACAATAGCAGATCTTAAGGTGGCCATCCTACAGCAAAAAAACTTCAGGACCAGACTTCAAAGAGAAACTGCTGAGCTTCAGTTCATCTGCAAATTTGACACCATCAGCTCAGGATTAAACAAAGACTGTGAATGGCTTGCCAACTACAGAACCAGTTTCTCCTCCCTTGGTTTTCACACCTCTACTGCTAGAACAGGGCCTCATCCTCCCTGATTGAACTAAACTCGTTATCTCTAGCTTGCTTCTTGCTTGCATATATATACCTGCCCCTGGAAATTTCCACTACTTGCATCCGAAGAAGTGGGTATTCACCCACGAAAGCTCATGCTGCAAAACGTCTGTTAGTCTATAAGGTGCCACAGGATTCTTTGCTACAAAAGAGAACAGATGCACAGAGAACAGATGAATCATCCTGTGACGTTGTGCAGTCTATATGATTTTGTAAAAACATGATAATAAGTGAATATAATGTAATTGGAATATGCTTCATGCAAAAGGTCTCTTGTAAGGTATCATTACAAAGCTTATAATCTACTGAGTGATCATCCTATTTGTATAAATGTACCACTCTTGTATCTAAAACTAGAAATATAAAATATAACTCTGAGGGCCTATTGTAATTATGCAAAGTGTGGGCCATTAATGGTGGTTTGGAATCTTGATGACTCCCATTAACCAGAGCCATTGTCTGCAGATGGCTGTATTTACCTGTGAGTCTTCCTGTATATGTGTGTGCTGGCAAGTGAGTAATGAAGCCTTGCAGTGACATGTGATCATGTCACCTGAACTGGAATCCATCTTTAACCTGGTGCTTTTCCAGTGAGGGGTGGGGGAACCCAGAGGGACAAAGGATTCCCGCCTTATGCAAAAGATATATAAAGGGGTGGAAGAGAACAGAGGGGGAGAGGAGCCATCATGAAGAATCCCCTAGCTATCACCTGAGCTGGAACAAGAGCTGTACCAGGGGAAAGAATTGTGCCCAGGCCTGGAAGGTGTCCAGTCTGAGAAAAAACTTACTGAAGCATCTCTGAGGGTGAGATTATCTGTATTCAGTTTGATTAGACATAGATTTGCGCATTTTATTTTATTTTGCTGGGTGACTTACTTTGTTCTGTCTGTTACTACTTGGAATCACTTAAATCCTACTTTCTGTATTTAATAAAATCACTTTCTACTTATTAATTAACTCAGAGTATGTATTAATACCTGGGGGAGCAAACAGCTGTGCATATCTCTCTATCAGTGTTATAGAGGGCGAACAATTTATGAGTTTACCCTGTATAAGCTTTATACAGGGTAAAACGGATTTATTTGGGTTTAAACCCCATTGGGAATTGGGCATCTGAGTGCTAAGGGCAAGCTGACTTCTGTGAGCTGTTTTCAGGTAAACCTGCAGCTTTGGGACAGGTGATTCAGACCCTGGGTCTGTGTCTGGAGCAGACGGGTGTGTCTGGCTTCACCAAGACAGGGAGCTGAAGCCACCGAGCTGGCAGGGAGAACAGGAACAGAAGTAGCCTTTGCACATCAGCTGGCAGCTCCCAAGGGGGTTTCTGTGATCCAACCCGTCACACATCCCACAGACAATCCATTGCTGCAAAAGAAATAAGGAAAATGCTTCTTTGATAAATATTGTAAAGGTATTTTTTAATGATTACATTCTTACATATTTTGTAGATGCTTTCAAAAATCATGGGACATAAAGTTAATCTTATTTGGGCTATTCCTTTTTTCTGCTCTGCTACCCAGCTCCCTCTCCTCCTCAGGGCAGCTGCCAGTGGAGAGAAACTTGGGCAGGCATGGAGAAGGATTAGGATGTGAGGGTTGGAGAGGGACTAAGTTCCATAGGCTACAGAAGAGGTTTGGAAAGTAGGCTGGAGGAAGGAAGCAGCAGGCTCTTAGAAGAGCAGGAAGGGCACATTTAAGATGCTGGCAGTCAGTTTACAACAGCACTCCTACCAATGCTACCACCAATGGAGCTGCAATGATGGAAACATTTAACAAAAGGCTAGCTTAGTCACAATCTTCATCAGACTATGCAGAAGACTCTATGCACAGGTCCTAAGCAAGCACTGCTTGCTGAGCACTAGGGCTTTGACTCTTCACTGTTTTTAAAGCAGAACTTATCAGGCCAGACTCAGCCACTAATGTGATTACATTCTGCCTAGAGATAAAATACTCCTAAAAATGCTATTTTTATCATATCTGAGTAAAAGCTTTTTTTTCTAGGAGCATTGATATTTTTTCATCAGGTTTATTTGTATAAGTTCGTTTTCTTTTTAATATAGCATGCTATGAATATCCTCCTTTAAATATGTGGTAAAAGGAGAGAAGCGGGAAAATTACATGATGATAGGCAAAACCCTGCTTGTCTTACTCCCTTGAATAATCTAATTGAAATCAAGTAGGTGTAACACAAACAGGATTTGGATTAATATATGTAACATAATATATCTTCTGTGACCCACACTTGACATATCTATGAAGCAATTAGTCCCACAGCTATAAAAAAAATTCAGTTTTTCTAAAATGAATGGGTGCAGTATTTCTATAGATATTCTTAATAATTATGGCCTCAGTCCTGCACAGCCCATGACACTACTCACAATGTGTAAAACGACCATTAATCTAATTTTGCTTAGACTGCTACTTTAGAGATGCGGAATTAGACTACATGGAAAAAAATTAAAGTTGTGTAAAAGCTCTGACTCTGAAAAAGATTTGGGGGTCCTGGTGGAGAATCAGCTGAACATGAGCTCCAATGTGACACTGTGACCAAAAAATCTAATGTGATCCTGGGATGCATAACCAGGGGAATCTCGAGTATGAGTAGAGAGAGGTTATTTTGCCTCTGTATTTGGCACTGGTACGACCACTACTAGAACACTGTCCAGTTCTGGTGCCCACAATTCAGGAACGTTGTTGATAAATTGGAGAGAGTTCAGAGAAGAGCCATGAGAATAATTAAAAGATTAGAAAACATGCCTTATAGTGATAGACTCAAGGAGCTCAATCTAACAAAGAGAAGGTTAAGGGGTGGCTTATTTACAGTCTATACATATCTACGTAGGATACAAATATTTTATTATTTACTCTTCAGTCTAACAGAGAAAGGTATAACATGATCCAATGGCTGGAAGTTGAAGCTAGACAAATTTAGACTAGAAATAAGGCATACATTTTTAACAGTGAGAGTTATTAACCCTTGGAACAATTTACTAAGGGTTGTGGTAGATTTCTCCATCACTGACAATTTTTTAAATCAAGATTGGATGTTTTTCTAAAAGATCTGCTCTAGGAATTATTTTGAGGAAGTTCTATTGTCTGTTATACAGGAAGTCAGGCTAAATGATCATAGTGGTCCCTTCTGGCCTTGGAATCTATGAAAAACAAAGTCAGGCCCTGGGGCCTTTGCTCACATGTTTCAATGTGAATTTTGCCTGAGTCAGCCCTTCAGGATTTGGCCTACTCATGTCTTCTAAACTTCATAGAATAATTTGTGCTGAACATTATTTGTTTTATGAGATCTCCATACAGTTCAGAGCAGGAGTTCTGGAATGAGGGGTGCTGAGAGTGTGGCAGCACCTCCAGTTTGAAGTGGTTTCCAGCATATACAGGGTTTACAGTTTTGTTCAACAGCTTTCAGCACCCCCCACTATACAAATTATTCCAGCACCACTGGTTCAGAATTAAGAAAACAACAGTCATTGTTTTGTCTCCCACTAAATTCTTCTCATAATGCAAATGAAATGCAAAAGGAAAAAAACTTACTACAAAAGAGAAAAACATTGGAGATGTGATTTACCACTAGGTGGCACTCATATAACAGTAAGTAATAACGCTGAAGGGAATATTTTAAAACTTTGTTCCCCACTATTACCTTTTCTACACCACTGTTTACTATTTAATATTATTATCATTTCTTATTTGTATTGCCATAGTGCCTAGGAGCCCTAGTCAGCAACCAGGGCAACCATTGTACTAGGCGCTGTACAAACACAGAACGAAAAGAAAAGTGTTTTGTTCCTCCACTATTTCAGGTTACAGGACAGTTACTTGCCACATAGGACTCTTGGGGATTCCCAGGAGTCTCGTTAAAATTCTACCAATAAATTAAAGGTCAGGTGTAGATGATTTACCTGTCTTTCATGGAGCTGCTCCTATATGGATGCCATATCACACGCAGAAAGACCTCAGCTCGAGAACTGTCAGTTACACCAATTGGCAGGCACTTTATAAAATAATTCCCAAGGGGATATTCTCCCTCAAGGTATCTCACCCTCCACTTCAAATTAAGAGTTGAAGGCTGTGCTATATTTTTAATGTACCCCATGTGTTTTTTTCAAGGCAAAGTAAATTTCCAGCTTTTAACATAAGCATCTCACCTCCTTCCTTGTTTATGGAAAGCATTTTTGTTTAACTTGGAAAACAAGTGAGCATATCCTCCAGTATTGCTCCCCTATTTATCAGACCAAGGGGTTTATCACAGATAAAGGGAGAATAATTTGGGGGGAACCCCTTGTTGAAATATTGACAGCACATCACAGCCAAAGCCGATTTCTTCCTTGATTTGCTAGTAGCCATCATATTGAATTCATCCCTTTTGAGATTAATTTGCAGGTAGAGTTTTCTGATGTGCCCCAGGCTGCTTTATTTTTATGGTGTTGCTAAATCTTATGATGCTATCAAACAATATTTGGCCATTTTCTTAAACCTCCAGCTTCTGGAGTCTTGTGAATACCTGAAAATCTCAATTCCCCATTTTTAAAAAGTTTTCTAGACTTCATAGTGATGGAGAAGTGTTTGAAAACATGGCCCATGTGCACCCTAATAATAATAATATAAAACCAACAACCCAGAAGACAAGTAAAAAGAATCCCAAATATATTTTAAATTAAAATTTCATTATCATGATTTTAAGCCAAAATTATGATTTGGGGAGTCAGGAGAAGGGTGACTCATGAGCTTTGCATCCTTGGGATTAACCATACTGCTTTGAGGAGTTCAAAGAGTTGTGGCTTTTAGATCTGGAAACACTTGCTCTGAGAGTCTTTTTTTGGTCTTACTGTTTCTTTTATCTCTCTTATGCCTATTTTTTCCCAGGACAGATTTGAGTTGAAGTTTGGGGGCAGGGGGAGAAGTGGGAAAGGAGCCAGGAAGTGCATGAGATGCTCTTTCTCCATTCACTTGCACATCCAACTTTTACCTCATTGTATGGCCTAGAGCGTGATTTTCTGCAGGGATCTTGTCTTCTCCATCCCCATTTCCCTGAGCAGCATTAGCCCTGTTCCTTCTTCCCTGGCTGCTCTCTGTGTTGCAACAAGCATGGCAGCAGCTGGTAGGAAGAGCAGTGGGACAGGAACCCAATGACAAGAGGCAGGTGTTGGCTGCTGCTCAGCAGCCATAACAGTGTCGCCTAGATACTTAAAAATAAACTGTAGGAATTCAAAACTGCAAATCTCCTACTGTTAATATGACTTTGTTAGGTTCTGCCATCAGTGGGGTCGAGTAACGTGTAACTTGTCACAACCTGCTACCTGAGATGTGATTGGCACAAACCATTATGGTGAGGCACATCAGAAAAACACCCCTGAAGAAATGATCATCAAGCAGACCAGGTGAGTCTCTGTATTGCTCGGTACAGGGAGAAATTGTGGCTTTAGCAGAGCAGAGAATCCAATATAGCTGTGCCTGGGCCCTGACCCTTACTTCTCTGTCATTGGTGTTTTCATGTGTTTTTTAAGATTTCCCATTGACACCTACAAAGTTCAGACCCAAGTAAAATATTACTGCCATTCTGAGGAAATGCTTTGACATATTTCAAATCCAACTGCCCTCCAAGTTATGTGTGTCCCACCTCTGGTTTTGTGGAACTTAATTTCAGACTCTCTGCTAGGAAATGAATATTCTTGTCAGCTAAGCCAAAGGTTAACCTCTTGTAATCTAGCCAGTGGGAGAACTCGGCATTCACATTCCAAGGAAGGACTACGACAGAGATATGTGTTCATCCCACTCTTACATCAGGCTGTAAATCCATTCAACCAGCCATACACCGTTACAGTAATGAAGGGTTGCTGGCGGACCCTACAGTACAGATAAGCAGTATTAACAGAATGCAGAGTATCCGTTAGGATTAGTGGAAGAATTAAGATGTGCACTCCCAATTTCATGTTTGTGCGGCTGAATAGCTTCTTACAATTTACATTGCATTGCTAGCTTAGTCAGATTTCAGAAAACAGGTGCCGATTGCTGTGGGTTTCTTCTGGCACTTTTACAACAAATGCCGATTTCCCGCTCTCCCTGAACTGTTTTGCATCTAGATGAAAATTCTATATAATGGGATCTGTTCTCCAGCCACTCCTAGAGTACTAAGCATTGCTTTTTATTTTCTACTGAGTCTCTACATTATGAGATGCTAACCACAGGCAAGGTTCTTCCTGGGCCAGGCATGCAGATGCAGTGAGGAGCTGAAGGGTTCACTTACGGAGAAAGACACTGCTCTGAGAATGGCTTCATACACTCCTGTGTCTGTCAAAGTTCCCTTGAGCCAATGGCTCACCGAGCTGTAAATAGCCGTGTGTGTGGTCTGTGGTTGTATACACATATGTGGCTTGAATTTCATTTGCTTTTTGCACTATTCACTATTCATGTTGATTATTATTGGTGGTATTACATGACTGTAGTTCCCTACCCTCATCAGCATCAAATCTATGCAGATAGATGTGCTACTAGCAAGAATTCCAATATTTTTGATTTATTGCTCAGTTGCTCCACTAGTCAGCTGGCATTAGCCAAGGAGGGAAAATATGATTGAATCTTGGCACTTACAGACAAGTCATAATTGGTTTAGTAGAGTTGGAAGGTAGGTCATGTAATTTAGATGAGTTTGCCAAGGATATAGGTCAGGGATCGGCAACCTTTGGCACGCGGCCTGCCAGGGTAAGCACCCTGGTGGGCCGGGCCAGTTTGTTTACCTGCCGCGTCCGCAGGTTCGGCCAATCGCGGCTCCAACTGGCCGCGGTTCGCTGTCCCGGCCAACGGGGGCTGCAGGAAGTGGCGCGGGCCGAGGGATGTGCTGGCCCCCACTTCCCGTCGCCCCCATTGGCCCAGAGCGGCGAATCGCGGCCAGTGGGAGCTGCAATCGCCCGAACCTGCGGACGCGGCAGGTAAACAAACTGGCCCGACCCACCAGGGTGCTTACCCTGGCAGGCCGCGTGCCAAAGGTTGCCGATCCCTGATGTAGGTTCTAATGGGGAAACAATAACAAAATAAAAAGAGATATTTGATCAACAGAGTGATTACTTCTGATGTGATAAAAGTGGGACAGCATCTTCATGAACCAGTTACATTTTAGTATATATTTGTGTCAGGAAACTAATTAACCCATTTCATCTTATGCTAAAAGAAAAAGAGAAAGAACATACTAAATTAGACAACAGATAATTGCTAAATTAATTTATTAATTAATAACGATCCTGCCTATTTGTAGGACTCTGGCACTTTTCTCAGGACTAGGGGTATTAAATCACATTCTGCCTATCCAAGCGCCTCCTGAATTTTCAATGTCATAGGTATTTTCACCTCCTGCCCTAAGTTTTTGTATAATATTGCACTGTGTTGCAGAACTGCTAGTGGGCTGCCTTTCAGTGGTGGGTGAAAAGATCACTGTGTAGAATTGTATAGCACTTTAAGGGCTTGTCTACATGGGAAAGTTATATTGATATCAATTAAGGTGTGAATTTAAAGAGAAATAATATACCGGTATAATGCCTCATGTGAACACACTTATTCTGATGTAAGAGTGCCTTTTTTTGGTTTAGCTTATGTCACTTTGGAACAGATTTAAACTAAACCAAAAATACCTACTCTTATTTTGGAACAAGCAAGTCCACATGGGAGTTATATTGGTATAACTATATTGGTTTAACTGTATTAGAATTATACTGATATAACTGGTAAAACTGTCCTGTGTAGACAAGCCCTCCATTTTCAAAGTGCTTTCAGAGTCTTGAGGATGTAAAGTTCACTATACATTTATTATAAAATTCTTAGTTATTATGCTTATTATTTTCCCCTGAAAAGCAAGCATCTTTGAAACAGAGATGGAGCCAAACCAAAACCCTGAATCTGAACATGATACCTTTGGGAAAGTTCAGATCCAGAGACAAATGTCATATCTTTTTGAAACAGATAAAACAAGTCCCACATTGTTTACTTTTCAGAGGCTGTCCTGCCAAAACGTTAAAAACTGAGGTCCTGTCTGCACTGCATAGACATAAAGGAGTCCATGGTTTGTTTTGTTGGACTGGGAATATGCCCCCATTGTCTTTGGCCTGAATTTCCCTTTTCTTCCCAATTTTGTGTAGGACCTCAGATGATTGCCTCCTTCTATTGTAGAGGGTGCATTTGAATGTGTCTGTAAAGGACCTTTTCTAACCTGGTTTAAGACATTGCAAAATTATTAGGCATGTGAGTCTGCTGCTGTTACTGCTTTCCCAAAATTGGTGATCTAGCAATTGTGAGGGAGTTGCTTCTGTATCACTGTTTCTGACTAAGAAACAACCATCATAAATTCCATTTGCAATTGTATGCTAGTGATACACTTATTCTTTCCCTTGGACAGTTTTTCTATCTTTGGTATTCATATGACCTCCATTACTATACCATCTGTGCACTTCACAGTCTTTAATGTATTTAGATTCACATCACCCTTGGCAGTTTGGAGGTACTATCACCCCATTTTACAGGTGGGGACTGAACCACAGAGAGGTTAAGGGCCAGACTTTTTAAAGTGTTTAGGCATCTAAAGATGTAGATAGGCACCTAGAGGGATTTTGAAAAGTGCCTAGGCACCTTGGCCCTAAGTAGCTTGCCCAAAGTCACACAAGAAGTCTGTGGTGATCATCCAAATCCTGGGCTAGTGCCCTTTGAAAAAGTTCAGATCCAGAAACAAACTTGATATCCTTCATAACTAGTTCAAATTAGTTTATTACAAGCAATTCTGACATAGTAAAAGTAGATCAGGTTTCAGCCAGGTAAGAAAAACAGAAGACAAAACAGCTAAATTCCTATTAAACCAGAATATCACTTTGCATCTAGCAATCTGAAATTAAATATCATGTTTCTAATTTGGTTGGATTTTACATTTATCTGTAGGCTCTATAGTTAATGTACTTGTTGGAATTCGGCTTTATTTTTGAGCAACCAGAATGAAGTTGCTTCTGAGTAGCAGTCATAAGCTTAAATAATGGAATGTGTGTGTTTTGTTTAAACTGAACTCTAACGTTAACCTTATGTTTCACAATTAGGTTAAAAATTAAGAGAAGACTGGAAAGTAAATTACATCTCTCTTTGTGGCTCTGTGGGGCATGGCTACGTACCTCATATGACCTAGAGAAAGTAAAATAAATCTAGAATTAAAGCTTATTAACAAACCAATGTAATAAGGCTGAATAAATTAAGCTGTCAGATGCCAGTCATTACATATTCTTCTCTGATGCATGGCAGTTGGAGACAAAGACTGTGCATATTATGCTAATATTATTTAGTCTACTCAGTATCCATGACATCGTATCCTGGTGAGTCTAGGCTACAACAAAATTATTCCTCATAGAGAAGAGAAAGAAATAAGGTTAATGAAATTGCATTTTAGCACCACAGTGAAGTAAAACACATCTCTGACTAGAGTACAGAATAGTATTTGGGATATTCATGAGCTATTCTGTGGGCTCTCTGATTCACATTAGCATGTGCAACATAGAATCGCCCTGTCAAAGGACACTTATTCTGCTTAACAATATAACAAGGGATTTACTGTGATTGTTGGATTATAGCAGGGGTCGGCAACCTTTCAGAAGTGCTGTGCCGAGTCTTCATTTAGTCACTCTAATTTAAGGTTTTGCGTGCCGGTAATACATGTTAACGTTTTTAGAAGGTCTCTTTCTATAAGTCTATAATATATAACTAAACTATTGTTGTATGTAAAGTAAATAAGGTTTTTAAAATGTTTAAGGAGCTTCATTTAAAATTAAATTAAAATGCAGAGCCCCCCGGACCAGTGGCCGGGACCCGGGCAGTGTGAGTGCCACTGAAAATCAGCTCGCGTGCCGCCTTTGGCACACGTGCCATAGGTTGCCTACCCCTGGATTATAGAGTCCAACTACTTAGATTTTTGGATTGTGCACAATGTAAAAATGACACGAAAGGCCTAATTTTTAAATGGCCTCCAGAAATACAGCTGTCATTTGAAAATATGGCCCTAAAGGTATGAGTAAAGCCTGGAAATTTAGCATTAAAAGATGACTTTTCATTTCAGTTTGCCTTGTTATTCTGTGGTGTTTTAAATGGCTTCTGATTTCACGCAAGACAAACTTCTTATTTCCAACCAGGATCTATTTAACTTAAAATAAATGAATGGATCTAGACCAAAAATCTATGCATTGTTTCTATTATAGGGCCTGATTCTGTCACCCTTACTGAAGCTGAGTAGTACCTTACAATCAATGGAACTACTAAGCCCTTTAGAGCAGGGACCGTCTTTTTGTTCTGTATTTACTACACCTAGCTGTCCTGGTCTATGACTCGGCCTCCCATGTCTCAACAGCCCATGAAAGTGAGCCTCCCAGTCCAGGTAGGCAGATTTGGGCTAGCAGGGCTCATGCTAGTGCTCTAAAAATTGCTATCTAGGTAGTTCTTTGATGTTGCAGCTCGTGCTCTGAAGCTGAGGGCTTGGGGGGCTTCACAGCCTGAGCTTCAGCCCAAGCCATAACTTCAAAGTGCTGTCTACACAACTATTGTTAGAGCACCAGCATGAGCCTTCCTAACAGGAGTCTGTTGACCCAAGCTGGGAGGCTTGCTGCCACGAGCTGTGTAGACATATCCTTAGGTACTATGATAATACAAATAACAATACTCCAAGAGTACTACTCTGCAAGTAAGGGTGGGCCTATAGTTAATTTACATATTTAAATTTTTTTGTATACTACACACAGTCTTAACTACAGGAGAACAACTGTGTCCCTTCTAGTAAGCCTTGAATCCTAATATTACTGGATGTTGAATCTTCCTAATGAACCATATAGTGTATAGTAACCGCTAAAGATATTGATACCAGGGGACTTAGTGACCCATCGTTGGCCTATGTTTAAAAGGAAAACATTGTTCATAGATTCATAGATTCTAGGACTGGAAGGGACCTCGAGAGGTCATCGAGTCCAGTCCCCTGCCCTCATGGCAGGACCAAATACTGTCTAGACCATCCCTGATAGACATTTATCTAACCTACTCTTAAATATCTCCAGAGATGGAGATTCCACAACCTCCCTAGGCAATTTATTCCAGTGTTATGATACTAAGTACTTTAACTGTTTTTTAGAAAAGGATAATGCTTTTAATTTATCATAGTAAATTTGACATTTAGTCTACCTAGTGCAATAATACTATTATCAATAATGTAGAGTCTACAGTATGGATGTACAAGTGAGACGGGTGGTCTGGCAATACTGTAATGTGCTATTATGTGGGTTTCTGAGTGTGAATTAGAATAATAGAATATCAGGGTTGATGGGGACCTCAGGAGGTCATCTAGTCCAACCCCCTACTCAAAGCAGGACCAATCGCCAGACAGATTTTTGCCCCCGATCCCTAAATGGCCCCCTCAAGGATTGAACTCACAACCCTGGGTTTAGCAGGCCAATGCTCAAACCACTGAGCTATCCCTCCCCCCAAATTAGTATTACGTGGTGCTTTCAACTTTTAGGTCAATACTAAGGGCCAAGAACATTGCAGAAAGTAAACAGAAGAGAACCTCACAATTCTCTGTAGCCACCTTTCTGACCCTTTCAGGAATGGTGTTGATACTTTCCTAAAAGATCTATGGCCAGCTCTCCTTAACT
Organism: Platysternon megacephalum; assembly: GCA_003942145.1. Lineage (NCBI taxonomy): Eukaryota > Metazoa > Chordata > Testudines > Platysternidae > Platysternon > Platysternon megacephalum. Next base: position 5,097,849 of record QXTE01000033.1, read on the forward strand.
AGAAAAGCTGGGGCAGATCCTCAGCTAGTATAAATGTTAATAGCTCAAGTAGAACTATGGCAATTTAACCCTATTGAGGATCTGCCTAAGGATACAAAGTATGACACAAAAAATATGGAAGGTATGGAAGAGTGAAAGTGAATAATCATGTGGGGGAAATGATGGAGGAGGAAGGAGGGAAGAGTGGAAATCCTTGGGATTCTGAAAAGGTATACATGTCACTAAGAGAAAGCATGGAGGTTTTGTAAATGCACAAGTAAAAAAGAAAATGAACAAGTGAACTCATGCTCATCTCTGCAAGTAACATATCTGATGCCAAGACAGGTTCTGAATTGAATTATGTAACTAATTACAATGACATTTTTCATAGCCCTTGGTGTGTACCTTAGACGTTGGATTAGGATTCAGTTTGAGGTGGATGTTTTTCCTGACAGAAAGTAGAATTTTCTAGATGAGTGGCCAGAGACCTATAAACTAACTAGAATGACAGTGGGATGATGGTTCTGTTGTAGTGTAAAGTATAAGGAATCAGTTGAAAGGGATAAAAATCCAGTTTTGGGATGATGTGAACCATTAATTGTTTCAATTAGATAAAACTATGTAAAACAGCAGATCACATCTGGAACTGTGAAGTGCAATGAATTAATTTATACATGATGCATTAATATATCTGATCAGACCAGCACAGATTATCCTTAACTTGCTTTGCTGATCAAAGTATTTTAACTATAATAAATAGGGGATGAAAGGATTTAACCAAATTTCTAGAAAGCTGTTTCACACCACATTTTAGCAAATGGAAATTTGGATAGCGTCCCTTCCCCCCCAAATAAGATCTAAAATATTTAATCCTTGTTATCAACAATAAATCTAAATATATTATTTAATTAAGTTTAACTTCAAAAATGAATAGAGCAAAATTAGAGCTAGCTAGTTGGGACCAATTAAAATTTAGCATATGGAGAAAAAAAGATTAATTTAAAATAACTTAGTTTCCAGAATACTATATATACTCAGTGCATTACTCATGAATATGCCTAATAAATACTTTACTGATTTTAACAGTCAGTTTCAGAATGTTATTTGGGGAGTGGGAAAAAATCTCCAAATTTCATTTAATAAATTGTACATCCACTGTACTTCCAAAGGATGGAAGATTTGGGAATATGAAAACAGACTGTGATTTATTTACCACTAGGCCATTTATATACTGATTAAAAGAAAAATTCCAGGATGAGTTGGACATGACAGAAGGGAATAATGCATGGAACCCATCTGCCTTGAAGTGCTTCTGTGCAAGACTCACACTAGCAAGATTATGCCTTTAGCCAGATACTGTAGATGGATTTCAGAATTCAAAATAGGATTTGCAAAAAGTGCTCAGCGTTTACCTAGCTCTGCTCCCATTGAGATCGCAGATAGAATTTCCACTGGTTTCAGTAGGGGCAGATTTGTCCAATGCTAAATGCTTTTGAAAATCCCACCTTTAAAGTCTTTAAACACTCATCTGATAACAGGGTTTGGTTTTTTTATCATCTGCAACTATACCATAAAACAAACCGAAACCTCCCACAATGTGGATGAAGCTTGCATCTCTCCCTGGAAGAAAATGCCTCTGCAGAACTCCAGTGTCTGTGTTAAAATTGCTACTTAACTGAGGCCACAACAACTTGACAAGCCTCACATAGCAATATAAGACTTTGCAAATGCTTACTGAACAGGAAAATGTCAAAAACAAAGCGATATGATTTAGTTGCCACTAAGCATAACAGCAATCTCAACCCAAGGCCACTTAATTTAATGAGAGAATCTCCTAGCTCTTACGCAAGTACTCCTACAGGAGATACTGGGGAGCAACAGGTCAGCTTATCAACCAGTGTTGACCATACTGTTGCATTTGTGTAGCATGCGTGTTATCTTCTGTTTAACCTCTGCCGATACTTTTGTTCCTATGATGCTGCTGTTCGTAGTCAAATGATGCTGTTCTCTATTGCTTTTCAGCCTGGACTAAATTCTACCATTGTACAGACCCTATGTCCCTCTTTCTTAACGCAATGCTGTCAAAAATGTTAGTTATCTATTTACAGTGCTGACATCTCTATGTTGTTGATTTACAATTCTGGCACATATTTCTCTATTGGCATGGATGGTCCTGACCCCAGTAGAACCATCCTATTCCACTGTGTGAGAATGGCAGGGGTAGCTTGAACCTTTGGTTTTGAATCCCAAATAGGTTATGCAAAGGTGCAATGGGGAGGAGAGGATGTTCTAGGCATTGCTTGGGATGGGTTGGGGAAAGGTATATAACAGGGTGACAGATTCGGGGACCTTGCAGAGGATACATAGCTCTTCTGTTGAGTAACCTAATGTCAGGTGCTTGCACAGTTAATAGAGACATAGAGGTATTTTTGCTCCGTTACTCCAAGGTTTGCTCATTTTTGTCTAGCTAACACTGATCTAGGGCAAATAACAGGGACTGGAGTATCTGTCTGAAGAAGAAGGGATGGGGAGAAGGGGGAGGATAGATAGAGTTTGCCGCTAGGAACAGCTAAAATGAAGGAGATAGGTTAGGCTGATATGTATGTTTGGTGGTTGTTGTAGGAGTAACCAAAAGAGTCACACTCCAGAAGGGGCTAAGTCTGGACTAGGTGCAGTGACTGTGATTTTCAAAGGCGTCTAAGGTATTTCAGTTCCCAAATCCCATCAACATTCTCTAGGAGCTGGGAGGGGGGTCTCATTCCCCTCCCTCCTTTGAAAATCCCAACCATTCTTTTAGATGAAGGGTAGAAATACTCGCTGCTTACAATACAAAATAATAGTTTGGAAAACAAATCCAGTGAGACCTTGTGACAGAGTGTGAGCAGCCTAAGGGTTTGTCCACACTTAAAACACTGCAGCAGTGAAGACCCTATCTACATCGATAGGAGGGGTTCTCCTGTTGGTTTAGATACTCCGCCTCCCTGAGAGGCACTAGTTAGGTTGACAGCAGTATTCTTCCATCAACCTAGCACTGCGTCCACCCGGGGTTAGGTCAGTTTGACTGCATTGCTCAGGAGAATTAATTTTTACACCCCTGAGCGACATAGCTATACCAACCTAATTTCCTTGTGTAGACCAGGCCTAAGGTTGACTTGTCCCCACATGGGTCAAATTGAGGAGATAATAGATTAAGTACCAGGTGACTGACCAATTAAGAAGGTGATCCAGCTGAGGACAGCTAAAAGAGAGACAGGAAGAGGCAGAAGATAGAGAGTGATGTCTGGAAGGAAGGGCTAATGGAGCCTAAGGTCTCAGAGAGGTGAGAACTATCACCCCATGTCTGCAGAGAAGGTAAAAGCCTTATGCTGTGGGGAACAAGCACTTGTATAGCATGTTGTAAATAAAGTACCTTTTGTTAAACTTGCCCTGGAAGTGTGTGAGGACTGTTTGCAGAGAGAAATCGAGGGTGAGGGAACCTTGCCAGGTGATAGACCTTAAATGATCCTGTTGATATGTGTGACAGGGATTTTTTAAATTTAATTCCAATTTATAATCTTGGGGCCAATTCTTGCCTTGCAAAGCCTTTGAGGCCAATTAGGTCATAAGACAGTGCTGCATTTGGCCTGATAACTTTGTCAACATTTTATTTTATATATTTAGCGTTAAGTCTCATAGTTTTTATTAAATTAGAAGTTTTGGTCAAGGGCAGGAATAACTGGAATTGTACCCAAACTGCTGTTTGTCTCTTATCTTTCCTTAAATATTAATATTCACATTCACCAAAGGCAGAAAAACATTAAAATATACAGCAGTCTATTCTGTTCTGTTCCAAGAATATGTCAAACAGTTAGATATTGAACAGACTTGTGTGCAACAGAGCAGACTTAACTGAGATGACTAAAGAAAATGTTATCATTAGTTCAGTGGGCAAACTGCATTAGGAGACAGAAAACACTGTGTGGAAGCCAGTAGTATTAAGTCATTACTTACTGGTCACAATCATGTTGCAAGCCACATCCAAAAATATCAATACTGCTGCTGAAGGTAGAACTGACAAAAAATGAAAATACAGCATATCGGACTAAGAGGGAGAAAATGAACTGGCAAACATTTCTGTCCACTCCCTTCCCCCACACTGAAACTAGAAGACTGAAAGATCTGGATGAAGGAAATTATTATCTGGCTCTTCCCTAACCAGTATACATGGAGTATTGAGGCACAAATTTAGGGATGGAAATGAATCATGATGGTTTTTGACACAAAGTGGTTGCCATAATGTTTTCCAAAAGATTCTAAGTATATGGAGAAAATGTGGTTCTCCTATGCCAATGTGCAGTAACTGTGTCAAATTATAACTTTTTAATGGCAACCACTTGTGAGATACCAGTACCTATATATTTCTACCAGCAGCAAAACTTGAGAACTCAAAACCAAAGCACGTAATCTCCTGCCTTAATTCCAATGTAGTGTTCCATAAAATATATTGTACAGCAGTAAGCACACTGTTGATGCTTAGAAAAACATAAGAACATAGTCACTGGTCAGTGAACTATATGTATTTGAAATATTGTGCATGTACCCAGGTACTGAGTATGTGCATTTTGTAAATTTAAAATGAATACAGAACTCACTTGCAGAAAAATCATTGAGTTACTGAATGGCATCTAGTTTACAAAGGAGACATCATATATCATCAAATAAATACCACTAATAGATATCATAGAGCTACCATCTAAGGTTTTTCTAATTGTCTTGAGATCAGTGTAAGTTTACACACACACAATCTAGTGTTTCCTCTTTTCTAATAAATCCTACCCTACCAATGAATAAAGTAATAAAATACACAATGGCAGGTGGACATCATAGGGGAGATCCTCAGATGGTATAAATTGTCATAGCTTCATTGAAGTCAGTGGATTTATGACAACTTACCCCAAGGGAGGAGTTGCTCCCATGTATGTAGTTTGGTGTGAACCATCCCACACAAATCTCATCACTGAATAAGCTCATGTCAGGTGTACCACTGGTATCACAAAGGCCCTGACTCTGCCAAGAGAACTGCATAGGCAGATCTCTGTGCCTAAGTGAAGGCCTATTTCTGGCTTGAGGCCAATTTTACCTTAAATCTCATCAGAGGCCTTAAAGGGTATGAACAGCCTTATAGTGTGCCATCGGCAACATCATCTCTATGTAGCTTTTTCCAGGGAGTAGGAGAGCACCTTGTTGCACCCTTTCAAACAGCTTTCACTCACATCAGAAAAATATTTTTATACAGTATTTATAAAATGTGGTGTTCAGGGTAAATCTTTGGAGAAGTGAAAAATAATTCCCATGAATCACTTTAAAAAGTACTTTTACAAGTGTGTTAATATTCTAGCTTCTTTTTGCAAAAACATTTGTATAGGCATTTCCATTGCTATAGGATGGACTGAATTCATGTGGTGTATATCCACTGAAGTAAATGCAACATCAGGGATAAATTTGGCATATTTACAAACTAGAATCCAAATGAGAGAGACATTGTTAATCCTTACAGACAAAAGGCAGTGGTTTCCTTAGCAATGAGAATGACATGAAAGCTCCCAGAAGAGTTTCCTTCTTCTTTCTGGTGGTTTTCTTCCAGTAAATTCATTTGTTTACCTACTTGCATCAAGAATCAGATACTTAATGTCTAGCTTGAATTGATATTGTGAACTGATGCGGAGAGAATGGATTAACTGTTTGTTCTTATTGCTAAGCCTCTAGTAAACTCCAGCAAGTTCACCTCTGTCTACATTTAGAAACATTAATGAATTTTTAATGTTAATATTCAATTCCTTCTTGATGCTAAGGGTACAGATTTGCAGCTATAGTAACTGTCACAGCATTGAAATAATCAGTGTGGACTGGTGTCCTTTAGAATGATTTCTGTTCTAACATTGGTGGGTCACATGAATGAGTTTCATTGTAAAAACCACAAGCCTTAAGTTTAGCACTAGGGGGACAGTAGGCAGAAAGGATTTTTCCCACCTGTTAGGAAGCCAACATCTTTTGATTACAAATGCATTTCTGGATCCTTTATCTGGAAGCTCTTTATAATAATCCACACCAAGTAAAAAGAATATGGATACAAAATATTTGGGATCTGATTCTTAAAGCCCCTTTATAGCACTTTGGAAGAGTGAAAGGGGTTTAAGCCCATTTTACTCTACATGAAGGGCTTTTTATACCATTCTTTCAAAGAAAATCAGGCCATCTGTGTATGACCAGTGATAGGTAAAATTATAATGTCATTTAGATGGGATATGCATGTCTTTTTCTAATGCTGCCTCTTCCCTATCTACACATTTTCTGCACTAAATTCTACAATAGCCAGAAGCAGAAATTCACAGTACTGCTGTCTCCCCTCTTGTGTGAAAACACAGATGTTTAGCCAAATTCACCCTCAGTGAAGATAGTGAAGCTACATTGGGATTAGTTTGCTTGTTATTTTAAAGGGGAGTTGAATTGATACATATCAATTTGTGTGGAACAGAAGCAGTGATGTTTTGTTCTCCAATTCTCTTCATGGAAGCCCTATGATCTATGGTTTAACACAGCGGTTCTCAAAGTTCACTGTACCGTGACCCCCTTCTGACAACAAATATTATTACATGACCCCAGGAGGGGGGCCGAAGCCTGAGCCTGCCCGAGCCCCACTGCCCCAGGAAGCGGGGCCAAAGCTGAAGCCCAAGGACTTCAGCCCAAGGCGGGGGGGCCTGTAACCTGAACCCTGCTGCCCAGGGCTGAAGCCGAAGCCTGAGTCCCGCTGCCTGGGGCTGAAGCCCTCGGCATGGGCAGTGGGTGAACCCTGGGCTCGGGGAGGCTAGCCCCCAGTCCAGTCCACCCCTTCCGCCTGAGGCCACCGCCTGAGCGCCTCCAGCCCCGGAGCAGTGAGTGGGCAGGTGGGAAGTGCGCGAACTCCCCCAGCCCTGGGGCACCGGGCAACGCAGTCGCAGTGCCCCCAGCCCTGGGTGGCCCAGCGATCCCAAGTCCCAGCCACCCTAGCTCCAGCCCCATCAGGCTTCCTGGAAGAGGAGCAGCCTGCGTGGGCTGGGGCCAACTAGCAGCAAGCAGGAGGGGGCCTCGGGGTGAAGCATAGGCGGGGCCACATGGGGCTGTTTGGGGAGGCACAGCCTTCCCCAGCCTATTATACGCGCTGCCCAGAGTTTGGCCCCCGAGCCCCAGCAAGTCTAACGCCAGACCTGGCGACCCCATTAAAATGGGGTTGCGACCCACTTTGTGGTCCCACCCCACAATTTGAGAACTGTTGGACACTTATCTCACCTACACCAGTGACATCAGGAATAATTCCTCTGCAGTTAATTAATTCATTTTTTTACTTTTATTGAGATAGCACCTACAGCATTCAACCAAAATCTCATGAGCTACATGCCGTACAAACACAGAACAAGAGATTGTACTTACTTCAAGGCAGCGACTAACTAAACTGACCAAACAGATGTTGTGGGGAGAAAGGCATGGTCGGGGAGGGGGGGGAGAAAGGGATGTTCATACATGCCAAGCAAACAGTGTTGGTTTGCAAACGTCATGTTAGTTACACAATATTTTTTTAAAAACTATCTTTTAGTGTACAACTGGTGAGATCAAAATCAGGCCTTAAGGGTTTTCTTTCAGCCACTAGTCCATTGGCCTTAAGAGTCTACTTCAGCCACTAATTGGCTGGCATGCTATTGTGAGACTTGGAAATCTCTCTTAAAGTCCCACATCCAACCCCTAGGCCATTTTGATATGTGCACTCCCATATCTCCAACACCCCAATATTTTCAGATTGATATTCAGAAATACTTGTCTCACAAAATATGGCTAATATTTATGCTATTCAGTAAGTTTATCCATCACAACTACAGCTATACATGTGCATAAAATATATTCTCTCTCCTACATACTTACTGATTTGGTAGGGTTGACAATAGGCTATTTGGTTTTTGTTATATTTGTACCACACAAAGGTCTCTTTACACTGCCAGAATAGAGTGAAAGAACCTCCATGTAAATGAGAATCAGGTCATTAGTGTTTGGGCAAATTTGGTTGCTTATAAAAATGACATTAATGACAATGGCTGAAATCAAAGCAAAGTGGACTGGGACTATGTATACTTCTCCACACTCAGTTATTCAATATTTTTCAGTTTTGAGCTGCAGGGTCTCTTCTGATTCAGTTCTGGATCAGTGCCAACAGGAATTGTGCCAAGCTTTGTGATCAGCATATGATGTTGCAATCTTCCAGTAATGTAAGTCTACCACTAGGTAGCATGGTTGCCTTTATTTATTTATTTGATTATATCCTGAAACTACTATTGCCTTCAAAAAAACTATCAACTCTTCTCTGTCCTAGCACTCAATAAGTAAAGTGCTGAGCATTTTGGTCCTGATCCCGTTGACTTCATATGCTTAGAGCTAAGCATGCACTTAAATGTGTAGCTGGATTGGGGCCAAAGAACTCAAACGAGTAAGCCCTCAAACTCATTTTAACTTCAGTGGCGTTACACCTGTGTAAGGTCACAGGCGAACCAGGCCAGAATAGTGGAAAAGAGAAGTTTTCTGCCAATGTAGGATTATTCCTGATTGTACATTACAACACGAATAGCAGTGACCACAATAATGAAGGCTGCACTTTTTTTTTTTTACACTAACTGGTTTAAATTATACATAACTTCCTGTCAATTTCACCTATCAGGCTGAAGTTTTCATGCTTGATCTCTATTTGAAGGGAATCTTTTTCTTTTTCTTTTTCTTTTTAAAAAGTTTGAGCAAAAATAACACAGCTGTTTCTGAGTATGAGTGAAAAATATGTTTTCCCATTACACAAAATAAACCTTAAAACCTAAAAAATAAATAAAAATGCAGCCCTAGTGGGGGTATAACTTAATTTTTTTGCACCTGAATAGCCCTCACTGGGAAGAAATTAGTTTGTGTGTTCTAGTAAAAACTGGTTTTGACTTACCTGATTTTTTATACGACTTTGAAAAATGAGCTGCAAGATGAACAGAACTTTTTTAACATCAGTGGTGTTTTTTAATAATGATCACAAAATATTTTGAACAACTGGAAGCTGTGCTGTGAATATGTACAGATTAATGTAGAAATGTACTCAAATGTGACATAACTGCGTCAGACCAAAGGTCCATCTAGCCCAGTATCCTGTTTTCTGACAGTGGCCAATGCCAGGTACCCCAGAGGGAACGAACAGAACAGTATCAGGGGGTAGCCGTGTTAGTCTGTATCCACAAAAACAACAAGGAGTCCGGTGGCACCTTAAAGATTAACAGATTTATTTGGGCATAAGCTTTCATGGGTAAAAAACCCAGAAGTGGTCTATCATATCCCCCCTTAGTCATCTCTTTTCCAAGCTGAAAAGTCCCCATCTTATTAATTTCTCCTCATACGGCAGCCATTCCATACCCCTAATCATTTTTGTTGCCCTTTTCTGAACCTTTTCCAATTCCAATATATCTTTTCTGAGATAGGGTGACCACATCTGGACACAGTATTCAAGATGTGGGCGTACCATGGATTTACATAGAGGCAATATGATATTTTCTGTCTTATTATCTATCCCTTTCTTAATGATTCCCAACATTCTGTTCGCTTTTTTGACTGCCACTGCACGTTGAGTGGATTATGTTTTCCAATGTGCATTACTTTGCATTTATCAACATTGAATTTCATCTGCCATTTTGTTGTCCAGTCACTCAGTTTTGAGAGATCCTTTTGTAGCTCTTAGCAGTCTGCCTTTTTTGCCACCTCACTGTTTACCCCCTTTCCCAGATAATTTATGAATATGTTAAATAGGATGGGGCCCAGTACAGATCCCTGGAGGACACCACTATTTACCTCTCTCCATTCTGAAAATTGACCATTTATTCCTACCCTTTGTTTCCTATCTTTTAACCAGTTACCAATCCATGAGAGGACCTTCCCTCTTATCCCATGACTGCTTACTTTGCTTAAGAGCCTTTGGTGAGGGACCTTGTCAAAGGCTTTCTGAAAATCTAAATACACTATATCCACTGGATCCCTCTTGTCCACGTGCTTGTTGACCCCCTCAAAGAATTCTAGTAGATTGGTGAGGCATGATTTCCCTTTACAAAAATAATGTTGACATTATTGGCACAAATTATGTTCATCTATGTATCTGACAATTTTGTTCTTTACTATAGTTTCAACCAGTTTGCCCAGTACTGAAGTCAGGCTTACTGGCCTTTTATTGCCGGGGTCACCTCTGGAGCCCTTTTTAAAAATTGGTGTCACATTAGCTATCCTCCAGTCATTTGGTACAGAAGCTGATTTAAATGATAAGTTACAGACTACAGTTAGTAGTTCTGCAATTTCACATTTGAGTTCCTTCAGAACTCTTGGGTGAATACCATCTGGTCCTGTGGATACAGACTAACACAGCTACCCCTCTGACATGTGGTCCTGGTGACTTATTACTGTTTAGTTTATCAATTTGTTCCAAAACCTCCTCTAATGACACCTCTATCTGGGACAGGTCCTCAGATTTGTCACCTAAAAAGAATGGCTCAGGTTTGGGAATCTCCCTCANCATAGTTTTTATTAAATTAGAAGTTTTGGTCAAGGGCAGGAATAACTGGAATTGTACCCAAACTGCTGTTTGTCTCTTATCTTTCCTTAAATATTAATATTCACATTCACCAAAGGCAGAAAAACATTAAAATATACAGCAGTCTATTCTGTTCTGTTCCAAGAATATGTCAAACAGTTAGATATTGAACAGACTTGTGTGCAACAGAGCAGACTTAACTGAGATGACTAAAGAAAATGTTATCATTAGTTCAGTGGGCAAACTGCATTAGGAGACAGAAAACACTGTGTGGAAGCCAGTAGTATTAAGTCATTACTTACTGGTCACAATCATGTTGCAAGCCACATCCAAAAATATCAATACTGCTGCTGAAGGTAGAACTGACAAAAAATGAAAATACAGCATATCGGACTAAGAGGGAGAAAATGAACTGGCAAACATTTCTGTCCACTCCCTTCCCCCACACTGAAACTAGAAGACTGAAAGATCTGGATGAAGGAAATTATTATCTGGCTCTTCCCTAACCAGTATACATGGAGTATTGAGGCACAAATTTAGGGATGGAAATGAATCATGATGGTTTTTGACACAAAGTGGTTGCCATAATGTTTTCCAAAAGATTCTAAGTATATGGAGAAAATGTGGTTCTCCTATGCCAATGTGCAGTAACTGTGTCAAATTATAACTTTTTAATGGCAACCACTTGTGAGATACCAGTACCTATATATTTCTACCAGCAGCAAAACTTGAGAACTCAAAACCAAAGCACGTAATCTCCTGCCTTAATTCCAATGTAGTGTTCCATAAAATATATTGTACAGCAGTAAGCACACTGTTGATGCTTAGAAAAACATAAGAACATAGTCACTGGTCAGTGAACTATATGTATTTGAAATATTGTGCATGTACCCAGGTACTGAGTATGTGCATTTTGTAAATTTAAAATGAATACAGAACTCACTTGCAGAAAAATCATTGAGTTACTGAATGGCATCTAGTTTACAAAGGAGACATCATATATCATCAAATAAATACCACTAATAGATACCATAGAGCTACCATCTAAGGTTTTTCTAATTGTCTTGAGATCAGTGTAAGTTTACACACACACAATCTAGTGTTTCCTCTTTTCTAATAAATCCTACCCTACCAATGAATAAAGTAATAAAATACACAATGGCAGGTGGACATCATAGGGGAGATCCTCAGATGGTATAAATTGTCATAGCTTCATTGAAGTCAGTGGATTTATGACAACTTACCCCAAGGGAGGAGTTGCTCCCATGTATGTAGTTTGGTGTGAGCCATCCCACACAAATCTCATCACTGAATAAGCTCATGTCAGGTGTACCACTGGTATCACAAAGGCCCTGACTCTGCCAAGAGAACTGCATAGGCAGATCTCTGTGCCTAAGTGAAGGCCTATTTCTGGCTTGAGGCCAATTTTACCTTAAATCTCATCAGAGGCCTTAAAGGGTATGAACAGCCTTATAGTGTGCCATCGGCAACATCATCTCTATGTAGCTTTTTCCAGGGAGTAGGAGAGCACCTTGTTGCACCCTTTCACACAGCTTTCACTCACATCAGAAAAATATTTTTATACAGTATTTATAAAATGTGGTGTTCAGGGTAAATCTTTGGAGAAGTGAAAAATAATTCCCATGAATCACTTTAAAAAGTACTTTTACAAGTGTGTTAATATTCTAGCTTCTTTTTGCAAAAACATTTGTATAGGCATTTCCATTGCTATAGGATGGACTGAATTCATGTGGTGTATATCCACTGAAGTAAATGCAACATCAGGGATAAATTTGGCATATTTACAAACTAGAATCCAAATGAGAGAGACATTGTTAATCCTTACAGACAAAAGGCAGTGGTTTCCTTAGCAATGAGAATGACATGAAAGCTCCCAGAAGAGTTTCCTTCTTCTTTCTGGTGGTTTTCTTCCAGTAAATTCATTTGTTTACCTACTTGCATCAAGAATCAGATACTTAATGTCTAGCTTGAATTGATATTGTGAACTGATGCGGAGAGAATGGATTAACTGTTTGTTCTTATTGCTAAGCCTCTAGTAAACTCCAGCAAGTTCACCTCTGTCTACATTTAGAAACATTAATGAATTTTTAATGTTAATATTCAATTCCTTCTTGATGCTAAGGGTACAGATTTGCAGCTATAGTAACTGTCACAGCATTGAAATAATCAGTGTGGACTGGTGTCCTTTAGAATGATTTCTGTTCTAACATTGGTGGGTCACATGAATGAGTTTCATTGTAAAAACCACAAGCCTTAAGTTTAGCACTAGGGGGACAGTAGGCAGAAAGGATTTTTCCCACCTGTTAGGAAGCCAACATCTTTTGATTACAAATGCATTTCTGGATCCTTTATCTGGAAGCTCTTTATAATAATCCACACCAAGTAAAAAGAATATGGATACAAAATATTTGGGATCTGATTCTTAAAGCCCCTTTATAGCACTTTGGAAGAGTGAAAGGGGTTTAAGCCCATTTTACTCTACATGAAGGGCTTTTTATACCATTCTTTCAAAGAAAATCAGGCCATCTGTGTATGACCAGTGATAGGTAAAATTATAATGTCATTTAGATGGGATATGCATGTCTTTTTCTAATGCTGCCTCTTCCCTATCTACACATTTTCTGCACTAAATTCTACAATAGCCAGAAGCAGAAATTCACAGTACTGCTGTCTCCCCTCTTGTGTGAAAACACAGATGTTTAGCCAAATTCACCCTCAGTGAAGATAGTGAAGCTACATTGGGATTAGTTTGCTTGTTATTTTAAAGGGGAGTTGAATTGATACATATCAATTTGTGTGGAACAGAAGCAGTGATGTTTTGTTCTCCAATTCTCTTCATGGAAGCCCTATGATCTATGGTTTAACACAGCGGTTCTCAAAGTTCACTGTACCATGACCCCCTTCTGACAACAAATATTATTACATGACCCCAGGAGGGGGGCCGAAGCCTGAGCCTGCCCGAGCCCCACTGCCCCAGGAAGCGGGGCCAAAGCTGAAGCCCAAGGACTTCAGCCCAAGGCGGGGGGGCCTGTAACCTGAACCCTGCTGCCCAGGGCTGAAGCCGAAGCCTGAGTCCCGCTGCCTGGGGCTGAAGCCCTCGGCATGGGCAGTGGGTGAACCCTGGGCTCGGGGAGGCTAGCCCCCAGTCCAGTCCACCCCTTCCGCCTGAGGCCACCGCCTGAGCGCCTCCAGCCCCGGAGCAGTGAGTGGGCAGGTGGGAAGTGCGCGAACTCCCCCAGCCCTGGGGCACCGGGCAACGCAGTCGCAGTGCCCCCAGCCCTGGGTGGCCCAGCGATCCCAAGTCCCAGCCACCCTAGCTCCAGCCCCATCAGGCTTCCTGGAAGAGGAGCAGCCTGCGTGGGCTGGGGCCAACTAGCAGCAAGCAGGAGGGGGCCTCGGGGTGAAGCATAGGCGGGGCCACATGGGGCTGTTTGGGGAGGCACAGCCTTCCCCAGCCTATTATACGCGCTGCCCAGAGTTTGGCCCCCGAGCCCCAGCAAGTCTAACGCCAGACCTGGCGACCCCATTAAAATGGGGTTGCGACCCACTTTGTGGTCCCACCCCACAATTTGAGAACTGTTGGACACTTATCTCACCTACACCAGTGACATCAGGAATAATTCCTCTGCAGTTAATTAATTCATTTTTTTACTTTTATTGAGATAGCACCTACAGCATTCAACCAAAATCTCATGAGCTACATGCCGTACAAACACAGAACAAGAGATTGTACTTACTTCAAGGCAGCGACTAACTAAACTGACCAAACAGATGTTGTGGGGAGAAAGGCATGGTCGGGGAGGGGGGGGAGAAAGGGATGTTCATACATGCCAAGCAAACAGTGTTGGTTTGCAAACGTCATGTTAGTTACACAATATTTTTTTAAAAACTATCTTTTAGTGTACAACTGGTGAGATCAAAATCAGGCCTTAAGGGTTTTCTTTCAGCCACTAGTCCATTGGCCTTAAGAGTCTACTTCAGCCACTAATTGGCTGGCATGCTATTGTGAGACTTGGAAATCTCTCTTAAAGTCCCACATCCAACCCCTAGGCCATTTTGATATGTGCACTCCCATATCTCCAACACCCCAATATTTTCAGATTGATATTCAGAAATACTTGTCTCACAAAATATGGCTAATATTTATGCTATTCAGTAAGTTTATCCATCACAACTACAGCTATACATGTGCATAAAATATATTCTCTCTCCTACATACTTACTGATTTGGTAGGGTTGACAATAGGCTATTTGGTTTTTGTTATATTTGTACCACACAAAGGTCTCTTTACACTGCCAGAATAGAGTGAAAGAACCTCCATGTAAATGAGAATCAGGTCATTAGTGTTTGGGCAAATTTGGTTGCTTATAAAAATGACATTAATGACAATGGCTGAAATCAAAGCAAAGTGGACTGGGACTATGTATACTTCTCCACACTCAGTTATTCAATATTTTTCAGTTTTGAGCTGCAGGGTCTCTTCTGATTCAGTTCTGGATCAGTGCCAACAGGAATTGTGCCAAGCTTTGTGATCAGCATATGATGTTGCAATCTTCCAGTAATGTAAGTCTACCACTAGGTAGCATGGTTGCCTTTATTTATTTATTTGATTATATCCTGAAACTACTATTGCCTTCAAAAAAACTATCAACTCTTCTCTGTCCTAGCACTCAATAAGTAAAGTGCTGAGCATTTTGGTCCTGATCCCGTTGACTTCATATGCTTAGAGCTAAGCATGCACTTAAATGTGTAGCTGGATTGGGGCCAAAGAACTCAAACGAGTAAGCCCTCAAACTCATTTTAACTTCAGTGGCGTTACACCTGTGTAAGGTCACAGGCGAACCAGGCCAGAATAGTGGAAAAGAGAAGTTTTCTGCCAATGTAGGATTATTCCTGATTGTACATTACAACACGAATAGCAGTGACCACAATAATGAAGGCTGCACTTTTTTTTTTTTACACTAACTGGTTTAAATTATACATAACTTCCTGTCAATTTCACCTATCAGGCTGAAGTTTTCATGCTTGATCTCTATTTGAAGGGAATCTTTTTCTTTTTCTTTTTCTTTTTAAAAAGTTTGAGCAAAAATAACACAGCTGTTTCTGAGTATGAGTGAAAAATATGTTTTCCCATTACACAAAATAAACCTTAACACCTAAAAAATAAATAAAAATGCAGCCCTAGTGGGGGTATAACTTAATTTTTTTGCACCTGAATAGCCCTCACTGGGAAGAAATTAGTTTGTGTGTTCTAGTAAAAACTGGTTTTGACTTACCTGATTTTTTATACGACTTTGAAAAATGAGCTGCAAGATGAACAGAACTTTTTTAACATCAGTGGTGTTTTTTAATAATGATCACAAAATATTTTGAACAACTGGAAGCTGTGCTGTGAATATGTACAGATTAATGTAGAAATGTACTCAAATGTGACATAACTGCGTCAGACCAAAGGTCCATCTAGCCCAGTATCCTGTTTTCTGACAGTGGCCAATGCCAGGTACCCCAGAGGGGACGAACAGAACAGTATCAGGGGGTAGCCGTGTTAGTCTGTATCCACAAAAACAACAAGGAGTCCGGTGGCACCTTAAAGATTACCAGATTTATTTGGGCATAAGCTTTCATGGGTAAAAAACCCAGAAGTGGTCTATCATATCCCCCCTTAGTCATCTCTTTTCCAAGCTGAAAAGTCCCCATCTTATTAATTTCTCCTCATACGGCAGCCATTCCATACCCCTAATCATTTTTGTTGCCCTTTTCTGAACCTTTTCCAATTCCAATATATCTTTTCTGAGATAGGGTGACCACATCTGGACACAGTATTCAAGATGTGGGCGTACCATGGATTTACATAGAGGCAATATGATATTTTCTGTCTTATTATCTATCCCTTTCTTAATGATTCCCAACATTCTGTTCGCTTTTTTGACTGCCACTGCACGTTGAGTGGATTATGTTTTCCAATGTGCATTACTTTGCATTTATCAACATTGAATTTCATCTGCCATTTTGTTGTCCAGTCACTCAGTTTTGAGAGATCCTTTTGTAGCTCTTAGCAGTCTGCCTTTTTTGCCACCTCACTGTTTACCCCCTTTCCCAGATAATTTATGAATATGTTAAATAGGATGGGGCCCAGTACAGATCCCTGGAGGACACCACTATTTACCTCTCTCCATTCTGAAAATTGACCATTTATTCCTACCCTTTGTTTCCTATCTTTTAACCAGTTACCAATCCATGAGAGGACCTTCCCTCTTATCCCATGACTGCTTACTTTGCTTAAGAGCCTTTGGTGAGGGACCTTGTCAAAGGCTTTCTGAAAATCTAAATACACTATATCCACTGGATCCCTCTTGTCCACGTGCTTGTTGACCCCCTCAAAGAATTCTAGTAGATTGGTGAGGCATGATTTCCCTTTACAAAAATAATGTTGACATTATTGGCACAAATTATGTTCATCTATGTATCTGACAATTTTGTTCTTTACTATAGTTTCAACCAGTTTGCCCAGTACTGAAGTCAGGCTTACTGGCCTTTTATTGCCGGGGTCACCTCTGGAGCCCTTTTTAAAAATTGGTGTCACATTAGCTATCCTCCAGTCATTTGGTACAGAAGCTGATTTAAATGATAAGTTACAGACTACAGTTAGTAGTTCTGCAATTTCACATTTGAGTTCCTTCAGAACTCTTGGGTGAATACCATCTGGTCCTGTGGATACAGACTAACACAGCTACCCCTCTGACATGTGGTCCTGGTGACTTATTACTGTTTAGTTTATCAATTTGTTCCAAAACCTCCTCTAATGACACCTCTATCTGGGACAGGTCCTCAGATTTGTCACCTAAAAAGAATGGCTCAGGTTTGGGAATCTCCCTCACATCCTCAGCCATGAAGACTGATGCAAAGAATTCATTTAGTTTCTCCGCAATGGCCTTATCGCCCTTGAATGCTCCTTTAGCATCTCGATCGTGCAGTGGCCCCACTGGTTGTTTAGCAGGCTTCCTGCTTCTGATGTACTTAAAAAAAATCTTGCTATTACTTTTTGAGTCTTTGGCTAGCTGTTCTTCACATTCTTTTTTGGCCTTCCTAATTATATTTTTACACTTCATTTGCCAGAGTTTATGCTCCTTTCTATTTTCCTCAGTAGGATTTAACTTCCACTTTTTAAAGGATGCCTTTTTGCCTCTCACTGCTTCTTTTACTTTGTTGTTTAGCCATGGTGGCTCTTTTTTGGTTCTCTTACTATGTTTTTTAATTTGGGGTATACATTTAAGTTGAGCCTCTATCATGATGTCTTTAAAAAGTTTCCATGCAGCTTGCAGGGATTTTACTTTTGGTGCTGTACCTTTTAATTTCTGTTTAACTTTCTTTCACATATAGTGCCACTCCCCCACTAGCACAACCTGTTCTGTCCTTCTGATATATTTTGTACCCTGGTATTACTGTGTCCCATTGATTAACCTCATTCCACCAAGTTTCTGTGATGCCTATTCTATCAATATCCTCATTTAATACAAAGCACTCTAGTTCACTCATCTTATTATTTAGACTTCTAGCATTTATATATAAGCACTTTAAAAACTTGTCACTTTTTAGCTGTCTCCCATTACATGATGTAATTGAATGAGATTTTTTTTAATGTGACTGTTTCTCATGTGCTGGCGATTTGCAATGAATGAACTCATACAGTATGTGGAGAGTGAATCAAGGGTTCAAGATGTTGAAAACAATGAGGTTGCACAGGTGTAACTGAGGGCAACATTTGTCCTATAGAGTCTTCATTACTGGTAATGATGTGCAAACCAGAAAGAACGAAGTGTGATTTTCCAATCTCTGGAGGAGCTTGCAGTGCTAGTATTTGGGGGAAGCGGGGGAGAAAATCTTTTTACTTCTGTACTGAACAAATTTAAACTAGAAGTCAACAAGATGCAATAAATATGGGACCCCCTACTTCCATTTTTGCAGAAATGAACTTTAAAATAATTTAATGTTTCTAATATTCTCATTCTCATATCTCCCATAACATTGGTTCCTGTTACTGGCGGACAAGTTTATTTAATCATTTACCAGGTGATAGATCAACATGCAAAGCACTCTGACCTGAGTCAGTTCCTGAGCCGCTTCTTAGAGACTGATTGCATAATATGAACACAGATTAGTTCCATCTAGAAAGCAAGATTTCCCATTGAAGTATGAGCCCTACAAATCCTGAGGGAATGGATTGGACTATACTTCATTCCTAAATGTTATCACTGCCAGCCTCCTCTGAATCTATGTGCTCTGATTCAGATCAGTTTGGAGCAGACTCTCAAGTCAGATAATTTCACATTCAATCACTGATCTCAGGGTCTCTAAGTCAGAAGTGCTTGACTGCAGGTTGTTCATTTTTTGTGTTATATTTAAAGGAGCCAAACTGGTGACAAGTCCAACCTGTTACAGAGTGTCTTTCACTGTCAATAGAGGTCACTGAACATCTGTATTCATTCTTTTGCCAGGAATCTTTAGCTGATAGTCTCTTTTTCCTGAAGATGGACTTCAGCTTAGAGTTCTCTGGTATGACGTTTTGAAAGCATAGCCCCTGACCTTTCCAGACTTAGTTCACTTGCTTTCTGCTCCACAATATGCTCTTCTCTAGACGCAGAAGTCAGCTCTTGTGGGTTTTGAACTGCATCATTGATCATACAGATTTCCAGGGCTCTGGATAAACAATTATTAAAAACAAGTTTTAATGGTGTCATTTATATAAAGATGAAAGTATTCTCTAGCTATTTTGCTCTCGTAACTTAGTTTTTCCATTTAGTCTCCTAAAATTGTATTCTATTCCCTTGTTTGATCTCTAGCTCATGAGAAAACTTAGATGCACAATATTCCCCTTTTCCCTGTTCATGTATGGTATCTTCATATTTCCAGGCTGTAGATGCTTTTTGGCCATTTGCCAACACCATAGTATATGTTTCTGCTTCAGTCTTTTCTTTTCTACTCTATAAAAACCAGCATTTCTGCGGGGAGTGGAAGGTACGGGGGACAACATGTTAACAGCTGCTACAGTGGTCACTAAGGTGACATAACTTTGATGAAGCAACTCCACAACCAGGCCACGGTCTTGCATGGAAGATCCTTTGCCTACTCCATCACCCCTTTCAGGCTATAAAGGCAGGATATGCATTTTGGACTTGGCCACAGATGTGCTACAAAGCAATACTAGTGATAAAGAGCATTTTCAGCATATAAAATAAATGTAATGTCTACCGTGGAAGCATTTCTAGCATTAGACACTAGAACTGCTGCTTTGCTTAGGGCTGACTTGGCTTTTCATCCTTCTCTGAAGTAGACAAACTGAGCTTCCTAGAGTTTACTGTGTGTAAATATTCAAAAGCAGACCTTAAAAACTAGGATTCTGTCTGCTCTGCGTTGACATTAATGATCTCTTGGCTCTTACAGTAAGAGAGATTCGCCCTAGTGTCCTTGGCCACAGTTTCTCTTACTCTCAATATTGCATCACTGCAACAGGGCATGAGTTGCCTGCCATCTTTCACCCCAGGAAGGGCTGTATTTCACTGCCACTGCATGCATATCACTGTAACATGCTTTAGCATCCTTTGGGATGACAAGGGCTATATGAATGTATTGCCTTCATATAAATTAGGCTTGGCTAAAGCCATGCCCACTTGGTGTGGCACTCTGTCCCCTTCTAGTGGTTGCTAGACTACAGAGGTTAATGAGCGTGCTACAGCCTAGGCTAAGAGAGCTCAGTCTTTTAGCTCAGGAAGTTGAGGCTTACATATTAAGATCCAGAAGTCCCAGGTGCTGGTCCCTGCTACTGATGACCCACCCAGGGGCATCAGTGTTACAAGTGGTGTCCTATTTGGGGAATTGAACTGGGAAGATCCAGAATGCACTTCCTGGCCACGGGGAGTATGTAAAGCCATGCCCACTCATTGTGGCACTCAGTCCCCTTCTAACAATGGCTAGACCAGACAGAGGTAACCAGCTTGCTACAGTCTTAACTGAGAGAGGTGAAACTTTTAGCTCAGGCAGTAGAGGCTCACGTATGGCGCTCTAGAGGTCTCAGGTTTGATCCTACTGCTGACCACCCACCCGGGGGTGTCAGCATTACACTTGGATAACTGTTCATCCAACCCTAGCTGTTGAAATGAAAGTAAAGTGCATGTAGATGATATCTGTACCCTGTAACTTAAAGGCAGCATTAGCAATGAAGTTGTCAGAAGCACTCTATTTGGCAGGCAGAAATGATATAAAACTCCAAGCAGCACAAAGTCACAGAACATTCCTGTCATGTGGCGTTCTCCTCTTCTCCACTGCCGACTGCTGACCTGGGTCTTTGAAGCTTAAATATTTTGTTTTGTTATAAATTACAATTTCACAGTATGGGCCTCATTCAACCCCACTGAAAGTGAGTGCAATGCCATTGAAATCAATAGAGTTGTAGGGATGAGTTCCATCCACCCGTGAGGAGGTCCAAATTCAGGGCTCTGCTGGGGCATACAAACCCCATACTGGAGAGCAAGGGGTGAAGGTACAGCTCTGGACCCAGACACACCTGCAAAGCCTGCCCAAGCTGGAGGCAGGGCTTCAAAAAAGAGAGCAGAACAGCTCAGAAGGGAGCAGTGGAAGGAAGCAGATGGCTGCTGTGAGGGGAAAGTACAGCCCAGGAGCTCACTGCCTGAGACCTGATGCCTGTGCAAACCCCAAATGAGAGGCTAGTGAGTGAGTGTGCAGGTCAGAGACTAGCCAGAAGTGATTTACTCCAAGAAGCTAAAGAAGGCTGAGGTAGGAACTGGGGGCAGCTGCTTAGCACCCCAAGGTGCTGATTGGAGCTGCCCACCACTGGGCCCTGGCCCAGAGCCTGGTGAACAAGGTGGGCCTGGGCTCTCCTACCCACTCCAAAAGGACATTACAACAACAAAAGCCTTCACCTTGGGTGAGAGGCTAGTGGGAAAAGACTTTGGCTGTTTGAGGGACCAGTCCCCCAAATCCTTGTGCTAAAGGGGAGGACTGGAAACCATTGGGAGCAGGGCGTTGAAAGATGGAACTGTGTTTCAACAGGGAGATGGCCTGCCAACTGCTGTCTGACCACAAGGCAGCACTGTCAGGGGTTGTGAACCTTCTACGGGGCATACTAGTCTTTCCAGTGTGTGTAAGATAGCCTGTAGTAGTATTCATATTTGGCAGAGGGAGCCGATTAGAAAGGTACAACTGGCACTATTATACTAGCTTTCTTAGTTTGATTGTGATCTCAAAAGTGACATTCATTCTTTTACCATCAAAACCTGTCCGAGCACATCAACAGTCTGATGATCTCTGCAGATCTTGTTCTATTCTCCAGGAGGTGAGGGATATAGAATTAAAACCAGGGAATGAGCCATTATTTGAGAATACATTGTTTCCCTTAGGATTGAGATTTCATCTTTGCAAAGTCTGAATATGAGAACACATTTTTCCATCTAATTTTTAAGAAGATATAACCTTGAAATTAACTCATGTAGTCTGGAAACATGCTGAAGAGCTGTCAAATAGCTCAGATCATTCTGCTCCAGAAGCGTCAGTTGAGCCTAATGTCCTCAGGAGGATAGGAACAGCTTGAAGAAAAGAGGGGCCTAGAGAAGCTTCTTTTGAGACAGAAGAAGTTGTGCAGGTCAGAGGTGAGAAGATTCTGCTTTGGCAAAAGCAGCTGCCAGGAAGGAAGCAGTCACAGGGGACTAAGAAGAATCTCACTTCCATGGGGAGAAACAGACATGGGGAAAATGGGTTCTAAGGGAAGTGCTGAATGGGACAGGAGGAGCTGCAGAGGGTGGAAAAGGAAGCCCCAAGACATAGGCCCACAGATCATTGCATGCACAAAAAATGGATTGCAAGTACAGATGAGATAATTGTATGTGTGTGAAATGGTTACTTCACACTCATCTGTGTATCGTGCATGTGCAATTACTGTACCTGTTTGTTCTCACATACATACATGCACATCTTGGGCACTTAATTTTGAAACTTTGTCTGAGTGAATTGTAGAATTTTTTAGCCGAAATGCAGTATTTGCAAAATAGATTTTGGGAGAGAGAGCTACACTGGCATGAAGGAAGGTGGTTGTCTTTGTGGCTAACTATCCAGTCTCCGGTAACTAAAGAAGATGAGCCATTTGCAGGCTAACAGAATCCTGTCAGAAGCCACTAAAACAATGACACTACAGTGAACCTTAAAGTCCATATGGTCTTGTATGAAATACAGTACACTGCAATCTTTTATGCTTTTTGAAAACCTGGTGGCAGCAATGTTGTATCGGGTAAGCTTTTACATTTAGTATTCCCTCCTAATCAAAAGAGACTATGTGAAAAACTCCTCTCATCTTACAGATGTTCATCCAGAGTTTAATCATGCAAAGTGCTGAGCACTCTGGCTCTGATCCTGTAAACGAGGTTTTACCTTTAAGCATGAGTGGTCCCATTGATTTTAGAGTGATTGCTCACATGCTTAAAGTTAAGCACATGCTTATGTGCTTTGGATGGAGGCAAGAGTTCTCAGCAAATACTAAAGGCCAATTCTCAGGTCAGTTACACTAAGACCCCTTTACACTGATCTGGCATTTTAAGGGCCTTTTATGCAGCTAGAAAAGCATAAAGGGGCCTTGGTGTAACTGAGAATTTAGGCTTATAGATTCAGTGGGTGAGACCTTCACACCAGTTCTGGCCCCTTTAAGCCAGCTAAGAGGGCCAGAGCAGCAGAAAGGGTCCTAAAAGCCCTGTATCTGTCTGTGGAACCATTCACTATGTACAGGCAGAGCAACATACAGCTGTACGGCAGTTCACTAAGGGCCCCCTCTCAAGCCGTGGTGCAGGGGGGCATGTTGAGATCAGATTCAGGGCTGGCAGTGGGAGGGGTGAGCTGGGGTTGAGGTTACATTACAGCACACAGTGCTGTGGAGATTCCAGGCCGTGCAGCAGTCCATAGGACAGCCCAGGGAGGCTGCTGTAATTTAGACAGGGCTGTCTAAGGGCAAGTCTACACTACAAAATTAAGTCGACCTAAGTTACATCAACGTACAGCCACTGCAGTAATTAAATCACTTTTGCATGTTCACAGTACACTCCTTGTGTCGGCAGTGTGCGTCCTCACCAGGTGCGTTTATACTGATTTAACTGTCAGTGTGGGGCATTGTGGGACGGCTTCTGAAAGGCAACAACGGACGATGTAAGCAATGCAGTGTCTACACTCGACACTGCGTCAACCTAACTACATCGACTTAAGTGCTACACCTCTCGCGAAGGTGGAGTTATTAAGTCAGTGTAGTGGGCAAGTTACATCAGTGGGAGCTGCATGTTAGTGTAGATGCTTGCAGAGTTAGGTTGACATAAGCTGCCTTACGTTGACCTTACTGTATGGTGTGGACCAGGGCTTAGTCATGCTGAGGGCTTCTGCAGTCCCCAAAGCAGCACAGATGTAAAACCACCTTAGCCCCATCTCTCAAAGGAGCAGCATAGACTCAACCCTGGTCTACACTACAAACTTATGTCAGTATAACTACGTCGCTATGGGGTGTGGAAAATCCATACCCCTGAGTGACGCAGTTATACTGACCAAACTCCCAGTGTAGACAGCACTATGTCAACAGGATGGCTTCTCTTGTTGACATAGCTACTGCCTCTTGGGGAGGTGGGGTACCTATACCAACAGGAGAAGCTCTCCCATCAGCGTAGGTAGCATCTTCACTAAGCGCTACAGCGGCATAACTGCAGCAGCACCACTGCATCGTAGACAAGCCCTAATACACTTTAAGGCCAGAAGGGACCATCATGATTATCTAGTCTGACCTCCTGCACATTGCAGGCCATATACAACCTCACCCATCCATTCCTGTAATAGACCCATAAACTCCTGCTGAGTTACTGAAGTCCTCAAATCTTGATTTAAAGACTTGAAGTTACAGAGAATCCATTATTCACTCTAGTTAAAACCAGCAAGTGACCTGTGCCCCCTGCCGAAGAGGGTCTCTGCCATTCTGACCCGAAGGAAAATTCCTTCCCAACCCCAAACATGGCGATCGGTTAGACCCTGAGCATGTGGATGAGACCTACCAGCCGGACACCTGGGAAAGAATTCTCTGTAGTAACTCAGAGCCCTCCCTCTCCAATGTCCCATATCCAGTCATTGGATATATTTACTAATAGCAGTTGCAGATGGCCATATGCCATTGCAGGCAATCTCATCATACCATCCCTTCCATAAACTTATCAAGCTCATCTTAAAACAAGTTAGGACTTTTTCCCCCAATACTCCTCTTGGAAGGCTGTTCCAGAACTTCACTCCTCTGATGATTCATCTAATTTCAAGCCTAAAATTATTGATGACCAGTTTATATCCATTTGTTCTTATGCCAGTATTGTCCCTTAATTTAAATATCTCCTCTCCCTCCACCGTGCTTCTCCCTCTGATGTATTTATAGAGAACAATCATATCTCCCCTCAGCCTTCATTTGGTTAGTCTAAACAAGCTCCTTAAGTCTCCTCTCATAAGGTAGGTTCTTCATTCCTCTGATCATCCTAATAGCCCTTCTCTGCACCTGTATCAGTTTGAATTCATCTTTCTTAAACATGGGAGACCAAAACTGTGTATTCCAGATGAGATCTCACTCAGCGTGGATATGCATACAGATGTTTGCATGGATAGTGAGTGTGTATGAGAGAGACTGAGATTATTGATGAAGCATATAGCAACACCTACAGTTAAGATCAAAGGGATTTTTTCCAGTCCAAAGGGCTTCTTTCAATTGCTTATAACTTACTCAAATTCTTATCTTTCGACTGAAATCTTCCAGCACTCCAAACAGATGTAGGTGGGGTAAGAGCCTGCAACAACAAGCAAGTGATCAAGTGTCTTGTTAATTCCATAGTTTTTATTTAGAAGGTGTTTAAATATTATAGTGCTGAGTGTTATATGTAGGCACACACACAGATGTCTCTCCTTTAACAAAATTATCAAAGATTCAGTAGATGTTTATATGGCTGAATTGCTTTTCTAGAGTACCTTGACTTTATTTACTTGCGAAATAGTTTAGATGAGTTTTTTCCCTTGTCATTTGCTTTAGAAAAGTGTCAAGAATAAATGAAGCTATAAATAGATAAATGGAAAAAGGCAATGGGCATTGCAGTAAAGGTAGCACCTCAACAGAATTTGAATGAATAGCCTTTGAAATATGTACCAGACACTTTATCCATCAGGATTCACAGTCTTTCAGTACAATCCATGGGAATTTACAAAAGTAGAAATAGCCACAGGAAGGCTCCCCTATTGTTTCTTGAGAGCAACAGAAGCACACTGTGAATTACAAGTAAAAAGTAATTAAAAGTTGAATATGAAGCTATAGGGTTCTGCCAGAGCTTCTTTTCTTCTGCATATAGTATCAAGATTTATCTGTACATGCATGGGAAATGTCATGTAGATCTAACTATAGAAAGAAGTCAAACAGAAAAAAATGCACACATTTATCCCTAGCTGTCTCCATAAATAGGCATCTGTTAAAATTATTTTCTCCAGATGTTAGGGTGATTAGGTTTATAAAAACACACACCTATATTCCCCCTCCATAGTCTCTCAAGGGCAACCACTCAAGGTTTCTGGCTCCCAGCCATCACCTTTCTTGGGTGGAGACCTGTGTCTCTCTCCCTCTGGACCAGGGTTTTAAGGCTGCACAGCTTCCTGCCTTACATTGTGATCTCCCTAAAAGTCAGTCTGCGCAAGGCCAATGCCTGAGGGCTATGACCAGTGTATTGCCAGCAGTTACAAGTTATCACACAGCTCTTTTTCTAAGCAAGCACCTTTATGCATAACGTAAAAAGCATTACCATGAAAACAATAAAAGTTCCTATACACTAAAGCTAAAAGCTTACCAGAGGTCATTCATCAGTGTTATGGGGCGCTAGTAGATCAAAGTCCTTCCAATCTACCTGCAAGGGTTGGGGGCTCCACCTTGGACAAAAGGGCCTGTCTGTTGCTGGATCAGAAAGAAGTCAATTAGACTTAGACTAGAAGATCAGAAAGAAGTCCTGAGTCAACTCAAGCTCATCCTTTTGTACCCAAAACCCTTTCTTTGTTTCTGGAAAACCCAGCCTGAACCAGCATATGCAAACCACTACAGGGGTGGAAC
This sequence comes from Platysternon megacephalum, assembly GCA_003942145.1. Taxonomy (NCBI): domain Eukaryota; kingdom Metazoa; phylum Chordata; order Testudines; family Platysternidae; genus Platysternon; species Platysternon megacephalum. The sequence continues at coordinate 5,124,612 of QXTE01000033.1, forward strand.
TTCTCTGGAGTAATTTACAGTCTCAGGAGTACTCACCCCACACTGTTTTTAGTTCTTGAAGGAGCTGCAGTAACCCACCTCCATGGAGTAGAACACAATCATATATAAACTATTCAAAAATGTAATAAAATGGTCCCCAAATTTACTGCGTAGAATTGCAATATCTGTCACTCACTGCACCCCAATTCTCAATCAACTTCATTCTTATACAGATAGTAAAGGTGCTGTTTTTCTGATTAGTCTTTAAGTCACTCGGGCTGGTGCAGTGTAGTGGGACTCCACAGAGAATGCCCACAGTTATCTTGGTTGTTTTACAGGACACGAGGGCCGCTATGTTTTAAAGAAAAAGTTTTTACACATCACATGAAGTATTATGGAACCTGGCCCCAGTGAAGTCAATGGCAAAACTCCCATTGACTTCAACAGGGCCAAGAGGTCACCCCAGAGGCTCAGGTGGTGAAAATCTCCGAAGCTCTGTTGAAATCAATAAAGCTAGGTTGATTAACACTAGCTGTAGATGTGTAGATTTTATTGGAATAATTTGTTTAACTTCAGTGATTTTTTTACTTAAAAAAAGAATCAGGTTGTTGGGGGTTTCTTGCATCAGGATTATACTTAGTATGGGAACAGACTAGAGTTCATAAGCATTAAGTGAGAACTTGCCAGTCCCTCCTGGCGCGCCATAGACCATAGTCACATAAATGGGTGGTGGTGGTGGTCAGTGGGGAATGTCTATGTAATTCAAATTGGGAACTCCCAAAACATTCTCAGGTCTTTTTTGAAGATGATTGTGGTGCATGTTATCAGCCAAATCAAAGCCTCCGGACACCCTGCAGCCCTCTATCTAGTCTGCTGTCCTGGAACCCTTTCCAGTTACACATTAGCAGAAGTATGGTAACAGAAGAATAATACATTAGTAAATGTTCTCTCTATTTTACAATGGGGAAACGCTTGATAGAAGGGGCCAAATTATTATTTATATACAATAGGCCCTAGGAGCCCTGTTCAAGGGACAGGCCCCCACTGAATTTGGTGCTGTGCATGTATGTAGTAAAGAGGCAGTTCCTGCCCTAAATAGTTTACAGTGTGGGGCCCAGATCCTGAGAGCAGGGCCAGATTAAGACCTTTAGAGGCCCTAAGCACTGAAAAGATTATGGTGCCCCCCCATATGTAATTCAAAATAAAAACAATACTATACCATAAAATAATATTTTATTTTTCAAAATGACACAAAACTTACATGTATGCTGAAATTAAAATAGCTTCTTTCTAGATTTTCTGATTGCAAAATTCTGGATAAGTTCATCGAAGTGGACTCGATGAAGCATGTCCGCTTCCATACACAATAGAGAAAGTGAATCAAGTCTGTCCTGACACATTGTTGTTCTCTGAGGGTTTTTTATTCTTTTCAGCTGAGAAAAAGAGCGTTCTGCGGAGCAGTTAGTAATCATCAATGTTAGAAAAATACGTAGTGCGATCTCTACATTTGGAAATACACATTGTATTCCATCTTTCAATATTGTGTCATGAAGATCAATGTGACTGAATTTCATTTTTCCTGTTTCATTAAACTTTGCACGCATATAACAGTGGAACTGCCGTACTTCTCCACAAAGATTGATGTTCAAGTCAACAGGGTATGAGTCAACTAGCTTTTGGGAACCTTGTGAATATTGTTCATCAGATAAGTCCATATCATTTAGAAAAGAAAATCTACTTGATACTTTGTACACTTCACCTCTCCTCTTCATATGAGCTTCAAGTGTATCAATTATAGCGTAGGAAGTAGATATTACACTATTTTTATGTATATATATGTAATATATATATAAGAACGAAAAAAAACGAATCAAGTACGTATAACTCAGAAGAATATATCAATAATAAAACATAAATTTATTGCAATACATGACAGGATCTGATTTCCTCGCATTATTTCGATCTACGTTAGTAGGACGCCCCCCTGGTTTAGGTGGGGATAAGTAATAAAAAGAGAACAGAAAAACGGGGGAAGAGTGTGTAGTGGAGTGTAAGGAATTCTAATCAAAGTTCTAATTTTTCCCATGATGACTACTTCAATGCTTTTTTTGAAATATCAAATATCAAATTTTTTCAAAAAAAAACCCTCTTTTTTTTTGGTGCCCCCTGCTTTGCTGGTGCCCCAAGCACGTGCTTAGTCTGCCTATTGGGTAATCCAGCCTTGCCTGAGAGTAATTAACTGTTGGAACAATTTACCAAGGGTCATGGTGCATTCACCATCATGGGCAATTTTGGATTTTTTTCCATAAAAGATGTGCTCAAGGAATTATTTTGGGGAAATTTCATGGTCTGTGTTATCCAGGACGTCGGAATAGGTAATCCCAATGGTCCTTTCTGGCTTTCAAATCTCTGAATCCTGTGAATGCCGCCCCAACTGGACCACTCACATTAGTAAAGCTGAGCATAAGTGTCTGCGGGATCAGGGCCTAGATTAATGACAAGACACCATGGTACAATTTCTGTCACTTCAGTGTGGTTGCCTACAGTGTTACTGAGAACAAAATTTGGCCCAGAAAGACTAGATCATGCTGCACTGCTGCTGTCTGATCTTATAAGCACAGACACCTCACCCAGATAACAGCAAGACAGACTCCAAGCAGATTCACCTGAGATGTATTTTAAGTACATTCACAGCCATGCTCAACTCACAGATTTTTCACTGGGCTTCTCACAAAGCCAATAGCCAGCTTTTGAGAGTTAATTGTATGTTATATCAGCTTGGGGAAGGGCTGCTGATGTTTACTCTAGTGTTTATTTTTGTTCCTTGGCAATTGCACTAGAGGAGAGAAGGCTGAATTTCATCCCCCATTTTGTTTGCTCTATCACTATTGTAGCAATATGCTGGAAAAAGCATATTTTTATGTCACAATGAATTGCCAATGTGTCCACTTTATACACCTCTACCTTGATATAACGCTGTCCTCGGGAGCCAAAAAATCACCGCATTATAGGTGAAATCGCGTTATATCGAACTTGCTTTAATCCACCGGAGTGCGCAGCACCGCCCCCCCCCCCCCCCGGAGCACTGCTTTACCGCGTTATATCCGAATTCGTGTTATATCGGATCGCGTTATATCGGGGTAGAGGTGTACTTATTCTCCTTGTTTCCATAGAGCAAAACAATCCTGACCTTTAATCCAGACTTTCCTTGATTCATTTTCTCATATATGTTTTTAGGTCAATTATAGCCTTGCATCACTGCTTGCCTTGTTCTCTGCCAATAAGATAAACACTGGAGGAATTTTCATATCAGCCTGGCAGTATCTCACCAGATATTCCTTTAAAAGGACATTTTTTTTCAATCAAATCTATCAGTTACCATTTTCTAGCTTTGTATTATTTACCTTTGTTTTCTGCAATGCAAGCTGCAAAATGCACAGAGTCATTCTCAGTCCCTTTGTGATTTAACACCACTCTGGCACCCGCTAGTACCAATCTACTCTCTATAAGTATCTGTTGGCATTTGCATTATGAACTCTGTTATCCAGGGTTTAATAACTCAGCTGTTCAGAATCACTTGGGCTGAAACTTGGCATATAAATTGTCAGCTCAGATGGTAATTATTGCAATAAAATGATTATAGAGTGGCCTTTCCTGTTACCCCAGCCTCAGTCCCTGCTGCAGCATCCCTGAAAACCTCTCAGTCACATCAGAAATTAAACACAGAACCTGCTTTCCCCTGCTGATAACAATATGTTGATTCCAGGGGTGGAATCCTGGCCCCAATAAAGTCAATGTGAGTTTTGCCATTGACCTCAATAGAGCCAAGACTGTATCCCAGATCTTTTAGTATTGAACTAGGATATTATTTATAGTAATGGGGAAAATATTGCTTCCCCTCAGTTTCTGTGGTCCTTGAGAAGCAGATTTTATTGCTTAAGCTTTATCTGCTCTTCTTCCCCCACAATGGGCACAACTATATTCTTGTCACCTCCCCCACCATCTCCAGAAACTGGCTGTTCTTGATGAGTCTACCAGGCTTCTCCAACTATCCACCTCTGGCTTGAGGTCCACTTCTCTCTCTGTCCAAGTCTTTTAACTACTTTGCTCCAATCTGGTCCCCCAATCAGTTAATCTCCTCTCTGCTGCTTCCTGCTCTTTTGGGCAGTGCTATAAGAACTCTGAACAAAGTGTGTGTGTGTGTGGCGGGGAAGCACTATCAAAACCTGGGAGCAGCAACTTTGGTAAAATAGTGCTTAAAGTGTGTCATGCTGAGTCTTTATTTACTTATTTTGCTGGGGTCTGCAACCCCTTGTGAAATTCTCCCCTCCATTTTAAGCATGGCTTCTAGGGTTCTCTTTCCACCCTGTATTGCTGCACCTATCTAGTTTGCCCGCTTGCTCCCATCCTTCAACCCCTGAGAAGAGTAGCAGGTAAAGGAGAAAATTAGTGGCCAATTGAGTGATTGCTCGGGGAAACATGTGGGACACAGAAAGTGACTGGGAGAGGTGGAAAGAAGGCCAATTGGAGGGCAATGGGGGAGACACAGTGTTGAAGGGGGAAAGTGTCATTTTTTTAGGAGTCTTTTGTACCACATAGTACTGTGTGGATATTGAGAGGAATGTTCAGCTTGCAAAGATAAGGCAGAGATAAGAGAAGTCATGGCTTGAGCAGAATTGGGCTATTATCTTTAAAATATGAAATAGGTCTTTTCAGGAACTAAGAGGAAGATGTGAGTTTTAGGCATCCAGGCTAACAAATTAGAGGATTGGGCCAAAAGAAACCTGATGAGGTTCAACAAGGACAAGTGCAGAGTCCTGCACTTAGGACGGAAGAATCCCATTCACTGTTACAGACTAGGGACCGAGTGGCTAGGCAGCAGTTCTGCAGAAAAGGACCTAGGGGTTACGGTGGACGAGAAGCTGGATATGAGTCGACAGTGTACCCTTGTTGCCAAGAAGGCTAACGGCATTTTGGGTTGTATAAGTAGGGGCATTGCCAGCAGATCGAGGGACGGGATCGTTCCCCTCTATTCGACATTGGTGAGGCCTCACCTGGAGTACTGTGTCCAGTTTTGGGCCCCACACTACAAGAAGGATGTGGAAAAATTGGAAAGAGTCCAGCGGAGGGCAACAAAAATGATTAGGGGGTTGGAGCACATGAGTTATGACGAGAGGCTGAGGGAACTGGGATTGTTTAGTCTGCAGAAGAGAAGAACGAGGGGGGATTTGATAGCTGTTTTCAACTACCTGAAAGGGGGTTCCAAAGAGGATGGATCTAGACTGTTCTCAGTGGTACCAGATGACACAACAAGGAGCTCCACCTTTTAATCTCCCTCTACAGGCTTCGCTTCCTGGCTGCTTACTCTCCTACCCTCTTCTCAATCAATTCCTCTGTGTCCTTCTCCTTTTTTTTGATGGTATCTGTCCCAGTCTGGGCTCTGCACATCGGGCACCTTACATCATTCATGGGTGGGCAGGAAACCATAACAATTCCTCTCTAATGCTGACTTTGAAAAAGTCATCCACCTTTGTTACCTTCAGCAAGACTACTGTAATGTACCCTACAAAATCATTACCCTTGAAGTCCACCTAGAAGTTTCAACTATTGCAGGATGCAGCCTCCTTTCTTCTACTGAAGTGAACTTCTACTTCTACTTAGCTTCTTGCTACAATTCAAAATATTGATGATGATGTGTCTGAGACCTGGTTATTTGAGAGGCTGTCCATCACCCTATAGTTGTGCAATTAAGATTGGCTGTTTTTCTAAAAGCTATGCTCTAGGAATTATTGTGGGGAGGTTCTATGGCCTGTGTTATAGACTCATAGACTTATAGACTTTAAGGTCAGAAGGGACCATTTTGATCATCTAGTCTGACCTCCCGCATGATGCAGGCCACAAAAGCTGACCCACCCACTCCTGGATTAATTCTCTCCCTTGAATCAGCTGTTGAAGTCCCCAAATCATGATTTAAAGACTTCAAGTTATACAGGAGATCACATTAGATGATCACAGTGGTCTCTTCTGGTCTTTAAATCTATGAATCTGTGGCGGGCTAGGAGGCTTTTGCTGTTGGTATCCATGCTTGAACACTCCAGAACCAGACACAGTGCTCTCACTTCATGGCTTTTGCCTTTGGAATTTGCTCCATTTGGTGATTTCGTGAAGTGAGAGTCCAGAGACTTTCAGGGTAAGGTGCAAGGCTCATTCATTTAACTGAGCTTTCATTTGATTTGTGTTTGATGTTGGTTTCTATGTTCTATTATTCCTACCATGAACAAGAAGCCACAGACATTTCTCAACATTGCAGCAGGTGGCTCTTTAATCCACTGTAGATTGCTTTATGTAAACTATCATTTTTTAAAACGAAAACAGCATTGTAAATAGCTACTATGTCTATAAGCATTGCTCTAATAAACTAAAGAAATGGAGGCAGCCTGGATGACTCTGGGGTTTTATAAAGGAAGGATGGCCTAGGAGTTAGGGTGCTAGCCTGGGACTTACAAGATCTGGGTTCAATTCCCTGCGCTAGTAAAAACTACCTCTGTGACCTGGGGCAAGTCACTCTACCCTGTGCTTCATCTGTAAAATGGGGATAATACTTTCCTACCACAGGAATGTGAACATAAATCTATTAAAGATTGTGAGATGTTCAAATACTATGGTAATGGGGGCCAGATAAATACCTTATCTAGATATGGGGACTTTCACCTGTATGGTTGGTTTCTTATCAAGTCTGACCTAATGGAGTAACAGAAAGGGCTAATGAAATATATTGCCTGTTCTGAGAACTAAAATTTGGGAAAGTAATTGATGATCTCAAACTAGGTCTTAATCCATGTCACAAAAACATCACCACAATTTGTACATTTGATGATAACCTCATCAGAAAGGCCATAAAAACTGAATATTAGGAAGAGTGAAATATGTCAAATATATTTCCCCTAGAACTGATGATGCCATAAGAGAATCTTACACTGCCATTACCCATGCTGAATGTGTTATGTGGAAAAGATTTTTGTTTTCAAGGCTCATAATACAGCACTTAAATATATGTATGAGAGAGGTGAGAGTCAATTATATACTGCATAGAGTAAAACAATATTTCCCCATATTTTTTGTCCCAGTTTGCATTAATACATCTTGTCACAATCTCAATTTCCAGAATCAAAAGTGAAATTAAAAAAAAGTTTCTAATCTCAGTCTCCATACAATCACAGCCACGGGGCAGGTTTGATATAAATTGGGGTATTTTTGGTGCACCTGTTTGCTATATTGAATAGAAAGGGGTGGGGTGGGGGGGAACAGTTACCATAACAACTGTGCTACCACCTATGAGATAAGTGACACTTCCTTAAAGCAACACATTGTTCAACATGTCATATGAATGTTTGGGGCTTGTTACACCAGATTTATGCTAGTAACGTTGCTGTAAAATTTGAGTAAAGGAGTGGAGAATCAGCCCACTGTTTTAATAATGCTTTTTAACAGTTTCTTATTCAGGTACATTTCACCAGTAATCATCCACAGTGGCCTTACAAAATTTAATGATTTTCTTTTCTTTTTTAGAAAGAAAAATTAATATACATTTAAAAATCTAACAGTAAGTAGATCTAAAGATTAACACAATGACACAGCAACTCCTCTTTTTTCACATGGAGCTGGGTTTGCAGGTTTGATATTTGGCTTACTTGATGCAGGATATTTCAGGCAGGTCAGTGTTCTTACAGGATGTCAAGGCCAGTGAAACAGTAAACATGTTGGATAACATGAACTGCAGCTTCATCGGCTGCTGTTGAATTCAGTGAACTATAGAAGGCTTCTGCTACAGTACTTGAATATTAGTAACTGCTTCTCTAAGGCCATGCTGCATTTAGCTCAAGACGGAAAGGAAAGTTTGTGATCTTTCCACAGCCCATCAGTACAGAACTTTCTGTATTATGGTCTAAATAGACACCTTATTATTGAGACTTAACTTCTTTTCTGATGTGTAAACAAAGGAATGTCCATTGTAAGTGAGAATGTAATCACACTGTGTTTAGAATATAGCCTGGTTTATTTTGAAGTTTAGGTTTAGCTAGATACATTAGTATCGGTAAACCAAAGTAATTTGCATTTACTGCTGCCTCACTTCATATATCCATGGAGCTTCCAAAATCCCTTGTGATATTTTCAATCACAAGATTATGTACGTAATAACAATAGACCTTTTTTATCCCTCAAGTCCTCTAGTTAGCCTCGTGAGGCTGATAATATCTCTTAGCTTGTCAGTGTGACTAGGAAAATACTCTAATAAAATATTCCTCCAGGCTATCATAGCACATAATAACAGGGATTTTGATGGCTTTATCAGATGTGCATCAGAAGGCTCACTTACACAAGAGGAACAAATAATTTCACTTTAATGCTAAGCTTTGGGATACACACTAGGAAAGATAGGAATCAGAAGATAAAAGGGAGGGACACAACTATTATGTTTCCAATGAGACATACTAAAGTGCTTAATATTATATGTCATTTAAATTAAAACATTCTTATTAGCAATTACTGGGGCTTTCATCATGATTTCAATTGCCTCAGTGGGAATGGATAGTACACAAGCATTAGCAAATCGTATTACATTAACTGGCATTATAATGCAGGCCTCCTCAGGATATGAGATCTCACAAAATCACAAGAAAAGAAAAAAAACAAGATCAGGCTGAGTAGGTATGTGGATTATACACCTCCGAGGAAAGCCTAGGTGTCCACAAGAAATCATATTGCTGATTTTGGTAGGTGCTAGTGTACTGAACAAGTGCCCCCACATGGTGCTGAGATACTGTGCTGTTGATGGTGCTGGCTTTAAGGTGAAATCTAAAACTGAGTTCCTGAGTCCACAATGATCTTTAAAATTGTGGGTTCTATGTGACCACAAACAACTTTGTGGTCACAACTTACACAAGCACATTTCTTCACACTATCCCTTGTGCATACACATGAAAAGATTAACACATGAGGCCTATTGTGCATACAGATTGGGCCTCAGTGTGTTTTGACTGTACTTTCTCATTCGTGTAGATAAATGAAAAGGCACAAATAGATGCACAAGCCAGTGACTGCGCATGCAAAGCTGAAGTGCACACAAATGAAGACCAGGTTGTGATTCCTTTGAACACCTGGCCCTTAGTATTCTAAAGGACTTTTTAAGCTAGTGTTCAGTTTGGCTAATTATATTCAGTCTCTCTACTTCCTCCTTACAGCTTCCATTTTATCTTCACTTCTTGACCTGTGTAGTATTGCTGGAATGGCAGATACAGTTCAATGGTGGAGATATATGTTTTTTAGATAGATACACACTGTAGCTCTGTTTATTTTAGTGCCTGTTGATTTTAGAGAGTTTGGCCTTGCTTGTTCATTACATTCATATTTGTGTTCCTACATGGCTACTGCAGGTAAGAACTGCCATTTCATTTTGCTACATACAGAAATTTAGAACTGGACATAGTGGTTGCAAACTGATTTTTGCTTTATTTGTGGGATAAATAAATAAAGCAAAAATCCACAAATAAAGCAAAAATCAATTTGCAACCATTATGTTTATAAAGTGTTTTGAACTCAAAGGTGCTATGCATTACATACTCTAGATATTGGTATTGCCATTATTCAAGCTCAGATGGTTAGAAGATTTGCTATTAAATTCCCAGACCACAGTCATTAAGCAGGTAGAGTTTGTAAAGCTAAGGCGCAATGCTTGAAAAATTCTGGCATGTCATGATTTCTTATAGAGGCACGAGAGTTCAACCATTAGAACGTAGAAACCAGTGCTTCAATATTTACGACAGATAAAGCAGTTAATCAGACAGCAAGAGATGGGGAGGATGCTGCAGAAGAAAACATGAGCTTAGAATTCTTAGAAGGCAAAATGTGGCTGCTATTTTGTTTATACTTTGCAAGTTTACCATGCAGACGGTTTTAATAAAACCCTTAAAGGCATCTTAGGAATGTTTTATGAAATTCATTTCATGGAAGTTCTCATAAATAATTTCCACATTTTATGTGATTATCTGTACCTCCTTCATACCATCTGGACAGATGTGAAAATGCTGGGACTGAGCCAACCAGCTGGTGCAGCTGTGGAGGTGATGACAAGGTTAGTTTCTTGGGAAAGGTACCAGCCAGTTCACTTAATTAGCACTCTCAGCAGGTGGATTTAGTCACAAATTATGCATCCATCTTAAAATAATTTTCTCACCCCTTCCTATGACTTGAGACGTTGCAGTGATAACAACCAGGCAAAGAGGAATTACCAATTTTTAAAATATCTCCAAAGAACAGCTTAATTACATAGAGAAAACGTTACTCTGTCCTATTGCATAAGGAGGAAATAAACATTCTGTTGATAAAGTACATGAGAGCTATAATAATAGGACACTGTTTTCATAAATATTATCTCTCACTTATGTCATGTTTTCACACTTTTGGAAACCTAAATTGTTTAATCCTAGATTGCAGCCCTATCTTTTCTAAAATGTTTGAGTGAATTCAGTTCCTCATAGAACAGAAAGTCAACCAAATGCTTAGTTATTGCCAACAGGTACTGTGGCGAATTTGCCCCCCTAGGCAGTCATTTGACCTGTCAGGAACAAATACTCCTAGGCAATTTGATTATAACTCAAGCCTGAGGCCTGCTTTATTGAGCTCACATACACCAAATGCATTGGGGTAGCTGACCAAGATCAACTACCCCTATGCATTTGGTGTATGTGAGCTCAATAAAGCAGGCCTCAGGCTTGAGTTATAATCAAATTGCCTAGGAGTATTTGTTCCTGACAGGTCAAATGACTGCCTAGGGGGGCAAATTCGCCACAGTACCTGTTGGCAATAACTAAGCATTTGGTTGACTTTCTGTTCTATGAGGAACTGAATTCACTCAAACATTTTAGAAAAGATAGGGCTGCAATCTAGGATTAAACAATTTAGGTTTCCAAAAGTGTGAAAACATGACATAAGTGAGAGATAATATTTATGAAAACAGTGTCCTATTATTATAGCTCTCATGTACTTTATCAACAGAATGTTTATTTCCTCCTTATGCAATAGGACAGAGTAACGTTTTCTCTATGTAATTAAGCTGTTCTTTGGAGATATTTTAAAAATTGGTAATTCCTCTTTGCCTGGTTGTTATCACTGCAACGTCTCAAGTCATAGGAAGGGGTGAGAAAATTATTTTAAGATGGATGCATAATTTGTGACTAAATCCACCTGCTGAGAGTGCTAATTAANTTTTCCAAAGGAAAAAAGCTCTCTAAGTTTTCTTTAGTGTTCTTAAATACCAGCTGGGGCCTAGTTTTAAACCACTATGTTAATTTCTCTTGTGATCTGCAGCAAAAATGAATCAAGGCCTCCAGAGGAAATAGGTCAGCAAGCAGAATGTAGCATTAGCTCCTCCACAACCTCGCACCTAAAAATTCAGTGTGAGATCTTGATCCTGAATTCAATTCACTAGAACTGACTCCCTGCAACCATACAAAGCCTCAGTGAAGTCAAGAGGACTCGCCACAAGTACCCCATTAGATGCCTTTTTATGTATTTATTTTGAAATGTGGGTGAGCAATTAGTGAACCAAGACAAACAAAGAACCCAACTCCCCCAGCCACAAAACTATCCCAGGTAGAGAATGAAGGGAAAATAGAAAGACCTCGGTGTAGGGCTTAGCCTGTGCCCTTGCCCCCTTAAAGTGCCCTTTTCCCAAGATCTTCCTTTGTCTCAGATTTAAACAGACAAACTCACATTTGCTGTGAAGGATCCCTTCTGCAAGAAACTTGTACTTCTCACTGAAGCTTTCTGGCTCTCCGGTCACTCTTAATAGCCAGCCCCAATATCCTCCTCCTTTTATATGCTGCTGGCTGGTTTTCTGTGAAACGAATGGGCTGCAGCTCCTTGTGTTTCCTGCTTCTTAACCATTATAGTCCATCACAGTGTCCAAGTCCAGAACCTTGTCCTGGGTATCAAACAGGGAGTATATCCTGTCACCCTTACCTTAGATCAGGGGTTGGCAACCTCTGGCACGCGGCTCACGAGGGTAAGCACCCTGGCGGGCCAGGCCAGTTTGTTTACCTGCCGCGTCCGCAGAGTCGGCCGATCGCAGCTCCCACTGGCCGCGGTTCGCTGCTCCAGGCCAATGGGGGCTGCGAGAATCGGCGCGGGCCGAGAGATGTGCTGGCCGCCGCTTCCCGCCACCCCCATTGGCCTAGTGGGAGCCGCGATCGGCCAACTCTGCGGACGCGGCAGGTAAACAAACTGGCCCGGCCTGCCAGGGTGCTTACCCTGGGGAGCCGCATGCCAGAGGTTGCCGACCCCTGCCTTAGATAATACTTAACCTTTTCATGGAATACAGCTCAGAGTGCTCAGAGAGTCCATACCTACTACCCCATCCTCCAGATAGAAATGTTATTTTGATACAAAATCTGATTTTTCAAGAGAACTTGTGAATGTGATCCACCCCCATCTCCATAGTGCAAAATTTCACATAGGACAAATACATCTTGTGTCCATTATCAGCAGGAATTTTTAGCATATTTACAGGGGCAAGAAAAACTTCTTTTAAAATGCAAAATGATAGATTTAAAATGGCTGAAATTTAAGAGAACACCAAAGTCATTTTTAAAACATAACAATAAATGGAGGCAACTCTAAAAGTTTGAAGGAAAATGGCATAATAGCATTTATTTTACAGATTTTGCCAGCACTCTAGTTTTCATAGAGCCCTGAGAACCTCCATTGATTTACGCATAATGATTCATAATGTCCTGAAATCTCTGTGTTTTGAATAGGACAAGTATCAGAGGAGTAGCCGTGTTAGTCCGGATCTGTAAAAAGCAACAGCGAGTCCTGTGGCACCTTTAAGACTAACAGATGTATCGGAGCATAAGCTTTCATGGGTGAATACCCACTTCGTCAGACGCATGTGGGTATTCACCCACGAAAGCTTATGCTCCAATACATCTGTTAGTCTTAAAGGTGCCACAGGACTCTCTGTTGCTTTTGAATAGGACAGTTAACACTACTGAAATTTTTGTTCCTCAACCTAAACACAACTGCTTTGCCCTGAAATTGACCATGCAACAAATAGAGGGGCATGGGCTTCACGTCACTGGCTCATCTTTCTCCTTTTCCCTGAGGGCCAATCCATGTATTCTTATCACCAAGAAGAGCAGCCTGTCCTTGATGTCACAGATAAAGTGTTATATTATTTGCCTGGAGCCTTTTTCAAGCGTTCCTTATAGCTCTATTGACACTGAAAGTTCACATAGTTCAGCAGAGCACTAATATTGATTTGATTTTTATTTGTTTGGATTTCTAAGAAGAGACAATAAAATGATCTTTATTTTAAACTACACCGCTACCTCGATATAACGCGACCCGATATAACACGAATTCGGATATAACGCGGTAAAGCAGTGCTCGGGGGGGGGGAGGGAGCTGCACACTCTGGTGGATCAAAGCAAGTTCAATATAATGCGGTTTCACCTATAATGCGGTAAGATTTTCTGGCTCCCAAGGACAGCGTTATATCGAGGTAGAGGTGTATAAGCAACCTAGACACACAAACTTCCATAGGAGGCCACTGCCGAGTGCTCTGTAAATCCTTCCCTCAGTGCATAATCAGACTTAAAGGCAAAAGCACCATCACCCACAATACCTGATAGTAACTTATTAAGCAGTACAGCAAAGGAGAAATAAGGGAAGTAGCTCACCCTCCCTCAATATCTCCTTTCCCTGAAGGTATCTATAAAAGATAAATCTTGCGAGGCCCTTTGAAGGTGAAAACATTTGGGCTATATTGGCCCGAAGTAGGGGAGTGGGTTCAATAGCCAAGGGACCGTCATGGGGCCCTGCTAACACCTCCATCTCTTTTATGGCAAAAGAGATCTGACTCACGGCCCTTCTACCTCCACAACTTGTCTGCCATGGAGATGTATGTTCTCACTCTTAAAAACTAAACCCAGCTAATCAGAAATCCCCACTCACACACAAACCCTGTTCAGTGTTACACACAGTGCTAGCCTTAGGGAAAATGGCACCCTGGGTGAACTTGTATTTTGATACCCCTGACCACCACAGCCTTCCCTGGCCCCATCCTCTGATCGCCCCTGGCTCCTGGTGCTTCCCCATCCATCGCCCCCAGGACCCACTGCCTCCTTCCCCATTGCCCTGAACTTCCTTCCACAGCCTCACACCCCAGGTCAGCCCCGCTCCTTGCCTCTTGACAATGGTGTCCCCTGCTCACAGGTGCCCTGGGCATTCACCCACCCACTTTCCCACCCCCCACACTTCTTCGGCGGCACTTCGGCGGCAACTTTTTCTTTTTTTCTTCTTCGGCGGCACTGCTGTGGCTGCTTTTTTAAAATTTTTCTTCACCGCTTGGGGCGGCAAAAAAGGTAGAGCCGGCCCTGTCTCCGGGTCGATGTGAATGTATCACGTGGCTCTATGTGGGAGGAAAGGCTCCGTGTGGAGAGCTGTTTCAAATGGAGTGAAGTCCTTCCTGGGGAAGCATTATAAGGAGACCAAATCCCCCAAACCCTGGTCTGGAGTTGAACTTTGTGGCTTAGGCCTCTCTCAGTAAAGGGTCAAACCACAAACCGAATCTAAACATCCCAGACTTGAGGAAAATTTGATTTCACTTCCAGATCTGAACTCTACAGCTCTGCGCCACCTCTAATTTGAACACGTACTTCAGACCTTATCACTAGACCTCAATATTTTTCTTCCTTAAAAACAAACAGCACATACGCAAGTAGTCTCAGACTACTGAGCTCCATCCCTGTGTCTGTGCAATAGATTTATTAAGCTTAATATTGAATAGTAATTCCCATGGCTAACAGCAAATTAAGTATAAAATATCATCCAAAGGCCTAACCCATTCAGCGTTTCCCTAGCTTCATTCTGGCATGGTATGTTACAATTACAGGGGACTATCTACTGTATAGAATGTCCCACAAGAAAGCATATGGTCTGTGGTGTGCTATCCTGGGATAGTGATTAAAAACTAGAGTCTAAAGGCCATAACCTCAGTCCCTACAATGTCCCTTTTGCAGCACTCCTAGGGGAATTCACAGCTGACATATGCTGGCTCTATGCCAGGCTGCCCCTCTCAATCACATCCCTCCCCGCCACACACCAGAGGGTGTGATTTATGTGCCCAGAGCACTTTGTGCTCTGACAAACCTTGTCCACATGGACGGCCTCTAAGGATATGTCTATATGGCAAAAAACAAATCCTTCGAGTCTCAAAGCCGGGTCTACAGACTTGGGCTTGTGGGGCTTGTGCTACAGCACTAAAACAGCCCTGCAGACATGGGGGCTGTGGCTGGAGCTTGGGCTCTGACGCCTGGGGAGGAGGGTGGGTTTCAGAGCCCGAGCTACAGCCCAAGCCCGAACATCTACATGCCTGGTTTTAATGTTGTAGTGCAAGCCAAGGTCTGTAGACACAGGCTCTGAGCCTCACTGCAACAGGCTGGTTTGTTTTGTACTGTGTAGACATACTCTCTATGTTTACACTACATATGTAGACCAGGCTCCGACTCAGGTTTGAGCCCATGCCCCCTTTCCATCCACACACAAATCAGACTGACACGGGTCAGCAAGCACTCAGGATCCAGGTTCCAGACCCTATGGGTACATCTACACTGCAATAAAAAACCCACAGTACCAAGTCTCAGAGCCTGGGTCAATTGACTCAGGCTCACAGGGCTAAAAATTACAGTGTAGGTATTCAAGCTTGGGCTGGAGCCCGGGCTTTGAGAACTACCCCATTCCTGGGGTTTCAGAACACAGGGTCTAGCCTGAGCCTGAACATCTACACTGAAGTTTTTAGCCCTGCAGCCAGTCAGCTGACCTGGGCCAGTCATGGCTGCACTGTGGGTCTTGTATTGCAGTGTAGATGTACCCTGTTGTGGGAGAGGGGGTCAGAGCCTGAGACTCAGGTCCAAGCCCTGTCATTTTTCATTGTGAAGCAGCTCAAGACACAGACCCCAGTCAGAAGGTCTGCAAAGTGCAATATGGGTGTGTTAGCACAGCAGTGAGACTCAGGTCCAGAAGTTGTAAGCCCAGGCTTGCAATGCTGTGTGGATGCTCATACAGCATATGCCACAAGCCCGGGTCCCACAGATACGGGTTTACAATGCAGTGTAGACATACAGTAAGGGAGGCCTAAGTACTTAATCCTGCCTCTCAAAGTCCCTTCCAGCCCTACATTTCTACGCTTCTATGATTACCAGTCAACATAAATTAGAGGGGCCCTGAGACTGGTTTAACACACCGGGGGCTGTGTTGGCTCCTGGCTGCCCCCAAAATTGGCAGGAGCAGTGCAGCATGGAGACATCTGAGGAGACTTGCTGCACCCAAAGTGATAGAATTTTCATCGGGTCTGGCCCTCAAGAATTACAAACCGGACCTTTTTGGCATTCAAAGTTACCTACTCAAGCAGAGTCTGTGCATGGGGATGAACACTGGAGTTGATTAAAGCATATTTGAAGTTCTATGGCTGGCAGTAAATAGCCTTGCTTTTTCAGTTCAAAGATTAAGGGAAAAGCCACCATTTAGCATGCGGCAGAACTCAAAGTAGGTAAATTGGATGGGATGCTCTGTCACTTCACTTTATCCCTTCATTCAGTTGTGCTTTCATTTTAAGTGAAGAGATTATTTCTGTAGTCTGGTATACTTCTGTGCTCCTATTCAACGATACGCAGGCTGTTAAGAAAATCAGGCCTTGATATGAAAATGTCACTAAAATCACAGCTGATGAATACATTAATTCAAACACATTTTAAAGATCTTTTCAAAGCAAAAATTAATCTTTTGGAAAGTTAAACATGGCTTAACAATCAGTACATAACCACTATCTGTACCACATGAATGTGTGAGATAAACACAAGTGGTCTAAAGCTGAACAATTTTATTTGTGTAAAAATAAAGGAAGCATATTTTCAGTTTTGATCCCATGTCACACCTGGAAGCTATGCTTCTGCACTTTGGAGGATATCTTTATTTTAAATTAAGTTCAAGTGAAATAGACAAGACAGTTTAGCTCCTGATATTTATTGTAACTTTTTTTTTCTTTTATATTAGAGTCTGATCCAACTCCCTTTCAAGACAGTGGAAGCTTTTCCATAGAAGTCAATGTGAGTTGGATTAGATCTTTATTGCAAATGTCAAACTCTGTTTTCATTTAAGCTGGTGGTTATTTATGCAGGTTGCAAGTTTTTAACTAGATTTGGACACAAATCTGAAAGCCCAGATCTGGGCAGAAACTTGCTCGGAGTTTGAGAATTTTAACATCCAGGATATTTGTTTGGGCCTCTCTCTAGTTTAAACTTGTAGGGCTTTTTAAATTATGTATATGATATCATATAATATATAATGCTGTATACCAGGACCTTTCTATACATGCAGTCAATGATAGTTTTTAAAAATCTGAGCAGGAATATCTTGCTTACTGAACATACTTCGTGTAAATGTGGAAGTAGTTTGTGCTTTCACTCTATTAATGACTTTTCATCAGTTTTAAGCACAAATTTTTCCTTGGGGAGCATCTACTCAGAATACAAGTCCTCAAGTTTCTAATTTGCAGATCAATCACTATAAACTGATCCTGCACATGTTTGTGGCTAATACATGATATATAAATTCTTTATCAGGTTGCAGAGTGGTAGCCTGTATGTAATGTTAGCCTGTATCAGCAAAAACAACGAGGAGTCCTTGTGGCATCAGATTAGGCCTGAATAAAGACTGGGAGTGGTTGGATCATTACAAAACCTAAACCTAATTTCCCCAATACTAATTTCCCCCTACTGTTACTCACACCTTCTTGTCCACTGTCTGAAATGGGCCACTCTCATTACCACTTCAAAAGTTATTTTTCCTCCCTTGGTATCCTGCTGTTAATTGAATTGTCTCATTAGACTGACCTCACACTTGGTAAAGCAACCCCCATCCTTTCATGTATTTATACCTGCGCCTGTATTTTCCACTCCATGCATCTGATGAAGTGGGTTCTAGCCCACAAAAGCTTATGCCCAAATAAATTTGTTAGTCTCTAAGGTGCCACAAAGACTCCTCGTTGTTTTAACAGGTTGCTGTTTTTTTAAGCCCTGTTAAAGCACCTACTATTGAGGCCTGGTCTACACCTGGGGGGAGGGGCGGGAATCGATCTAAGTTACGCAACTTCAGCTACATGAATAACATAGCTGAAGTAGACATACTTAGATCTACTTACCGTGGTGTCTTCACTGCGGTAAGTCAACGGCTGACACTCTCCCATCAACTCCGCCTGTGCCTCTCACCCTGGTGGAGTACCGGAGTCGACAGGAGAGCGCTCGGCGATTGATTTATCGTGTCTAGACTAGATGCGATAAATCGACGCCTGCTGGATCGATTGCTGCCAGTCGATCCAGCGGGTAATGTAGACAAGCCCTCAGGAAGAAAGGTCTACAGACATATTTTAAAAGTAGCCAAAAGAACAAAGGGCCTGATTCTCCTTTCATTTTTACTGGTGTAAATGAGGATCTAACTCTGACTTCAACAGTGTTACATCTGACTTAATCTGGTGAAACTGAGAGGAGAACCAAGCTCAATATTTTAAGGTTCAGGCTTAGGCCATGTCTACACTACAAACTTTGGTCAACTCTCATTACGTTGGCATAAGCTGACGTAGTTAGTATATTGCTTGCATGAGTGCATGCTTGTCTCCTTGTGTTGGCACTGTGCATGCTCACCAGGAGTGCTTGTGTCAATACACAGTGCGGGGCACTATGGGTAGGTATCCCAGTGTGCAACTCACCACTGTCCAGCACACTGTCTTTTGGGAAGTTCTGGCAATGCTTGGTGTGGCAGAAACAAGTTGCACAGGGGTGACTGGGAATAAGGGGTCAACTTCCCAATGTGCAACTGTCTCCTTCTTGTCTGGTTCAGGCGTTCCACAAGTATGGAGAGGAAAACCCTTAAGGCCACAATAGCAGCAGCTGCAGATAAAACACAGAGGTACCATGATCAATATAGTCACAATGAAAAGTGAAAGTTAAGATTCAGAACTCCCTTCCCTTGCTCCTTTAAAAGTTTAAGCAAGACATGCTTATTGACATTTCTGCTTGGGAGTGCTTGTGCATGGTACCACTCATAGCACCAGCCATGGTGAGTGTGGCCCACCAGGGGTGAGGAAAATGAGGAGGGAATTGCTCAGTTGCATGAAACGATGAGTCTAGGGCAATGGCACTGAATACGGGCGCCATTTTTCACAGGCAGTGGGAATTTTAGCTGATATCTCACTCCTGAGGGTAACAGAGAGCACAGCTGCTGCTGCTGTCCTGAAGCTGCCCAAGCCCATATGCTGCTAGCCTGTTTACTGCAATGGTGCCTGCTGAAGTTATCGCTGACTGGCATGGAAAACTGTCCTACCGAGGAGGAAGAAATAAGGCTGCCACTCCTAGAAACTTTCAGGAGAGAACTACAGAGTACCTCCATGAAATTTTCATTGAGTTATCTCAGGAGGATTCAAGGGACATCCCTGTGTATCTAAACAAACTGCTCTGCATGCCCCCTCCCCCCGCATTTCGCTTACCTCTGCAGGGGAACGAAAAGCAGATAGCAATGCTACTTCTTCTAGTATGAGTAAATTAATGAAAAGTTGATAGCTGTGTCCTGTTAAGTTGGGGGCACCATCAGTATATCATTTACACACTTACCCAAGGTTCCTTCCCCTGTATCAGGCTCGCCCATGCTCGACTGCTGGTAGTGAATGGACTGCAGTGGAGTCTCAAACAGGTCCTGGCTCGTAGCATAGCTGGACTCCCCAGTCACATGTCCCCCATTCTCCTCCTCCTCCTCCTTTCTGTTCATGCCAGGGGTTGGTGGGCAGGTTGGTGAGGGGGGTCTCTGCCATGTATGGCATGCATACTTGTAAAAGCAGCAGGTCTGTGGCTCGATGCCAGGTAGACTATTGGCCTCCTGGCCTTCTGATATGCCTGATGCACTTCCTTTGCTTTCACATGACACATGGCTGGTCCCTGTGATGCCTTTTCTCCTGCATCCCCCATGCAATCTGCTTGTAGGTGTCCACATTTCTATGGCTGGTCTGTAGCTGTGCTTGCAGTCTCTTCTCCCAGGAGGCCCAGGAGATCTAATATCTCCTGTCTATTCCAAGCTAGAGTGTGTCTGGTGTGTGTAGCTGGCATGGTCACGTGGGTTGTAGCACAACAACAGAGAGCTGCTAGGTGTACTTGCCAAACTGGATGATCAGGAAAAGGCATTTCAAAAATTTGCAGGGCTTTTAAGCAGAGGGAGTCCTTCTGGTCTCCATGACCCCTGAGTTCGTCGTTGTGACCAGAGCGGTCAGTGTCGGGCATTGTGGAACAGCTGCTGGAGGACCATTAGGGTTGACATAAGTAATGCAGTGTCTACACTCATGCTGTGTCGACTTCAGTACATTGACCATGGCTAACGCCCCTCGGGGAGGTGGTGATACTGCATCACTGTAACGAGGCACTTACATCAGTGAGAGACAAATTTAAGTGTAAACACATGCACAACTAGGTTGACTCAAGGCAGCTTATGTCAACCTGACTTTGTAGTCTAAACCAGGCCTTAAAATGGGAAGATAACTTAAGGGTTCCCCTCATAGCTTCACAAAGCACATCTGGCTGCTTGTTCAAAGTTAGGCACTTGCTGATGTATGTTTAACAGGGTGGAGAAAAATTGATGATTTTTTTAAAAACATAATTTAAAATATTGGATCTTTTAAAATTTAAATTAAATAGTTTTGTTTGTTTTAAAATAAACCTATTTAAAAATAAATTTTAAATTGACAACTTACGTTAAGGCCTAATCTTATAATCAGTTAAAAGCATTTAAATTAAATAAAAATAATAATATTAAGAGCACGTTTGCCAAATTTTAAAGAAAGTGAAATCACTGAACTGGTGGAAGTCACTGGCTAAGCACCCAGAACCAGAGTGTATTGAACTGCTAAACAAGCTTTTGACATCAGTAGCCTCTTATGCAAGTGCAGAGAGAATATTTTCTTCGTATCAACTTATCCAACTAGTTGAGTTCAGTGACTAGCTCATTTGAAGTTAAGAAAGCAGTTGGGAGTTGAAAAAGCAGGAAAGCTTGTATTCCTCTTCTAATCTATGAATAAAAACTGGGTGTGAAAGAATGAGATCTACTAGTTCTAATAACTTCAAGGTCATAATGACCAGAAACAATCAGTTCAATTCACTAACTACAGATAATCCTTCCTTTGTGTAGTAAATCATTTAGTTTTAAATCCAAAACATGTTTTGAAAACCATTTTTTTAATGTTTCTAGCACTTTTAAGGTAGTTTTATTTAATAAAAATAAAAACTGCTCATTTTGTTCATTTTTCATTGAATTTGATTTTCCATCCAAATATAGCTTGACACAAATCACAAGTAAAAAAAAAAACTAATAAATAAATATATTATTTTCTACAATAATAAAAAAATGTAAAAATTAAGAATCTGGATAAAAGTAAGATATATAATTGCTTATATGAATATGTATTGATATGGGGCATTCTCTTGGTTACCAAATTTAGTGCAAAGCCTGTATTTAGTTGCAAAACATGTTTTAATAATAACCAACCAATGAGAATCAACCTTTCTTTAGGAAAATAACTAAAAAAGTATAAACATTTGCATGCACAAATCAGATATTTGTGCACCTATGTCCATTTAGACACCTACCACTAACTAGCCATGTGTGCACACATGCTTTGTGCTCTCACATCAGATATTTGCATTCATAAGTTAGATGCACATGTATGTCTGTGCCCAATTGCATGTGCTAACTGTAACTTTGAAAGTCTGGCTATTAATTCGGAAAATGAAGAATGCACCATTGTTTATAGAATGGCAAAGAAAAGCCAGAGACCCAGCACAGTTGTCCTGAGCAAACTCTTTTTTGCAATTGCAGCTGAAACAACAGTAACACTTTGAAAACAGGCATTAATCAAAATAGCAGATTTTTCTTTAGTGAACGGTAATTAGCAGTTCTGCCAGTTTCCAGTGTATGCTGGACAGCAGACTAGATGATAGGCTGGTAGAAAATTTTTTGTGACAGACACATGAATGTACACACATCCATCCACACATCCGGAACAGATTATAAATTAGCTTTCCCAGAGAGGCTTTGGTAAATAAAGGGTTCTTTCAGCAAGGGAAACTCTCTTTACAAAAATACTTGGGCAAAATCCTGGCAGCATGGAATTCAATGGGAGCATTGCCATTGACTTCCATGAGGCCAGGCTTTCATCCTCAGTTCTGATAATATCCATGACCCCACTGCCTCTCTCCAAGTCTAGTTTTCAGGAGTTTTTTATGTATCTGCTAGATTCTAGTAGCAGAAAGACCCCAGCTTCTTCTAGCTCAGATAACATTTTTAGCCACTGGGCATGTGCACATCTGGATTCTGTTGAACCCTGAATAAACCTGACAATATGTATGTCTAGGTCCCCAAAACAGAAGCCAAAGAGCCACCACTAATTTTTAG
The DNA here is from genome assembly GCA_003942145.1 of Platysternon megacephalum. Taxonomy (NCBI): domain Eukaryota; kingdom Metazoa; phylum Chordata; order Testudines; family Platysternidae; genus Platysternon; species Platysternon megacephalum. Next base: position 5,147,139 of record QXTE01000033.1, read on the forward strand.
TTCTTCTGGCAACTAGGGCATAGACTGTAAACGCAAGCGGACTACTCAAATGCATAAACTTACTCACGAGTGCCTTCATTGTGTAAGGGCCTTGGATTACTCCATCTTAAAGAATGTTCCTAAACTAAACCAAAACACTGGTATAAATTCATTGTGATTGACCAGATGCATTTCCAGAGTCTGGAATAAAGAAATCACAAGTCTAAACTCACAGGAAAAGAAAAATATTTACTTTCTCCTTAGCACATTCATAAAGATTAATAGTCTCGCCCTTTAGTCTCAAGGGCCAAGACTAATGATTTGGGGCTTGAGTGCATACATGCTAGCTTTGCTGGTATGACAAACTGTACTTATTCTGAAGCAGCAGTTATATTCCAGAGTCAATAATCCATTAACTGAGTGGAGGGATCATGATCACGGGGAAGAAACAGTTGCTTAAAATGATGCGTTCCATGCAAGATCGTAACGAAAAAGCATAGGAAAGGGTAGCTGCCCTCTTGTGGTTAGTGCATCACATTGTCAGGTGAGACCCTTGCCTACAGGTTTCAGGTGGAGTCTTTTCTTGCCTGAGGCACTGGGGAGGGAGAGTGCTGGGGAGGAAGTGTATTTTGCCCCAGAGAAGAGTGGGTGACTCGCCTCCCCCTGCTGTGACATCTTGCTGGTGTGAGAGAAACTGAAACAGATTGAAATTATTTCAAAGGGAGACCTATTTCTTCATTCAAAGAGAAAGGTTTCTGTGATGCAGGGCCTCAAGGGAGCAGGTGAAGGAATCACATGGGGGACTTTCACCTCTTTCCTCAGGGGAAAAACGCATGGAAACCAAACCAAGCTAAGAAGTGTAAAAGTTGAAGCTGACAGTTCATCCTTAGCCTGTTTTGTTACGCCAAGGTACTAATCTCGGTGTCAAAGCCTGAATGATATTCAAAAACGTAGGGCCTGCCTGACCCTCTGTTGCTCTGTGCTTCACGCCATCATTTACACCAGTGCAAAGTGGGCATAAAATGCTACCAGTCCCATTTTGCATCCATTTCGTGTTAATGTAAATGACTAAACAAGGTTCAGAGCAACGGAAAACCAGGCTCTCTGAATTCAATGTCTGCATTTCACATTAATTCAGTCTGAGTCTGAGCTTTAAGTTCATTTAGTAATCTTGACCCACTCTACTACACATGCGTTTATTCTCTCATTGGTACAGATACCCAGGCCTAAAAAGGAGATTTTGGTACATTATGAAGAGTTGGCTGAAAGAAAAACACCACCCACAACATTGCTTAGACAATGCACTTGTTTCACTGCCTCTTACACTGGTGAAATTGAATGAAAAATTCTTCTATTCCCCATATGTCTGAGAATGGGGCTTCTAAAGGGGCATAGATTATAACAGCTGGGAGCTTCCAGAAGGACTAATTAATATAACAGACAAATGGAGCTCATTAGTACCTTTCTGTTTTCTTTGATCACCTGTAAGTGGGGGGAAGGGATCCTTGTGAACCATCCAATGAATGTTGAGAGACTAGTAAGGAGAAAACAAAAAGAAATATTTCAGGTTTCCCCTCCCTTTAAAAAGAACAATACTGATAACAGTCTGTTGCACTTTTCGCTATAGTTGTTCCAAGAAGTATTTTCTATGAAACACCAGGACATATTAAGACAACATACAGCCTCAACGGATAAAAGGGCTTCATGGATGCATCCAATGCACTGTTTTTTATTACTAGTGTGAGAACAGGTGTCAGTATATTTTATTAAGAAGTAACATTGGAGAGATAAACCCCGTTGGCTAAGGCTGTTTGATACACTGCGGCTAACATGACACATCTGTTGACTATTCCATTACAGTATCTGTTTTTATTTATCAAATTAGACAGCTTTCTCCCTTTTCCTTTACACACTTTTCTGGCCCCTCCCCCCACGTAAACATCTACAATGAGTTGTGACCATCAGCGCTAACAGCTGTCTCACGTCCCCTCTTAAAAGAACTGTCTAGTGGTCAAAGTGGCAATCTCAGTTGCTGACGTTCATGCCCAGTGACTTTCTCGCATCTGTGGACTTGAAAGACTTGATTGTGCAATAATTATTCCTCCCAGAGGCATACCCTTAATATTATTAATAAATAAAGGACAGCTCATCCCCACAGAGGAGACGAACATATTCAAACCACCACCAACACTGCTCAAAAGGAGAGACTAGAAGGAAGTCTAAGAAATCATCTCTCTTCCTCCACTCTCACAAGGGCCCCTCCCTGACTGGGGGAAAGCTGCTCCTCTAGCAAATTGTTCTCCACCAAAGGCATAAGCAAAGACCAGCATGAATGAACACTGGCTATGTCAGCATTAGCTCCCATGAGTTTCCACTCTCGCCTCAATAGCAGGACCCCCAGTGTTTGGGGGAGGCAATGTCAGCACACCACTTTAGAGAATCATGCTACTGGCAGGGACAGGAACTACCTAAAAAGGAGATTTTGGTACATTATGAAGAGTTGGCTGAAAGAAAAACACCACCCGCAACATTGCTTAGACAATGCACTTGTTTCACTGCCTCTTACACTGGTGAAATTGAATGAAAAAAGACTTGGTGGGATAACTCACATGACTGGAGTACTGTCATGGATGGATATAAACTGTTCAGGAAGGACAGGCAGGGCAGAAAAGGTGAGGGAGTTGCATTGTATGTAAGAGAGGAGTATGACTGCTCAGAGCTCCGGTATGACACTGCAGAAAAACCTGAGAGTCTCTGGATTAAGTTTAGAAGTGTGAGCAACAAGGGTGATGTCGTGGTGGGAGTTTGCTATAGACCACCAGACCAGGAGGATGAGGTGGACGAGGCTTTCTTCCGGCAACTAACAGAAGTTAATAGATTGCATGCCCTGGTTCTCATGGGAGACTTCAATCACCCTGATATCTACTGGGAGAGCAATACAGCGGTGCACAGACAATCCAGGAAGTTTTTGGAAAGTGTAGGGGACAATTTCCTGGTGCAAGTGCTGGAGGAACCAACTAGGGGCAGAGCTCTTCTTGACCTGCTGCTTACAAACAGGGAAGAATTAGTAGGGGAAGCAAAAGTGGATGGGAACCTGGGAGGCAGTGACCATGAGATGGTCGAGTTCAGGATCCTGACACAAGGAAGAAAGGAGAGCAGCAGAATACGGACCCTGGACTTCAGAAAAGCAGACTTTGACTCCCTCAGGGAACTGATTGGCAGGATCCCCTGGGAGAATAACATGAGGGGGAAAGGAGTCCAGGAGAGCTGGCTGTATTTTAAAGAATCCTTATTGAGGTTGCAGGAACAAACCATCCCGATGTGTAGAAAGAATAGTAAATATAGCAGATGACCAGCTTGGCTTAACAGTGAAATTCTTGCTGATCTTAAACACAAAAAAGAAGCTTACAAGAAGTGGAAGATTGGACAAATGACCAGGGAAGAGTATAAAAATATCGTTCAGGCATGCAGGAGTGAAATCAAAGAGGATGGATCTAGACTGTTCTCAGTGGTACCAGATGACAGAACAAGGAGTAATGGTCTCAAGTTGCAGTGGGGGGGGTTTAGGTTGGATATTAGGAGAAACGTTTTCACTAGGAGGGTGGTGAAGCACTGGATTCGGTTACCTAGGGAGGTGGTGGAATCTCCTTCCTTAGAGGTTTTTAGGGTCAGGCTTGACAAAGCCCTGGCTGGGATGATTTAGTTGGGGATTGGTCCTGCTTTGAGCAGGGGGTTGGACTAGATGACCTCCTGAGGTCCCTTCCAACCCTGATATTCTATGATACCAGGGGGTGGGCTCTGTGTGTGAAGATCTCAGCCTTCTACAGAGATCCTGGGGGATGTGGAATACATTCCTAGCTCTTGGAACAGCTATGGGGTTGGAGGGCCAAAACCCCTGCTCAGTCTTCAGAGAGGCAAACCAAACCCAGCAACCACCTCATCCTTCAGAATCTCCACAAGTGCAAACTCACAGTGTTTATAGTGATACCCAAAGGCCTGGGAGGGGCTGAGCATCCATCCCCAGCTGCCATTGGGCGAAGTTTACCAGAAAGGCACAAAGCTCTTCCCTGGCTGAGGACTAGCACCTCTCACACCCCCATGGTATTGTCCTTAGCAAGTAGGCAGAAACCTCAACACAAGCAGCTGGACTCTGCCACTGCAGTCAGGGTGGGGAGGGGGCTCTAAATATCACACACACTTTTGACAGTCAGTCAGTTAGTTTTGGGGCATCTATCAAAGCCTCAGTGGATAATTTGCATTTAAATCCTCAAGTTAGTTCTGGGCATGGTGGTGTGATCAGGGCGGACTGCAGTTGGTGGTCAAAAATACTTAAGAGGGCTGCTATGCCAATTTGCTGGAGTTATTAAGAAGTATAGGAAGTAAGTGTCAAATTTTAACAGCCCTTTCTTATCATCCTGGTATTTCTCAGGGAAAGGCAGCTGTGTAGGGGAAAGTTACAATAATTTTGATTTCAACTTGTTCACGAGACAAGTAATGATGCCACATTATATGGGGTTTGCATTCCTCAAGTGAAAAAAAACCCAATCAAATAAAACTGCATATTAGAAGGGTATTAGTAGATCTTTTTAGAAAGTGTACACTTGTCCTCACAACTGACAAACAATCCTGAGAACACAAAGGAAAATACAAGGCAAACATCTCTTCAGAGAACGGGAGGTATAATGCTGCCCTTTGTAGCACAGAAATAATAGTATTCCACTTATAAAAAATAACTATTTTGAATATCTTTATGCTCTGCAGCCTATTCAGTTCTTTTTAAGATAATGTTTACTGGAAAGTTTTGCTTGTGTCATTTCTGCTCAGGGCTGGCTAATCTGTGGTTCCATGTAGCTTAATCACATTTTCTTCAGTCTCCTATTGACAATACTGGCCTGGGACAAATAAAAAGCTATCATTCAAAGCAATAACATACCCACTTAACTCAAACTGACATAGGAAACATTGCAAGCTAGAGCTCAGACAAGTTTAAACGTGCTCTATTAATGGATGACATTTTTAACAATCGAGCTATTGGACCCCGTTGGAAATAATGGGCTGTAATCATGGCAGGAATTAGTGCACACGACAGGTGATTATGTTCTGGAAATGTTCCAGGACCAGCTGTGTTGAGTCACATTATTAGTAACCTCTGTAATTACAGCTTTTCAAAACAATTTTTATTTGGAATTGGGGAAAGCCAGTGCAGTGGGGACAAAAACCACCACCACAATTTGCCAGAAGAAAAAAAATGTGTCAAAGCTAGAACAATGCTGCCCTGTTTTCTGAACTCCCAGCTTAGACTCCCTTGTTCTATTAAAAGAAACCCTAATGTAATCACTAGCATATCTCTCCTCCCCCTCTCTTTCTCATAGTTTAATTACAGCACCTGCTTACAAATGAATGGTCCAGCAAGTATCTGCCTAATGCTTGTGGAGGGAATTCCTTCTGAAACATCAAAATGGCCGAACGTGTAAAAGCTGAGTCTGTTTACTAGATTTATTTGAATGTTAAATAAGCAGCACTCTGTTTATTTTAGGGTTAAACTAAAATAGGAAATGGAGGAAGAAGCTTTCTTTAATTGCTTATAAATGGCCATAATATATATATTTTAAAGCACACACAAACACATACTTGTAAATATATCAGAATAATCAGATTGTGCATATAACAAGACGGATTAACTGCATGATCTTATTGCTATTGTCCTTGTCCTCATTTTTTCCTCTAGTTGGTTTGTTACTCTCACTTGTCACATCTGGCTAAAATTAGAGTGTGAAGTCTGCAGAACAGGGGGCCATGTCTTGTCTTTGTTTTGTAAAGAACAGAGAACACTTTTGGGTGCCGGTATAAATAATAACTCTTTCCAGTCGCTAATCTTACTTGCACTGGCATTGTTGACAGAGTCCAGTTTTGGCCTTTTTATTCTTTTCCTTAAATCATATTTGAATACAGATTTAAAGAACTGATGGGCGGGGAATGGATTAAAAGCATTACACGATTTGACTGCCAATTAGAAAAGTGCCACATTACCAATCAGCAATGCAGGTAGTCAGATTCCTAGTGGAATCTATAATCTAGACCCAAGTCAGCTTTTCTCAAAAGCAATACATTTGGTACCGTTGTATCTGCCATCTGTGATTTCTGAAGCCATTGAGGGGAGAGAGAGAAAAGAAGTCACATGAGAAGGGAAGGAAGTTCTAAGAGCTTTCATAGGGTTCTAGTTGCTAGGGTAACCATTTTACTTGGTAATCAATATGTTCAGTGTGTTTCTGTTGCTTTGTGCCGACCTCCACGGGCAACATTGTAGGATGGCATTGGGGAAAACACTGGAAATGAAGAGGACAACAAACCTTGAAAACAGTTGCTTCAAATAGAATTAAAAAAACCCACCCTAAATAGTTTAAGGCACCCTAAGATTTTTTTAGTGGAATTGGGTGTAATTTTCTGTAATAGAATTGCAGGTTTTGCTAGGGTTGATGGGAGTCTTTGAGTTTCAGAATGATGCTTGCTAGGCAGAACAGAAACTAGAATTTGATTTAAACATTGAAAACAATGTGCTACTTCATGTCATTCTCTCTATGTCCGTCAATCAACATCACTTTCAAGTGGACAAAGATTAGGAAAATGGAATAAATGTTTCTTTAGCAATATCTGAGCAGCGAAGCATTTTTGATTTTATATCTGTAAGGGTATAAAATTATGGGGTTTATATGATAAAATATAAATATATATATTTATAATTATATAAGCTTTCAAAATTAAAACTATATAATACTTAGGTAGCAAATTTCATCCATGCATCTCAAGGTGCTTTACAAACAAATGTACACATTAATAATCTCATTTTTAAAAAGAAGATGATTTACCCAAAGTTATACAGCAAGTCAGTAACAGCAATTCAGGACCAGCCCTGAGCTGTTTTTATTGCTGTTATGACTTATTGTTTCTATGACACCATAATTGTTAGAGCCCTACCAATTTCACGGCCATGAAAAACGTGTCACGGACCGTGAAATCTGGTCTCCCCTGGTGAAATCTGGTCTTTTCGGTGCTTTTACTCTACACTATACAGATTTCCCGGGGGGAAGACCAGCGTTTCTCAAATTGGAGGTCCTGACCCAAAAGGGAGCTGCACGGGAGTCACAAGGTTATTTTAGGGGGGTCGCAATATTGCCACACTCACTTCTGTGCTGCCTTCAGACCTGGACGGCTGGAGAGTGGCAGCTGTTGGCCAGGTGCCCAGCTCTGAAGGCAGCGCCCGCCAGCAGCAGTGCAAAAGTAAGGGTGTCTATACCATACCATGCCACCCTTACTTCTGTGTTGCTGCCTTCAGAGCTGGGCGGCCGAAGAGTGGTGGCTGCTGACCGAGGGCCCAGTTCTGCAGGCAGCAGAGCAGAAGTAAGGGTGACAAAACCATACCATGCCATCCTTACTTCGGCGCTGCTGCTGGTGGTGGCACTGCCTTCAGAGCTGGGCTCCCAGCCAGCAGCACCTCTCTCCAGCTGCCCAGCTCTGAAGGCAGCGCTGCCGCCAGCAGCAGCGCAGAAGTAAGAGTAGCAGTACCGCAACCCCCCTACAATAACCTTGCGACCCCCCCTCCCCACAACTTCTTTTTGGGTCAGGACGACTACAATTACAAAATTGTGAAATTTCAGATTTAAATAGCTGAGATCATTAAATTTATGATTTTAAAAATCTTATGACTGTGAAATGGACCAAAATGGGCCGTGAATTTGGTAGGCCCCTAATAATTGTTCATGGGGTTTTCCAGGCAAGTAAAAGAAAATGTTTCTGTTCGGAGGAATTTATCATATTAGGCCCCATCCACCAGTGCCCCACTCCCCCTCAGATGCTGCAATGAGAGGACTTCAGCTGTGCCCATGATGAATCTGGCCAAGCCAGTGGTGGCTAAGAGATCTGGAGACCAGAAAATCCAGTATTTTAAGAGGAATACAGTTTTTGGCTCTAACATGTTTGTTATGTTTCAGAATCTCAGATTAGTGTCACATTCATTACAGCACTGTACCAAGGAGACACCAGAACATTAGACAAACTATTTATCAAGTTCAGTCTATTTTTATAGCCTTTTTCAAACAGAGAATCTTAAAATCCTTCACAGTGAGAAATAACAGAATTAGAAGTTACATTACCGAATGGATTGTAAAGAAGACACAATTGCAAGAGAAAAGGCATAAGAAGATATGTTAGAGTAAAGGAGAAGAGAGCTTTCATTTAAAGTGCTATTATATATAACAATCCTCTCTAGCTACAGTGCAAGGGCATAAGGGAAGGATGCAAGAATGGAAAGGGGGTTAATAAATGGATTGAATTATATATATTATTATATATTATATTATTATTATTATTATTGAATTTTATATATATATATATATATATTTAAGAATTTTATTATTTGTTTAGGATGGCTTCTTATGGATGTCGTGGTGTGTTGTGATGCGCTATGTGAAAAATTCTACATAAAAGCAATTTATACTGTATTGAGCTCAATGAGCTCCCTACGAAAAACAATGAAAGCTATTTGTGATGAATTTTGTAATCCCGAATGGAGCACAAATTGTAAATTATGAAGACTGCAGTCCTCTATCATTGAGCACACACAGCATAGCCAGTGATTTGGCAGTGCTGACTGCCTCCTGCCAGTTTGCCTCACCTAGTGCTGGAAACTACTGCAAAATAATTCTGTAAATATTTATTTCAATCTTTACATTAATTTGTATCAGCTGTCCTTGTGCCCCTTTTGTGCTTTCTAATCATCATGTGATTAAGCTTTACTACTGTTATTAATTCTTAATGTTCTTGTTTTAACAATTATTGTTCTTATTGTGCCAACACCTACAGACCCAAATCAGGGCCCCATTGTGCTAAGCACTGTACACACATACATGGCCCAGAACCTCAGCTGCTGTAAATTGAATCATAGAAGATTTCAAAGAGATCTCAGGAGATCATCTAGTCCAATCCCCTGCTCAAAGCAGGACCAACCCCAACTAAATCATCCCAGCCAGGGCTTTGTCAGGCCAGGCCCTAAAAACCTCTAAGGATGGAGATTCCACACACCCACCCCCAGGTAACCCATTCCAGTGCTTCACCACCCTCCTAGTGAAAAAGTTTTTCCTAATATCCAACCTAAACCTCCCCCACTGCAACTTGAGACTATTGCTTCCTGTTCTGTCATGTGCCACCACTGAGAACAGCCGAGCTCCATCCTCCTTGGAATGCCTCTTCAGGTAGTTGAAGGCTGCTAACAAATCCCCCCTCACTCTTCTCTTCTGCAGACTAAATAAGCCCAGTTCCCTCAGCCTCTCCTCATAAGTCATGTGCTCCAGCCCCCTAATAATTTTTGTTGCCCTCTGCTGGACTCTCTCCAATTTGTCCACATCCTTTCTGTAGTGGGAGGCCCAAAACTGGACGCAATACTCTCCAGTGTCGAATAAAGGGGAATAATCACTTCCCTCAATCTGCTGGTAATGCTCCGACTAATGCAGCCCAATATGCCTTTTGGCCCAATCCTCCAAGTTGTCTAGGTCAGTCTGGACCCTATCCCTACCCTCCAGCATATCTATTTCTCCCCGCAGCTTAGTGTCATCCACAAACTTGCTGAGGGTGCAATCCATCCCATCATCCAGGTCATTAATGAAGATATTGAACAAAACCGGCCCCAGGACCGACCCCTGGGGCACTCCACTTGATACCAGCTGCAAACTAGACATCGAGCTGTTGATCACTGCCCATTGAGCCCAATGATCTAGCCAGCTTTCTATCCATTTTATAGCCTATTCATCCAATCCATACTTTTTTAACTTGCTGGGAAGAATACAGTGGGAAACCATATCAAAAGCTTTGCTAAAGTCAAGATATATCATGTCCACCACTTTCCCCATATCCACAGAGCCAGTTATCTCATCATAGAAGCAGGGACGGCTCTATGTATTTTGCCGCTGTGACGGGTTGGATCACAGAAAGCCACTTGGGAGCTGCCAGCTGATGGGCAAAGGCTACCTCTGTTCCTGTTCTCCCTGCCAGCTACCAGTGGTTCCAGCACCCTGTCTTGCTGAAGCCAGACACACCCATCTGCTCCAGACACAGACACAGAGTCTGAATAACCAGCTGTCCCAAAGCTGCAGGTTTACCTGAAAACAGCTCACAGAAGTCTGCTTGCCCTTAGCACTCAGATGCCCAATTCCCAATGGGGTCTAAACCCAAATAAATAAATTGTTCGCCCTCTATAACACTGATAGAGAGATATGCACAGCTGTTTGCTCCCCCAGGTATTAATACATACTCTGAGTTAATTAATAAGTAAAAAGTGATTTTATTTAAATACAAATAGTAGGATTTAAGTGATTTCAAGTAGTAACAGACAGAACAATGCAAGTTACCCAGCAAAATAAAATAAAATGCACAAATCTATGTCTAATCAAACTGAATACAGATAATCTCACCCTCAGAGATGCTTCAGTAAGTTTTTCTCAGACTGGACACCTTCCAGGCCTGGGCACAATTCTTTCCCCTGGTACAGCTCTTGTTCCAGCTCAGGTGATAGCTAGGGGATTCTTCATGATGGCTTCTCTCCCCCTCTGTTCTCTTCCACCCCTTTATATATCTTTTGCATAAGGCGGGAATCCTTTGTCCCTCTGGGTTCCCCCACCCCTCACTGGAAAAGCACCAGGTTAAAGATGGATTCCAGTTCAGGTGACATGATCACATGTCACTGCAAGGCTTCATTACTCACTTGCCAGCACACACATATACAGGAAGACTCACAGGTAAATACAGCCATCTGCAGACAATGGCTCTGGTTAATGGGAGTCATCAAGATTCCAAACCACCATTAATGGCCCACACTTTGCATAATTACAATAGGCCCTCAGAGTTATATTTTATA